>JABFTP020000001.1:16494038-17094038 GCA_013387265.2 Cryptolaemus montrouzieri | reverse complement strand
TAATGATCAGGTAGACATAAATAACTCACCCTTATTAAATTTATTTCCTAAACATTAGTTCAAGTACGGATAGCTCTGAGTGGATTGCCACTTTAGTATATATAAAAAAATTTGTTAGTAAGATATATTTGTAGTATTCATTCGCTCTTGATAAAGATACTGTGTATCGAAACGCGTCGAGCATTTAATAATATATATTAGTAGAAATCATCGTTTACTTGTATTTGTGAAAATGGATTTCTATCACGTAAAAGCCTCGTCAATTGAATTTTTCAATAACGGATGCTTATGTTAGAGACCTCGAACCGGTTCTCTTCGAAACAAAAATTGTCCATGATTCCGGTTCGTGTGACACAGTTCTGCGTAAAAGTGACTTTACTATTTTCCACAACAATATAAGAAGTATCGGGAAAAATTTTGAATATAACTATTAGCCAATTGAAAACGGATTTTGACTGCATAGTGTTGGCCGAAACTTTCTTGGTAGACAATTGTGGTGTGTTTCATCTTGATGGGTATAGGTCACTTTATAATGAGGATGAAATCAACAGAAATGATGGTACGATTTTATTCGTTGAAAATGAGTACAAATGGCGTCGGCAGAATCAAGGTAATTAAGTTGGTGATCGCTATCATGGATAATCTCTCGATTCAGGTCTTGTTACTGTATATCTCCCTCCTTATCCTCGTCCTTATGAAGCTGACACTTTCGACCCTCATTTATCTGACCATTAGGCTCGAAAAATAAGTGTAAGCTGTAATACCCTGAAAAATAAAGAGACTTACTGTACTAAACACCTAATAAATGAGAAAAATATTGAAAGATTCTAAAATAAATTGAAGGCAATCAATTGGGACCAACTTCTGACTAAGGGCGCAGAGGAACGCTTCGATAATTTCCATTGAGTTTTTTAAAGATTGTTTGACGAGTCATTTTCGAGGCAACGGGTAAAGAAGATAGACCATCTAGAGAAACCTCATAAAACCTCGGAGGCCACCTTAGCCTTAAAAAGGGCTATTGAAGCTGTCCAAGTGATTCATAGAGTCAGAAAATATGATGCATTGAAAGAACTAGTCGGCATTCTGAAGAAACATCTGAGAAAGAGCTATTCCGTTGCAAAAAGGGTGGAAAATGATGATTTAATTCTGAGAGCGGAGAATAAAACAAAGGCGACCTGAATGGTTATAAAATCACAGACTGGCAAAGTAGGAAAGAAAATCGAAAGTACTCTGCAGGCAGACGCTCTCAATGACTATTTCTCAACTATTGGCCAAATAACTCTTTCTAATTGCAAGCCATCGATAGAGAAAGCAATAAATATAATGCGAAATGTACCCTCGAAGGAAGTACTTCTACTAGCTTCAATGTATGTTGCCTCTACAGATAGGGAAGAGCTTTCAGAAATAGTCAGGAATCTTAAGGCCAAATATATAATGGATATATATGGCATTAATACTATGCTGCTAAAGAGAGTGTTCCCTGTATTTGGTGATTTTATGTGTGAGATGATAAATCGGTGTATTGTACAGGGAATCTTTCCACAAAAATTGAAGTTCGCAAGGGTCAAACCAATATACAAAAAATGATATAAATATAAATAACAATAACAAAATGATAAATATATAAATGACGCACAAAATTATAGACTAATATCTGTATTGCCTGCAATTACCATGGTTTTCGAAGAAATTCTCAAAAGATGATTGACAAAATTTATCGAATATCGCCTGATTCTGAATCCGCAACAACACGGGTTCATATCGGGAAGGTCAACTAGTACAGCTTTGATCGACCTAGTTGAGGGTATGGCTGAATATTTCGACAATTATGAGAAGGCAGAGTTACTTGCATGCGATTTCAGTAGAGCATTTCACTATGTCATTAGAACTATTCTAATGAATATCTGAATCAATCATATCTGAAGAACAGGATACAGGTAGTGGAGTGGAAGGGTATCAAATCTCGGAGTAGAAGTATTAGTGTAGGCGTTCCGCAGGGATCAATTATTGGGCCCTTATTATTCATTGTGTATGTAAATTACTTACCACCTAATATCATCTAGAGAAATAGAGAAGCTTGCCTGTTCAACCCTAGGCTGAATCTTGGTTTACAGCTTATGGATTGGGGTGAAATAGAGAAAAAACACAGACGGCTATTTGGAATGAAAATTGGAGATGATGAGTCACTCAATCTGCTTGGTATGATACCTGATGGAGAATTAAATTGGGGAAAGCATATTGATTCACTCACTGGTAGATTGTTAACAGCCATTTTCGCGGTTCGGAGTATGAAGCAAATATCTAGTCACCATGTCACCTCTAAGCGGGGGTTGCAATCCTTGAACATTGTGAATAAGGAAGATGGGTCGAGAGATGACTCAAAAGAAAGTTGGTATCTTTTTCTACATTGACTCGAACGAATTTCCATTTTTAATTGAAAACTCTAGAAGATACAGAGTGAGCAACTGAAAGATAGGAAGACTATTTCCCTGAGACTATTCAAGTTTCAGTGAAGTGAAATGGAACAGATCCATGCTGATCAATATCAGTCATCATCAAGTACCATCCTCATCTCGAATTTCAACCCCAGGAGCAGGGGTGACAACCCTTGAAAATTTGGAAGAGGGAAGATGGGTCGAGTGATAACTCGAAAGAAAGGTATTATCTTTGTCTGCATTCTCGTGAAAGAATTTTCATTGTTGACTGAAAACTGTAGAAGATACAGAGTGAACCACTGAAAAATAGACAGGAATATCGCCCCAAGACTATTGGAGTATTAGGTCAGAAAACTGGCATAGATTCATTTTAGATCAAAAGTTGTCGTCTTCCGAAATTACCCGCTTCTCGAATTTCAACCCCTAGAGCAGGGTTAATATTTCGATCCTGTGATACCTTTCAAGTAGAGGATTTTGATTGCCTTCATAACTGTTCGCAATAATTCTATTCTTATTGAGTTCCATAGGAGCTAGATCTTGCAAAACGGAAAAATGTGACTGAGGATGCAATGCATGGTATACCATCTATCTTCGACCAGTATCAAACAGGGGTTGATTTTTCACTGAATATACACCTTTTGAAAGACAGTTACTCGTTTGACTTCGGTTTGAAATGTAATAGATAAAAAAATACAATGGATGAAAATAAAGAGGGAATGAACGGAAGGAGAAAATCAACGAGTAGAAGTTGTATTTTATTACCCGATAAAATGAACGGAACTGAAGTCACCAAAACTAAACGTAAATGTTCGAATTGTTGGCCACCAACCTCCATGCACATAAACAAATTTTGGGTGAAACGTTCACGGACATTCTGTAAAATTTCAGGTGTGATTTGGTTACACTCATTGACGATGCGCTGTCTCAGGTCGTTCAAATTAGCAGGTTCAGTTTTATAGATTATACTTTTGAGGTAGCCCCATAGGAAAAAGTCTAATGGACTGAGATCCGGAGATTGTGGGTGCCATTCCTCTCCTTCCAATCCAACGACCAGGAAAATGATCATCCAAAAATACTCGAACTTGTTGTGCAAAATGCGGGGGCGCTCCATCCTGCTGAAATACAACCTCGTTCTCCGAATAGCGGGGGTCATTCTCAATGATCTCTGTTATTGCTGGGTCGATAAATTCTTCCAATAGTTGATAATACAACTCTCCGGTAAGATTTCCAGGAATGGAAAACGGTCCAATGAGGTGATCGCCATAAATACCAACCCAAACATTTAGTTTTGAGGTTGCTGAGTGTGAATTTCGTGTAATATTTGTGGCTTAGAATCTGCTCAACAATAACGGAAATTATGGCAGTTTACGGTTCCATTCAGAAAAAATGTACATTCGTCCGTTCATGACTCTCTCATTTATGGTATCGCAGAATTGAAGTCTTCGTTCGAAATCATCTTCGTTCAGTTGTTGAACTAATTTGATTTTATATGCATGAAACCCTTCAGAATGCGGAAAATACTCGTTTGGTTTACACCACTTACATCTGCCAATTTCCGCAGGCTAAGGGTAGGATCAACAACCACTTGACCAAGCACCGTCACTTCCATAGTTTAATTTCTTACTGGCCGCTCAATTACGCGCTTCTTATTTTGCACCGACCCAGTTTCACGAAATTTGTCAACTAAATCTAGTACATACTTCGAAGTCACTTTAGCACCTTCGTGGCGTTGTTTGAAGATATTGACTATTATGTTCGCGCAACTATCAGAACTGAAAAATAGTTCAATCATTTCAACCCTCTCAGCTATCGAGTAAACCATGACGATTTTATGAAAACTAAATTTCGAATAGAAGAGAAACTATTGTGATGAATGCAACAGAATTTTCATAGCTAATGTGGAACAAAATTGGGACGATGAAATTGAATACAAAAGTATGAAAAAAATTGAGAATCAATTTTTGTTGAAGAAATCTGATCATTGTAACATCTGCGTTCCTATTCGTAGTGTTGATTCGTATCATCAAATAAGAATCATTTCACACGAGGACGATGATCATATAGTATCACCTATGAAAAAAAAATTCCTTTCAGTCAACTGATAAGAACGCATGTACATGTGAATCCAACTCTAGATGCATTGCTCGCATATCGTACAACGAATATTCAAAGATCAATGGAGTTACTATGACTGATAGTTTTATCGTTTTCTTTGAAGATTCATAATCATTCTAATGTTTCAGCTGCTCACCCAGTAATTTTGATGGAGAACGAAAACAAACAAAAATCCTTTCTCAGAAGATTATAACTGGACCTATCTTCTGCTTTAAAAATAACACAGGATGGTCACCCCTGCTCTAGGGGTTGAAATTTAAGATGTGAATGGTGTTTCGGAAGATGACAGCCTTTGATCTGGAATGAATCTGTTCAATTTTTATGCACTAATACTTGAATAGCTCAGGGCGATAGATAGTCTCTAGTTTTCTTTCGAGGTATCACTCGACCCATCTTCCCTCTTCCAAATTTTCAGGGGTGGTCACCCCTGCTCTAGGGGTTGAAATTCGAAATGAGGATGGTACTTGATGATGACTGCCATTGATCAGCATGGATCTGTTTCATTTTACTTCACTGAAACTTGAATAGTCTCAGGGAAATAGTCTTCCCTATCTTTCAGTTGCTCACCCTGTATCTTCTACAGTTTTCAATTAAAAATGGAAATTCGTTGAAGGCAATATAGACAAAGATACCACCTTTCTTTTGAGTCATCACTCGACCCATCTTCCTCATTCAAAATGTTCAAGGATTGCAACCCGCGCTTAGGGGTTTGATATTTCGGGCAAGTTTTGTACCCAAAAAGATGTCCCACTTGAAACAAAAATTGACCTGTTTTTGCGTTTTGATCAGAAATGAATATCTTGGTAGATATAGCCTCTGTTTAGTTTTCGTTAAAGCATATATATATATATATATATATATATATATATATATATATATATATATATATATATATATATATATATATATATATATATATATATATATATATATATATATATATATATATATATATATATATATATATATATATATATATATATATATATATATATATCTTCAGTTCAATACTTGTTGTCAGCTGAAGATGGTCGAGAGACCAAAATTGCAATCCTGATTTTTCATAAAATCTTTTGTGATAATATTCTTGATCGGTTCTTGCAACTGTTCGGGAGTGGAAATATAAGTGAACCAGTTGTTTCATTTGGCTCAGTTAGAAAAATCTACCGGGTTTTGATCGGGTGATCGCGGTGGCAAAGCATAGGACTTCCTCTATCAACCTACTGTTTTGGATAATGCTCATTCACCCGTATGTGGAGGTGCTCCGTCATTATGTTGATTAAATATATCTCGCAACAAATGGAGCGAACCTTGTTTGGTTCTGCAGTACCCATCAATGGTCATTGTGAAAATAGTTCATTCTGTTTCTTATAATGAAAGATACAGCGGACCATAAAATGTTCAACATAAAATTGTTACCTCGAGCATATTGCTAACGAATCCAATACCTTTGCAATTCGCCACACAACAGTTGGCTTGCAATACATCTAACGCCATGAAGATGTTATCAACAACGCAGTCTATAATATTCTCCTCATTTAGAATGTAGAGTTGATGTGGTCTCACATGTTCTTGAGCAGCCGTGCCCGTTTCCTAAACCTTCTGAAGGCTGCTCCGAAAACCCGAGGATGAGGTCGATGCCCTTATGGGTGTTTTCGGTAGTATTTTCTTGTAGCTTTTCGTGTATTGATGGTATGGCAGACCTCATAGAAATTGACAATGTCAGCGTATTCTTGATCATTGAAGGCACGTCGAGAAAAAATTGCCTTTAAACAATGAATAACAACTTTTTGGTGAAATATTCTGATATCAATCTACAGAGGGTGTACCGCAAGCTATATGACGAACTTGAATAATTGATTCTTGAAGCAAGATAAATTAGAGAGAACAGCACGGTCCTGATCTTTTTGAAATCGGAGATATTCAGTTTCAAAAATTAAGTTCTCAATGGTCTTGAAATCACCATTTTCAACATACGAGAGCGATTTTGTGTCGTTACCATAAATGAATTGAAATACATATCTTGTCGTAAAGAAGGGGATAATCTTAACCATAGTTCGATGCTTATCAAGAATGTTTTGCTACTTTTGATGGGAGAATCTCAAGATATCTTTTCGATAGATAATTATTGTTTTGGAACCTTAAATTCCTCGAATCCGAAGAGGTTTCAGATAATATGCAGACATGATCTATGTTTTTGGTTTTTGTGATTGAAACGTACAAGTTGCAAGCGAATACCACTGAAAAATTCCTCATAGACATCCTCCTGTTCATACTGTTTTCACTTCCGTATTTAGAAGACTCAAAAAATGGAAACACTCGAGCCAAAATATGTACCACCTCGTCAAGTCAACATACAAATTGAGGATAACATTTTGAACTGTGTCGAGGATAAAAGAAGACATAGAATTGAGTGAGGGCTGTTAAGCTGCCATTGCGACCCCATGGTCTATTGTGACACACACTGGTTTAATTTTCACATACAAGCTCCATCCTTATTGTAAATAAAATGAGCTGTGTGGGTTAGAGCTTATTGAGCTCAGTCTGGTTCAGTTTGTTAGATCCAAGGCACTCAAGCCTGCTTCTGTCTCTGGGCATTAGCACATGACGTATTATATTGATTGTATCTCCTCCTCACATAGTCCACATGAAGTGTCTTCAATCAATCTCAACTTATTTAAGTGAATTCTGAGTCAACAGTGCCCCATTAATATGGTAGTTAGAATACTCAAGTTTACCCTAGACAGTTTAAGCCGAGCCTTGGTTCTCGCAGTGGAGGGTTAACTGATAGCGAGTAGCGTCAGTGATCCCTTACCTTCAGGCCCAAACCACCGTTACCTCCTATCCTTGCAGTCTTCAGCGTCATTCCAAACCTATGTTCTGGTCCAGCGAATCCCAATGTTGTTCCTCGAGCAGAAATGAGTCAATCCCCCATCAGACGGAGCTTATTCCTCATTCCCAGTTTGGCCAAGGTTGAAGGACATTCCTGCACAATAACTGACGTGTAGTTGTCAATGCTTTTAGTGCAGGTTGGCTGTCGATGATGATTTGTATTGAACGACCTGTTAATCCTCCTGTTAGCACAGTGGCAAAATTTTCTACTTGAAAAATAGTTGCAAGTCCGCCAAGATAAGTCGACAGTTTTTGGCAGCACCCCAACTATATATACCAGCTTCAACACCTTTTAGAAGTTGTGGAGCCGTCTGTAAACTACTAGATGACCTTAAATAGACGGTTCATGAAGCTGGTCGATTTCTGTATACTAGGAATGATGATCTGGAATGGCAGCTTCATGTTGGTTTTGGGTGTTGTTTATACTTCATACTCAGTCCTGAATTTCAGACTGTAAAGCACTTCTCCGACTACCCTCGTATTGCCATTTGGAAAAAGTTTTAAATGACGATGTACATTAACACATCTCATAAAAATTGAATCAGAAAGTGGAAAAAAACGTTTTTAATAGTATAGATGGCTCATTTGAAAAAATAGAGGTTAATAATGAAAAATAAGATGATGAGATTGGTCGCCCAGGTACTATTTATTTATTTAGGTACCATCCAGGAAAATCAATAAGTTTGCAATAATTTTAATTTATGAACTGTGGCTACCTTTAGTAGGTTTCTTATCGACATGTCAAATCTATCATCGTGTTTCGGAATCGCATCATCATCGCGTTTCAGACTCCTGCCTAAATTGTCTCCTTTGGGACTATTTCTCTGGAAGCACACAAAAGTTAATAAATGAAATAAGATTCATAAGACGTAATCTCAAATGAGTTTTCGAGCCTTTTCGTAAAGATATTTAAGAGGGATATTAAGAGAATGAGGCTCTTGTGAACCCTCTAGTCAAAATCAACTAATCAGTTATATTTCTTGATGAACTTTCAAATAGAATTCTGACTTCTGAAATTATTAAGTGTTTGTCAACGACATTAAGAATCATAATTGCCAAATCGGTTATGCTGTTTCCACCATTTCAAGTATTTAATCGTTTCCAATTTTTCGAAACACTTAAACAGTTTCAACTTTAATATGAATAAAATGAAAACCTTTTGTCTGATTTTCACAATGTTTATTTTTAATACATACGACCGGTTTCAACATTTACGTCATTTTTAAGCGTCTAGAGCTAACAGTTATGAGAATGATCATACTATACATATTTTAGATGTTGTGTAGTGGGGAGTGATTCTAGCTGACTATTGAGAGTGATGAATTTTGAGTCTCCACAAAGTTTGTTAAATTCTAAACTTTCTTCGTTTTACAAAGTTCGTTAATTTCCGAACATTCCAACAGAATCATTGTCATTCCTTTATGGCATTTGATGGGAATTTTTAAATTATCTGATGTAACTATGAGAATTGTAGATTTGATATGTTAAAAAATGGGAATTTGTTATCTGGGAGAGATGTTCTCCATCTCTTCATCTTTTATTTCAATTGTGTTAATATAAGAAACGATCAATTCAGAAAGAGGTTCATGAAAAAATATTGTCCTGAAAATGTTAAATGCCGATGAATTATCGTAGTGGAAAAGAATTTCAGTGCTAATTTTCACATACATACTTCCGAATAAAAATGAGATGCTGAGAGCTGAGAGCTGTGGTAAAGGTTGAGACCGGAGTGCTTCATGCATGTAACAAATATTAAGTGAACCATTTAGAGCGTTATTCTGCTCCACTGGAATAGTTAGGCAGAACTGATAGCGTATGTTATGAGTCAGGGTACTCAAACGGTCGATCGCGATCGACCGTTTGCTTTTGAGTAGATCTCGAAAAGAAAAAATTTCTAAAAAGTAGGAGAATGAACTATAAAAATTTATTACGTAATAAAATAACACTTTGCTAGCGGCAAAAGGCGGCATTATCAAAGGAACGAGCGGTACTTGTCAAAGAAAAGCCGCGTTTTTAATTCTTGCTGCTTTTTTAGTAATTTCGGGCGGCGCGTTTGACGTGAACATTTTATTTACGCCAATATAAATGTTTCGCCTGCAGGAATTGGAGTCATTCTGAATTGTAACTTGAAGGCAACACTACGTCGATACAAAGTTTGTTATTAAATAATACAAAATGAGTGCAGCGAAGAAATCTAAAACGTATCATTTTAATAACGATTGGGGGAAGAATTTTTCTTCTGTACGGTGAAGGCTAAGAAAATCTTTTCATTTGTCGTGCATCAGTTGCAGTATCAAAGCGTGGTAACTTAGAGAGGTATCATAAGACGGTTCATAAAAATTATGGAAAGGATTTTCCGCCACAGAGTGAATTAAGAGAACGAAAAGTACGTGATTTGATATCTTGTATGAAATAAGAATAAACCATGTTCACAAGATCAGCCAAACAATCAAAAGCTGCTACGTTCCGTCATTTAAAATATCTCATATATTGGCGAAACACAAGAAACCATTCGAAGATGAATCGGTTATGAAGGAAGCATTTATTGAAGCAGTTGAGACTTCATTTGGAGATTTTAAAATAAAACAAAATCATGTCTGCTATAAGAGAACTACATTTATCTCGTCCGACTATCACAAGGCGTATTGGAGTCATGAGTCAGGACATGGCAGATAAACTAAAATATGATATCATGAAATGTACATACTTTTCTTTACAGTTGCTCGAATCCACCGATATGACAGACACTGCCCAGCTGCGTATTTTTATTCGGATTGTATCCAATGACATGTTGGCTAGGGAAGAATTTTTGACAATTATTTCTCTGAAGGGGAAGACCCGTGGCGAAGATATATATGACGTTTTCTTCAATTTTGTAAAAAACTACAAGCTACCAGTTTATAAATCACCGTGCATTACAACCGATGGAGAACCAGCAATGACTGGAAACAAAAACGGTTTTGTGGCATTGTGTCGAGCTTAAGAAGATTTCCCTTCATTTTTGAAAGGGCGGCTCTTTGAGTTGCAGTTGGAAGATAAGGGGTTAGCTGAATACCCTGATTCAGTTCTTCAAACGGACGTCAGGTGGTTGAGGAAAATTTCTAGAAAGGTTTCAAGAGTAATTTCCCGAAATAAAAGCTTTTCTAGACGAAAGAGGTGATGACACTCAGATGTTGAAAAACGAAAGATGGCTGACTGACTTGGCATTTTTACTGACATCACAATGCACTTAAAACCATTAACTTCAAGGTAAAGGAAAAACTACTACTGAGATGATTAGCGCAGTAAACGCTATCAAAAGTAAATTGCAACTTATGATAGATCAGCTGAAAAGAAAGGATTTGAAACATTTTCCGTCTTTGAAAGCAAGGATTCCTCAGTTGAATTATAATACGTATGAGGCTGAATTACCAAATATTTTGGGACAATTCGAAATGTTCTTATGATTTCAGTATATAGGCAAATGAAGCAACATTTATGAGTTATCCTTTTCATGTAAAAACATTGAGGAATTAGCTACTGAAATAACAAATAAGTTTAATATGAACTGATGTGCTGTTGAAAATGAGTTGCTGCAGATTATATCAGATATACATCTCATAGCTACAGCTTTCTGGTGTTTTATATCTGAAGATAAATATCTAAATCTAAAGCCAATCGCCCTTCAACTGACAGCAATGTTTGGGTCAATTTACTTGTGCGAATCTGCATTTTCTGAAATGAAGATAATTAAGTCAAAATATCGCAATCGATTAACTGACGATCATATGTCATCATGCTTGCGATTGGCACCCAGTTGGAACGTACCATTTTATGAAAAGTATGCCGAGGACATGCAGTGCCTCGCTTCAACATCCAAAGACACTCCTTAGTTAAGTTTAACGCCATATGTAACTGTTTTGTTTTGTAACCACCAAAACTCGCAATTTTGAATGACTATGAATGTTTTCATTGATATTATAGAGAAGAACCTAACTAAACCTCACCCAAACCATGAATAAAATAATGTATATTGCTCGGAAAGCTTATATCTATATATGCTACGGTACACTCTACCTAGGTGGGTTGGTAGGTAGGGTGTATCGTGTACGTACGACAAATACGTAAAATTTTGCGGATGTCAAAAGACACATAGTTTTCAATACGAAACAATATTTTGGACTCACCAGTGGCGTGCGCATGGGCACAACGCAGGATTTTAAAACAAAAATATTTTTGAATTTTCCAATTATTTTTCAAGAAAAAGCTCTCTCGACTTGACGTCCATTTTCTGAGTGAAAAATGTTGTAATGTTTTCTAGAAATCCTTCCGATTTCATTGATGAAACCTGTTCTATGCTGTCATAGATGTGTTCAAAATTGATTAACGTCAGTGTCATTTGAGTCTCTGTTTGTCGATAATATTGAATCTATTGAGTTTGAATTTCAAATCGGCCATCATGAATCGTTATACGAAAGCTGAGATGATCGACATGCACTTCATGTATGCACGTGCTGACGGAAATAAAAATAATAATAATATCATTTATTTGCTGTTATAAACGCTTGCATTAAAAGCTCCACGGGTGTACATTGAAAGATTTCCTAATCGTATTGCTCCCGATAGAAGATTATTTGAAAGCATTCATCGACGCCTATATCAAAAAGGCACATTAAGACGTTATGAAGGAACAGGAAGGTTAGGTTAGGTTAGATTAGCTGGTAAAATGATGATCCTGATACCTCATCTCGAAAAATTGCTGATGCTTCATACGTCAGCAATAGAACTATTTGGTAAATTTTTCATGAAAATTTGTTGTATTCACTCCATCTTTAACGCTTACAAGCAACCTTTTTACCGATTTTTTTGCCCGTATTGTGTATTGTCAATGGCTAATGCGTGAATTTATTATGCTGAACTTGTTGACTGGTGAAGCAAGTTTTTCAGGAAATTTTCATAATAATCATATGTTGTGTGGGGAAAATCCTCAGCAAACATATAAAGATTGATTTCAACATCAGTTCCCTTTGAACGTTTGGATCGGCATTGTAGGACCCTGCCTAATTGGTCCAGTATTTCTACCAGAGATACGAGGAAGGTGTAGTGCATTATTTAGGAACATACGCTTCCAGAATTTTTGGAGGATGTACCTTTGGCAATAAGACAAACCATGTGGTTTATGCAGGATGGCGTATCTGTCCATTTTTGTCAGCTTGCGTGTGACTTGCTAACTCAATAGTATGGAAATCACTGAATTGGTCGAGATGGTCTTCGATTTTGGCCTACACGGTCCCCAGACTTTAACCATTTCTCTTGTAAGGTCATCTGAAGTCTTTGGTTTACACTTTTCACCTGGTAAACGTTGAGGACTTAGGAAATATGATCATCACAGGGTGCAACCCGATAAGAACAGATCCTGGTGTTTTTGAAAAAGTTCGCCCATTAATGATGAGGAGATTGGAATCTTACATCCGAGCTGGAGAAGATCACTTTGAACAGCTTTTAAAATTTTCAAGAGTTATTGGTGATCCCCAAAAGTCATTGTTTCGCACTTGAATCAAACTTTGGTTTTCCAAACATAGGTTCTTTAATGATGAAAAGAAATACATTTCGATGGTTCTTTGAATCGAAGACACTTCTTATTCATATTTTACTCATAAATGTCTTACAAAAAATGTCAGCAGAGCTTTTTCTTGAAAAATAATTGGAAATTAAAAGATATTTTTCAATTTTGTAAAAAACAGTAACGTCCTAGTTCTCATACGCGCGCAACTAGTGACTTCAAACTATTGTTTCGTATTGGAAATTATGCGTCTTGGAAAGTTTTCGACACTACTAAAGTTTCACCCCAATATCCCAATCAAATCGAGTAAAACCAGACAGGTGAACATTTTCAAATATCCACAGAAGGTTCAGGGAAACTGGTGCTTTTACTGCAAATAATCATTAAGTTGTGGTGAAGGTCGATAATGGTGTGGGAAACGCCCGCACTGATCTGGAAATCGTGAATAACGGAACTCTAAATGCTCAGAGCTACGCTATAGACATTTCAGAAGAAAATTCCTCATTTGCAGTAAATATGTTTGAAAACTTTTTGTTTTGCATGATAACACCAGACCTTACCAAGCTCAAATCGTTAGGAAATACCTTCAAGTTCACTTCAATGAAGTGGCCTACACAGAGTCCAGATCTCAATTCCATTGAACATGCCTCTATAGAAGATTAAGAAGCCTGTTAAACCATCCTATTACGGTGGATGAATTTCGAAAAGAAATGGATCAGAATGCTGTACGGTCATTTATTTTGAGTATGAATCGTAGATGTCATGCAGTAACTTTTGCCAAGGGTTACCAAGGGAATTTGGGGATTTCAATTTTTCCAACAGTTTTACATTTTCATTATTAGTTCTATTTCAATTTTCGTGTGTACCATTTTACTTTGCGGATGGATTACTGGAAAAATAACTCATCAACACATCTAAACTTTTTCTAAATGAATCGAAATGTCCCTTTCCTGCGTCAATTTCTTGGCGCAATGTACATATATACACTGGCCAGCAAAAAATTGAGGTAATTTCGAAATATTGTCTTTTTTGCGCTTTTTCCTCAGCAGTTTACCTTCGGGATCCTCAACCATGGAAGAGGCTTACGTCCTGGAATATTAATATTTGTATTCTGACATAAGAACGTCACCTTCAAAAACTCAATAGCAATAGTTTTCCCGATCCTGATCTGATATCCCCACTGTTTCTCAAGAACTGTTCTGCTGCCTTGGCTTTTCTATTGTCGAAAATAATGATGCTATCTTTTACCAGACACATCATCCCGTCCATCTGGAAAAATGCGAATATCACCCCAATTTTTAAAAAGGAAAATAAACTCAAGCCAGATAATTATCATCCAATCAGCTTGATGTCTGTAATTTGCAAGGTCATAGAAACCATTGTAGTAGAATCTATATCAGAAAATTTCACTGAACTCGAAGTTATTCCAAGGTGCCAACATGACTTTTTGAAGGGACGTTCTACCATGACAAACCTGCTCTTATGCGTCAACGATTGGTTGTCTGCACTAGATAAAAGAACACCTATTGACGTTATTTACCTGGATTCTGCCAAATCCTTCGACAGGGTTCCTAAAATACGACAGCTTCACAAATTGGAACACCAAGGTATTCGTGACGATTTAATTAGGTGGATAGATTCGTTTTTACCTGATAGAAACTTTTGTGTCGAAGTTGGAAACTAGTCGTCAAATGTGAAACCAGTATTGAGTGGATTCCCCAAGGCTCTGTCGTGGAACCATTCCTTTTGTGATGTATACTTGCGATCTTCACTTGCATATTTCTTCAGAAAAAACCTTCTCCGCAGACGATACCAAACTTGATTAAGCTCCTTTATTGAATCATCATGTCTTACAGTCTGACTTAGATTCAATCTTCCAATGGTGTACGGACTGGATGCTTCCTTAAATGCAGCAAAGTGCGTGGCCCTTCACATGGGTGTAAATAACCCTCGTCTCATATATTTTATTATTGGTCATTCATTGGAAAAAGTCAAGAGCTACAACGACCTTGGTGTTAACATTATCGAGGCCTTGAGTTGGTCCGAGCATATGCTCAGTGTCGTGAAAAAGGTGAGCACCAGGCTCTATTTGTTGAACCGAACTTTCGAAAACGTATTTTTCCAAATATCTATTCGGCTATTCAAAGTATACCTTCGGGCCAATTATGGAGTGTTGCGGTACAGTATGGTGTCCCGAACTGCGACGAGATATGCAACTTCTAGAAAATGTTCAGTGCCGATCAACCAGACAGTCTTTCGGACGAAATAGACCTTCTTACGAGGAAAGATTGACAATGGCGAAACTACTAGCTTATGAACAGCGCAGGCTTAGAGGAGACCTAAACATAACATTTCGCATCCTGTGTGTGATCTGAGAAATATGTTCGCTATCAACGAAGACAGTAGACTCCGAGGACATCAGTTCAAGTCGAACAAAGGTGTCTTCACTACGAGAACTAGAAAACATTTTCTCAGAACTGTGTTTTTTCGTGTGGAATGGTTTGCCTGCGGAGGTTGTTGAAGCATCTTCCGTCAACGTTTTCAAAAATAGAATGGACCATATTTTCCCTACAGAATTATCGACCTTATAATTTAGTGAGTTTTCTTTAATTTTCGCCTCCTCTTTCCTAGAATGTATTTTCATTCACTTTTTTTCTCTTACACTTGTTCTTTTTCAGTTGAAAATTCATTGTTGTTTCCGCTTCACGAATAGTTAAAATATGTCATTTTTGAAAGGGCCTTTAGCCACTTCCTACATTAAATTGTAATAATAATAATAATAATAATATACCAGCACCAGAAATGAATGCCTTCATTATGCGTTCCTATTACAAGATTACGAACTTGGAATCAGAAATGACAGCTTACAGGTACGCGTTACATCTTGCGTTCATAGAAAAATATCCTGAATTACAGCACATATCCGAGCAGAGAATTTCGGATCAACGAAGAACAATCATCCAAAACAGGCTACTTTCTTCAGAAACGCTGCAAAGCATACGAGAAGAGGTCATAACGGAACTCAGAAGCGAAAATGATTCATAACGGAGTGAATGAAAATGTTACAGATAACATCAAAGCCACGGAAACAAATATTAACATGGAACGCCCTCCTGAGCCGAATCAGCAGAAGAAATATATGTATTTAGCAAGATCAGAACTCAACAGAGCAACAACTGAATTCAGTGGTAGTAACCCAACTGAAAGACCTAAACTGCCCAAACTCAAGACGAACAAAATACCAATATCATCCTAGCAAGCGTAAACTCAGTGTTTGAAGAATATACCGACCTGAACACCTTGGAGAAGATTCACACTTTGATTTACTGTGGAGCAGTAGCGGTTCTTCGACTTCACAAACAACAAATCTCCACAACTCTGATTCAAGCTGAGCCAAAGAGCGTCAGAAAACCACCATGGCAAAACGACTGGAGAAGGATATTGATAATATTAGAGCAGCAATCGGTCGCCTCACAGAATGCCTGAGAAACAGAAAACCCTCAAGGCGCTTGAAATCACATATACGCAAAATTTATAGGAAAATTGGTACGAACACAAAACACCCTGATCACAAACCACACATCGACGTTTATATGGACACTTTGAAACAGAAACTCCAAGCAAAAGCAAAGAGGCTTTCAAGATACGTCAAGTGTACTGAAGGGAAACACCAAAACCAAAGGTTTCTCCAAAACGCGGCCAATTTTCATAAGGGAAATAACAAAACTGCGACCAACAATAACAGAGAAGTACCTGACGCACAGTGCTTGACCGACTATTGGTCATCACTATGGTCGCACCCCAGAGAACACAATAGAGATGCGGAATGGATCACGAATGAAAAGAACGCCTCGATATCAGACATATGGACTTCGATGGAATAACGGAGGAAGAAATCACAATAGTAGTTCGAGCGACCAACAATTGAAAGGCCACAGGTATAGATAATATCCACAACTACTGGTACAAGAAGTTTGATAAGCTCCATGGAGCCCTAGTGAAACAACTCACGTATGTACTTCAACATCCGAAGAGAACACCCACTTTCCTAACGCAAGGCTTAACATATATGCTACCTAAGAGCTATAGAACACAGGATCCGTCCCAATATAGGCCAATCACTTGCCTGCCAACACTCTACAAAATACTCACCTCATGCATATCTAATCGAATATACCAACACCTTGACGACAACAATATATTAGCAGAGGAGCAGAAAGGATGCAGAAAGAAACACCACGGGTGCAAGGAACAGCTCATCATCGATTCTGTGATAATGAAACAGGCACACGTAGAGCATCGGAATGTTCATTCAGCTTTTCTCGATTATCTGAAGGCATTCGATAGTACCGCCCATTCTTGGCTTGTTGAAGTATTGCAAATATACAAAATTCACCCAACCCTGGTAGAGTTCTTGAAGACAACAATGACACACTGGCGCACGTCTCTGCAGGTCAACATGAACAATACATCAATTAAAACCGACGAGATACCCATACGTCGTGGAATTTTTCAAGGAGGCTCTTTGAGTCCACTATGGTTCTGTTTAGCTATGAACCCATTGTCCTCAATGCTCAATAGAACAGGATACGGATTTAGGATGAAAGCAGAAAGGAATTATCATACAATCTCCCACCTGCTGTATATGGATGACATCAAATTATATGCTTCGAACAAGAAGCAATTGGATGACTTGCTGAAAACTGTCAGTGAGTTCTCGGCAGATGTTCATATGAAATTCGGGATTGAAAAATGTAAGACCCTGAACATTCAAAGAGGGAAAGTCATAGATGGTGAAACACAACTTCCAAACGGTGAGTGCATGAGAGATGGCGAAACATGCAAATATCTGGGATACCAACAAGCCAGATTGCTAGACCAAAAACAATCAAAGGAGAAAATTCATTCAGAATACAGTCAGCGTCTGAAGTCTGTGCTGAAATCGATGTTGAACTCGGTGAATCTAGTCAAGGCAATTAACACCTACGCCATTCCAGTGTTACTTGACTCATTTGGAATAATCAGATGGACTAAGACAGAACTGGATGATATTCAAAGGCAGATCCGAACGATGCTGACAAAGTACAACAACCATCATCCAAAATCGTCTGTGATACGAACAACTTTGAAGCGGAAAGAAGGAGGACGCGGATTAATAGATATTGTCAATTTACACACCGAACAGATAAAAAATCTCAGAGAATTCTTCTCAGCAAAAGCTCTCACTTCTGACCTCCATAGAGTGGTATCGTTGGCTGATAAGGGATATACACCTCTAAATCTTGCTACCAGAGATGACCTTCTGAATCTACCATTCCTATCAGATACTGAAAAACAAGAGCAATTGTCAAGAAAGGAATTGCATGGACGACATCACCATGAGATTAATCAACGACACATCGACAAAGAAGCCTCCAACAAATGGTTGATGAAAGGAGAATTATTCGCAGAAACAGAAGGATTCCTTATGGCCATCCAAAACCAAGTGATCGCTACAAACAATTACAAAAATTTATTATGAAGGACGGAATATTAGGAACAGATAAGTGCAGAAAATGCCATATAATATCGGAGACTATCCAGCATATTACGTCCGGATGCGAACAACTGGCCAATACGGAGTATCTTCACAGGCATAATCAAGTGTGCAACATTATCCACCAGAAACTTGCACACAAGTACGGACTTCTGAACACCTTCCAGCCATATTACAAGTATAAACCGGCACCCGTATTGGAAAATGACTCTATCAGATTATACTACGATAGGCCTGTTATCACTGATAGAATGGTGACGAATAATAGGCCGGACATAGTGGTGTATGATAAGAGAGCCAAAACAGCAATGCTGGTGGATGTGGCCATACCGAATAATAACAATGTGCTGAACAAGTTCCAAGAGAAAAGGTCCAAATACACAGACCTTGCTATTGAGATCAAGCAGATGTGGCACCTCGAGAAAATAGATATTGTTCCTGTCATCGTATACTCGACTGGGTTAATACCCAAAACTTCGCATGATAAACTTAAGAAATTAGAATTGCATAAGAATACCTATATAGAAATGCAAAAAGCTGCAATTCTTAATACATGTAGGATAGTTAGGAAATTTATGTCAAGTTTATTGTAATCGAGCCGATTCCCTTTGATTGCTGAATCTGGGAAAGGTAAATTATATCCAGTTAACAGCTGAGATAGTGCATAAGTCCACGATAATAAATATACCAACACCTTGACGACAACAATATATTAGCAGAGGAGCAAAAACGATGCAGAAAGAAACACCACGGGTGCAAGGAACAACTCATCGTAGATTCTGTGATGATGAAACAGGCACGCGTAGGGCATCGGGGTGTTAATTGAGCTTTTCTCTATTATCTGAAGGCATTCGATAGTACCACCCATTCTTGGTTTGTCGAAGTATTGCAGATATACAAAATTCGTCCAGCTCTGGTAGAATTCTTGAAGACAACAATGACACACTGGCGCACGTCCCTGCAGGTTAACATGAACAATAAGTCAATTAAAACCGACGAGATACCCATACGTCGTGGAATTTTGCAAGGAGACTCTTTGAGTATACTATGGATCTATTTACCTATGAACCCATTGTCCTCAATGCTCAATAGAACAGGATACGGATTGTGGATAAAAACAGATAGAAACTATCATACAATCTCCCACCTGCTGAATATGGATGACATCAAATTATATGCTTCGAACAAGAAGCAATTGGATGATTTACTGAAAACTGTCAGTAAGTTCTCGGCAGATGTTCATATGAAAAATATAAGACCCTGAACATTCAGAGAGGGAAAGTCATAGATTGTGAAACACAACTTCCAAACGGTGATATTATACAGTGCATGAGGGATGGCGAAACATACAAGAATCGAGGATACCAACAAGCCTGATTGCTAGACCAAAAACAATCAAAGGAGAAGATTCGTTCAGAATACAGTCAGCGTCTGAAGACTGTGCTGAAATCAATGTTAAACTCGGGGAAACTAGTCAAGGCAATTAACACCTAAACCATTCTAGTATTGTTCTACTCATTTGGAATAATCAGATGGACTAAGACAGAAATGGATGATATTCAAAGGCAGACCCAAACGATGCTGACAAAGTACAACAACCATCATCCAAAATCGTCTGTGATACGAACAACTTTGAAGCGGAAAGGAGGAGGACGTGGATTAATAGATATTGTCAATTTACACACCGAACAGAAGAAAAATCTCAGAGAATTCTTCTCAGCAAAAGCTCTCACTTCTGACCTCCATAGAGTGGTATCGTTGGCTGATAAGGGATATACACCTCTAAATCTTGCTACCAGAGATGACCTTCTGAATCTACCATTCCTTCCAGATACTGAAAAACAAGAGCAATTGTCAAGAAAGGAATTGCATGGACGACATCACCATGAGATTAATCAACCACACATCGACAAAGAAGCCTCCAACAAATGGTTGATGAAAGGAGAATTATTCGCAGAAACAGAAGGATTCCTTATGGCCATTCAAGACCAAGTGATCGCTACAAACAACTACAAAAAATGTATTATGAAGGACGGAACATTACAAACAGAGTGCAGAAAATGCCATATAAGATCGGAGACTATACATCATATTACATCCGGCAGCGAAAAACTGGCCAACACGGACTATCTTTACAGGCATATTCAAGTGTTCAACATTATCCATCAGAAACTTGCACACAAGTACGGATTTCTGAATACCTTTCAGCCATATTACTAGTATCAACCGGCGCCCATATTGAAAAAATGACTATCAGATTATACTACGATAGGCCTGTTATCTCTGACAGAATGGTGACGAATAATAGGCCGGACATAGTGGTGTATGATAAGAGAGCCAGGACAGCAATGCTGGTGGATGTCGCCATACCGAATGATAACAACGTGCTGAACAAGTTCCAGGAGAAAAAGTCCAAATACACTAATTTCTTTGGATGTCGTTGGCATTAAATAAATTGAGGTTTGTGGTTGTTCACTGAGAGGTTAATTATTTTTATTCTCTTCAAGATTCTTTGGAATTATGGTTTTCTTAACTCTATCAATAAAATGTCTATTCATAGTATTTGCAATTTCTTTTGATTCTTCAATTAAATTATTGTCTTCCAGTGTTGTCTGATCTATAGAGCTTTTATTTTTTCCTAAATGAATTGCGCCTTTTATAATTTCCCATTTTTTCCTTTCATTATTTCCAGCACAATTGAGTTGTTCTTCCATATGTAGCTTTTTGTTTCTTTTTATGAGACTTTTCAATTGTTTGTTAGCGGTCTTTAAGGTATCGATGTATTCTTCAACTTCTGAAAATCTTCTCATATTTTTTTATGCTCTATTCCTTCCATTCATTTTTCGCTTTACTTCTTCTGTGAACCATCCTTCTTTAATATGTTTAGTTATTCTCATTTCAGTATAACTCGTTGCGTCGTTTATTGCTGTCTGTAAAATGTTGATAACCCATTTGAAGTTGTGATCGTTAGGAGTTATGTTCATTAGCTTTTGTTCGACTGTCATATATTTTTTCAAAATTTACTATCTTTGCTTCATATTTTTGTCGGCGCACTTTCTCTGAGATTGATACATCAATCCCAAATAACCGGTGATCACTTATACAGTGATCCATTAGTTTTATTATACACTGACAGTTATAATTTGTAGCTACATGATCTAGAATTGGCTTTCTTCCAGTTCTTTTATTTATTCGGGTGTATGATTCCTCATTTATTGTATTTCTTATATCATATCCCTGTTCTTTGAAATACTATGATATTCCTTGGCAGTTTGACCTTTCTTAAGCTGACATGTTGAAATCACCGATGCATATAGTATTTTTAAAATTAATTGTGTATTCCAGTTTATTCAGAAAGTGGTGATCAGATGCACTTGGTTGTTTATATATTGCTCTCGAGTTAATACCACATGAGATGAGCCTGACATGTATGTAACTATTATATTCAAAGGTTTCATGTGCTAAATTTTCGAAATTTAATTCATCTCTTATATAAACGGCAACACCACCTCCCTTAGATTCTCTGCAACAGTGAACATCCCTGTATCCCTTGATGCTCATTGAGCCTACCTGGTTTTTTTAACTATGTCTCTGTTAAAACAATAATGTCTATACACTACTACTAACCATACATTCCATATCTTCAACTTTCCGAGGCATGCTGTGAATATTAATGTACAAAATGTTGAGGTTCAAGTCACTTAGAGTTTTAATGTATTCTATTTTGGAATCTGCTTGTTTCTTCATCATAATTCGATTTTCCTTCATCCGTACATATGTATAATTTTCTCTTCTTCCATATTCCTTTGCCTGTTTCAATAATTCACTATCATATTTGGTGAGTTCATCAACCACTAAAATCCGTTTGTTTTCCCCAAAACCCAACATATGTGAACTGAGTTTGTTTTCCTTTGCAGCCCTAATGAAAGCCAATTTTCCAATGTACAAAGAAAACTCGACATTCACAGAAGTAACAGTTCCAACCTCTCTTCTGCCAATTCTTACTGCTCTCACTTCGTTTCAGCTTAACCGTTCAAATGAATGGTTTCTATGATGGTTTTTACAGTTGCGGAAATGTTTTCTTTTCTTTTAACACTGCCATAGACTACAACATTATTTTTAAATGAATTTTGTTCCACCTCATTATTTGATATTTTGAGAACTTGAACTTCTCTTTTGAGGCCATTGACCTCAATTTGTAATGTTTGGTTTTTTGCTTCCTGCGCCACTAATTTTTGATACAACTTATCATATTTTTCATCCATTTGGATGAGTTTTTCATAAGATCATTAAACTTTACATTTTCAGGACTTGGTATTTTATTTTCAGAAGTCTTAACCTCACTTTCAGAGCAAAGTGAACATTTTCATGTTAACTCGTTTTTTTTATTTTCGGTTTCTTTTTTCTTTAGTTCTTGCACAGTAATGCCCTCACATTGCGTGTGAAGCCATTTAGAACCCTCTTTACATCTGATACAGTACTTATTCTCAACACTTTCATCACACGAACCGCATAGATCAGCCATCTTTGATTTGCGATATGAGATTCTTATAGACAGGTCTAATCGACTCACACCCATATTATGAGTGGTAACTGACCCTCTCTAAGGGTTTTGGTAATATGATATCATGTTTTGTGAATAGGTAATTGACCTAATACTCCCAACTCTGAGATTTTATTTTAAAATTCTAAGGAACACGTCCACGGCTGACAACTTGCAAGCTTCAATTCTCTCGCGTATTTTCAATCGAATTCAATAATTCGTATAGTATTACTACGTTATATATGGAAGATGTAAGCCCGTAAAGCCGTACGTGCTCTGTTTGCTCAACTGAGCGCCAATGGACCATATTATGTCACTGACTCCGAAACATACTCCATTCTCATATTCTCGGCTTTGCCAGGAAATCATGCCCTCTGATCATACACCAGTATGTACCACGAACATCACACACATGCCACCAACTCAGACATTCTTCGAAACCATCATATCGACTGAACATTCAAGCCTCACTGTCTGTGGGTTCATACATGCGTATCGTTCCTAGAAAAATTTCTTTATACTAATGAGACAAGTTATAATTCGAAGGTGATTATTACACCTGAATGCAGGGAAGTTTCCCTTACTGAGTTTAGGAGTATCGGACATCAAATCAATATTTTGAGAAACTTCCTCAATTATTCCCCATAATTGGACAGTTTCCGACTCGATTACAATGAATAATATAAATATCTTCGTTACGGTGAATCTTCGGCTAATTTATGAAATGAGATAAATATATATACTGAGTAGATGGATTATGCTTTTCAAATATATGGTTGGCCAATTCATAGGAGCAAATATAAGAATCAATATTAAATTTTTTCAAATTCAAATGTATCATTCATCAAATTATAAAACGAAAGATTTGGATTGATATAAATAGTTTCATTTCAATCAAAAACAATTTTCTGAAATATAAACTAAAGTTTCAAATCAATATTAAGCTTCATAACTTTTCAATATATATATATATATATATATATATATATATATATATATATATATATATATATATATATATATATATATATATATATATATATATATATATATATATATATATATATATATATATATATAAATATAAAAGGTGCAACCTTTATAGATGATAGTACAAGTCATTTGCAACAAAAAATATCTTATAACATTCTTTCGAAAAGTTGATAATTATCGAATTAGTTGAAACTTCTTGGTTTTACAAAATTTTTACCTCTCTCTCTAAAACAAGAATATCTCTGTTACTCTTACAGCTACATCAAATCTGACCATACCATCGGGAAGAGAATTCAATTTTCTATAAGATAGATAAGTAATTATGGTGAAAAAATTTTGTATACCGGGTGTTGTAAAAGGCTGAATCAAAAATTGTGAGATGAACAAAATTAGTGGTATTTTCTTGTTAGCATACAACTGAAAACTGATCGATAAGTAGCTGTTTTTTTTTGGTAAAAATACTACATTAACTGGCTTTCAAATGGTACATCAACTTTCGAGCTAACTATTTTTTTCCAGAAATATTATGGGTAAGAGTATTAAGAACATAAAATTCGAAAACACAAATATCTTATATTACTTAATGAAACATGAACAGGAACTAGAAATTTAATGAATCATATTTTCACGAAAGAGATTTAGAAACTATAACAGGTGTTCAAAATGTCTTCCTCTTTCTTGATTGCTCTTAACACATCTTTTTCTTAAACTATCAACTACTCTTTGAAGTTCAATGTGTTTTTGACTTATTTCGTTGCAACATATTCGAATCCTTTCCATTAATACATCTAGAGTATTAAAGGGAATTCTAAAAACAGTAGTCTTTAATGAGCACCACACATAAAAATCAAGCGGCGAAAGGTCTGGGCTTCTGGGTGGCCATATCACCAGCCCTGAATCGACCTTTCCATTTCTCTCCAAATATCTGAGTCATCCAATTCTGGATCATTCTAGAATTAAGAGCCGGGCAGCCGTCCATTTGAAACCAAAGGTGATGCCGAGTTGCTATAGGCATTTCTTCCAGAACGTTCATTATTTCGTTATTTAGTAGATTTAAAAATTCGTTCGAATTGAGACGATCGGGAAGTATAACTGACCTGACAAGCTAACCCCTCCTTAACCCCAACCACACATTTACTCTAATCTCGTGCTGAGAGTGTGACACAATAGTGCCATGAGGAATTTCTGTATCCCATATGTGGGAATTTCTCAAGTTTATCATACCAACTTTGGTAAAAGTTCCGTCCATAGACTGTTATCTGATCTCCAATCCTATATTTTATTCATGTACCACCTACAAAATTGCAACCTCATCTCACTATCCACTGGCAATAGCTATTGAATCTTACTCTAATGGTAAGGATGTAAATTATTTCTCTTGAGAACTCTATGAACCGTGGAATGATGAAGTCTCAATGTAGCACCAATTCTCCGAGTACTTGATTGAAGGGTCCTCGCGAACAGCCTGCAATATTGCAGGTGCTTGTCCCCATTGCTGAGTATTTCCACCACCTTCTCTAATTCTTGAACCACTGAATGAACCAGTTTCACCGGAGTGCCTAAACACTTCAGCAAATGTCTCTCTGCAAGGTTGCCGACTGTTTGGAAAGCGCAAGCGCAACGGGAATTTCCATTCGCGAAGCCATAGACAAATAACATATCTCGATATTCAATATTTGAGAAACTAGGCATGTTTTCTTTTTTCGAAAAAGAAAATGGAACCGTATAGGGAAAATATAAACTTCAATTCATTAATTCATTGAATGAGAGTTCCTGTCAAATTCTACATATTCTTATTTGTTTTAAAATCAAGTAATACAAGCCTTCTGTGATTTATTTTTTACGATTCTTTTTCTAATTTTCTTCTTCTAATCCGAAAAAATTAATTATTCCTAGTTTCTTAAACATTCAATATACAGATATGTTATTTATTTATCGCTTATTATTATTGAAAAGTCATTTATGGAATTGTTTAGACGCTCCGGTGAAACTAGCTCATTTGTGATCGAAGGATAAGAGAATTTAATGTTCTTACTCTTACTCTCCATGATATTGCTGGTAAAAAAAATGGTGAGCTTAAAAGTTGATATAACGTTTAAAATCCAGATGAATGTAGTAGTTTCTTTCAAAAAAAAACGGCTATTTATTCATCAGTTTTCAGTGGTACTGCTAACAAGAAAATACCACTTATTTTGTTAATTTCACAATTTTTCATTTAGCCTTTTACAACACCCGGTATACATAATTTTTCGATGGTATGGTCAGATTTGATGTAGCTGTAAGTGTAACAGAGATATTCTTGTTTTTATAGAGAGGAGCAAAAAATTTCGTAAAATGAACAAGTGATAAATAACTTGATAATTATCAACTTTTTGAAAAGATGTTATAGGACATTTTAGTTGCAAATGACTTATACTATAACCTACTGAAGTTTGGCACCTTTTATAGTTGACACCCTATATATATATATATATATATATATATATATATATATATATATATATATATATATATATATATATATATATATATATATATATATATATATATATATATATATATATATATATATATATATATATATATATATATATATGAAAAGGAGGATTCACAAAATTCGAATATTTGTATTCACAATATATGCTTATATCTATAATATGCATAATATCTTGCATATGATTCAATAAACGAGTGAAAAAACCTGAGGAAAAACTCGTTTCCTGTTGCTATTGCACTAGCTATATCAAGTTGAAGTTAGGTAAACAAATATTATAAGTCAGTATATGAAAATAAATGTTCAAAATGAATATTAGATAACTTAAGTGCAGTTCAAATAGATCATTTATCATTTGCCAAGTAAAAACGTGTTAAAATAATTCGGAATTTGAGAATAATAAAAAAACAAGTACTGTGTTTTAAGGAATTTTACTTAATATAAATTTAATTAATATTAAGTAAAATTCCTTAAACACAGTACACAATTTTTTTTATTATTGATAATGGAATTTTACCCAGTAAAACCTCCAAATTAAAAAATTTGAGAAGTGTTTATTTGAGAGTAATCACCTGGGGACACAACAGGAACTGTATTTCTTCTTCCCTGTCGGGTGTCTCGGAGAGGAACAGTCTACGTCTTCAATATTTCTGGACTCGCGTTACGCATGGTTAAATAATTTTAATTTAGATAGCAGCAAAGCAGAATAACTGCATATCTGAATAAATGAATAACAGCCCTAATGTCGCGATCTCCGTTGCTCAGAAGTCCTTATCCCCGTACTCCCTTTGCCCTTGGTACCCAAGTACCTGTTACATCAGTCATTTCAGAAAATACCAGGTGGTGTTTGCGATCTTGAACACGAAAGGGTGTTTAATAACTACAGGTGATAACGTCGAATATCGTCTACGTTGGATTTCTTATCTGAGTTGGGATGAATTCTTTCGTCCAAATTTTCGCGCTGCTTCAAAATATGAAATATTTCACTACATTGAGAATTTAAAATGAAACTATTGATTTATTCTGGAAAATTACCGTTTTTTCACCTTATTTTGAATTCAGATGAACTATATAAAATGTTATGGAGGTAGATCTATAAAATACAGTTATCACAATTGATAATAAAATTAAATTAGATTAAAATCAAAAATTATATGGATACTTTCAGCAAATAAACAAATAGACCCCGGTTCTGGGTCGTTTCAGTTAGTGAATGGACTCTCAGGAGAGTCTTTGAACAGCAGAACTCATTTGTTTAAGAATTGCTACAAGTCCACTTCTTCAGCTCGAACATAAAGTAGAAAGCATGACTAATCTCATGTGTTTCGTTTTCGCCTAAACGTTTTGGATGGGCGGCGAAGGGCATGGAAGAGATTTGGATAATCATAAGCTTGAGCATGTATTCATGAAAGGCTTCCTTTTGGCGGTGGGTCTGTAATTGTTTGAGGTCTTTTACAGCTCAGTGATACATTGTGAAGGTTCTCGAAGACCATGAAAAACCATTTATGAATGTAAAAAATACTGTTTCCTCAAATTTAATGGACCAAAATATTATTGGAAAATATATTTTTAATGAATTCAGTTATTTCAGAGAGCGCTGTGGAACAAACATATTCTAGTCAGAGCATAGATTACAATATATTCATGTAAATATCATTTCATTCTGACAGAAATTCAATACAAGTGCTTATTATTTACAATTATTTTGCATTTTCAAAGGATCGTAATGAAAAAAGACCGGCGAACAGAAGAATTAATTATTATTAAGATGGGTGGAACATGAAAGGCCACGGAAATGAATGAATATTTTTATAAGTTCATTTACTGGATGAATGAAATAACGGAATTATTAATAAACACTTCATTTCATTGTATAACATACAAACTACTTCTGTTAATTTAAATCTAACCAGTATTTATTAAACTTAACTTTCATTGAGCTCTTCCAAACGGCCTTCTAAAGAACAGCGCTCCATATATGGCCAATATTAAAAATCAGTCGTTCAACTTAGAACTAGAGCTGTAATAATCGAAATATTCGCTTTTGCTATATCTCCACAAAAAAAGCTTTCATTCAAACGAACCTAAGAATATATTAATCCCTTCAAAACTACCATGCACCCTTTCAGAAATAACTTTTTGTAAAAATATTCTACTAAAATTAAAATTTTCGTAACTACAAACTGTTTCACTCGCTTGCAAGCATTATACATTATACAACAGTATACAAAAAATATACCCGTAACGCCATATATGTCTGAAATAATCAGTCTGTTTCGATCAGTCGCCAGCGAAAGTTTGAAGTGTGGAGAAAAATGATTCATTTCCTTGAAAATTTTCGAGTTTCTAATTAGATATATCTTGAAATAAATATATTGATAAGTTATACAACAAAGACAAAGAGCGTCGTATTTTAGGAATAATTATTTATTATCTGTATAATAAATCGCGAATATTCGTTTTGTCAACATACGCGGACAATAAGTTCTGTTTGGATATTTTTTCAACCATTCATGGAGAGTTATTGAATACCTTGAGTTATATATTTGTTTCAGAAACCGTATTATTTGATAAACCTATAATGCTGAATTTTGCATCGTGAAATATTCTTGTACAGGCTTATTCACGATGGAATCATGTTCACGAGGCACGCTTTAAAAGTTTTGGAAAATGGAGCCCTGTCGGCTTTGGAGCTGTCTTCGAATGATGAGGAAGTAGGAACTAATGGTAATATACCGTGTACGAGACATGTTCGGTTAGGTGCTGATGTAATAACATAGAATCAAAGAGAGTACACCCCACCTGATCCCTTCGATGAACATCGAGACGTAAATAAAGCCTGAGGTAGGTTATCTCTCGATTTTGAGGTTGAGACAGAGGAGCTGACTATTGAAGATGGTGAAGAAGAGGCAGCTACAATGAATGGTTGTAATTTCGATTATTTCACATGAAAACCGAATATTAGGTAAAGGCACAGACAAATAGATAACACTATATCGACGGATTTCATGCCACCAATAGCAGTTGATTCCGTTATGCAATATCATCTTGAATACAATTATAAATTTGTCCTAAACAGCTCCTTATATAAATGGTTAAATGATAAATTTATATGTAGTGCAGTTAAGAGAAGCCTGGTATAAGCCTACGTCCAACAACGAAATAGAAATATTATTTAGCTCACATATGGCAACCGGATTATTCAATCATACAGTTTTAAAAAGTAATATAAGTACTCCTCTTCTCATAAACAATATGTCAAGAGATAGATTTAGTGATGAATTTGAAATAAGCCTCTAATTGTCCAGATGTCTCTCACAAAGTACGACCAATTCGAAGCCTCACAAGGAGGCATTCTACTAAACAATATTTCAAAGGTAAACCTTGTCCATGGGGGATCTAACTGTTCTTCCTGTGTTGGAATAATGGCCAAGCCTATGATTTTATATTATATAAATATATAAATACTCTCTTCCTCTGGTTTGGGCTATCAGAAGTATTGCATTTAATAAAAAGAGTTAGTGAAAAGAGTGGCCATGAGTTAGGCTGTGATAATTACTTTTCGTCCTATTACATGCCTCAGATTTTGAAACAAAAAGTTGTTATGGCTGCTTGCACATCTCATTTCCATAGATTTGCTTGACCATCATTGCTCTGTGATAAAGATATAAAAAAGAAGCCTAGATGTTTTGGAGAAGAGATTTCTAGTACTAATGGAGATGTGACTATGGTCAAATGGCTAGATATCAAGCCAATCAACTTAGCATCTAACTTAATTAGTATAGAAGAAACGGATATGGTGAAAAGATGGTGAAAAACGGAAAAAGATTTATAGAAGTTGGAAGGCCTGAAATAGTGAAAAAATACAATCACGCCATGGGTGGTGTTGATCTACTAGATCAACTAATGTGCTATTATAGGATTTTCATGAATTCGAAGAAGTGGCCCTTGTCCCAGTTAAAAATATATCTGTAATATGTATATTTTAAAACTGACTAGTTTTTTGAATGTTTGGGAAAGAAGTAATTTAAATTGATGTTTCCTGTTCAACTTTTACTATTCCAAAATTTTAAGAACTACTGCATCTAAAGAGAGACACACAGATATCTTCATATATTTTCTTTGGACTTGTTGTTTATGTAATTCTGTTTTTTGCTCGACTTGGCGGGGGCACGGAAGTGCCCCCAGAGACACCTACAATTATCAAAGCAGGTTTCGAAGCCACCGGGATGTTTCACATGATATCTCACACCTTTTTACGACAGAATGTTTTCATTGCGAGACTTGCATTTTCGTACATTTTATGTTTTTGGTGGGATCTCATCTCTATTTGTGAATAATCATTGGTTACCTTCACGAAGGATGAACATGATCAATAACTTTCCATATGGTTTTCAAAATTGATGCGAGGTACCAATCTAACGAGAAAATTGGTCAACAAGAAACACAACAGAACAGAGATTAAGCAGATAATTTTCAATTTTAAAAAAAATGGTTGAAAAATTTTTGACGGCATTTGATCTGTGATTTTGTCAATCATGGAATTGTACGATTTAATCTATGCGCCATACACCGTGTGGCTACCACTATTCCATGTAATATATTTAAATTCAATTTTAATATATTCATTTTCAATTATGGCTATTGTGAATAAAAGAAAGCCTATGTCGTGGATACATTATCTACAATATAGATATTTCCCCTAAAATAGGAGGCCAAAGTAAGCCGCACAGGCAATGGTGTCTTGTTGCGTATTGTTGGTTGCCTTAAGAATCGTTTGTTAAGGGGCGCGGCGGTTCAACTCTTTCTTCCACAGACGTTCAATAATATTGTCAATATTTTGCGATATTTAAAATTTTATTGATCGTGTAAGGATGAAATATTGATGGTTTACTTGCATATTGATGGATTGATGTCAATATTTTTGACATGAATATTGACAATATTATTGACCGTGTAAGGCGTCCTTTTAGAGTTCTTTTTATGGCGTAGGAATGAGCAGACTTCTGTTTATGATCTGAGTGGCGGAGGAATACACTTTAGTGAGGTTATTTGGTTAAACCAGAATTGCGATTAGAATGAAAAGTGCTAAGTTTTATGTAATTCATGGTGAAGCTATGGGTCTTCAAGTGAATATTGATGTTCGAAACTTCTGCAAATTCTTCCCAGAGCCATACAATTGATGTTGTATCGTTCGTTTCACGACAAGAAGGATATTAGGTACCTATCTCGAAGAAGCTTTTCCAAGGAGAGGAAGCAGTAGGTATGTGCGAAGCTCGATTTCAGAAAACAGAGCCTGGATTCTAGAATCTTTGAATTTTTTCTTAATCTGTGGGAGAAATAATGACTAAATCCAAAATTTGAAGTATGTGTGTATGCTAGAAGGTCTCAAACAATGTGATGATCAGTGAGTCAGTTATTACAGAAAGAGGTAAAAATGGAGAAGTTCGACAGTCTGTAGCTCCTATAATATAGGTGGCATTGCTAGTCTGCTTTATCCACAACAAAGTTATAGAAGGTCAAAAATGCTCTGAAACGGTTCCTGAAAAGGATGGTACGGCCGTGCGTTTGTGTTTTGTTCGTTTACTTTTCACGATGTTTATGTAATTCTGCTTTTTGCTAGACAAGTCGATCATTTCAGTTTATATCCACACATTCGTATTTATATAGAAAAAAACATAATGACTTGGCAATCGCTCTACAACACAATAACATAGGATTCACAATATTCAAAGAATAATATCCTCGATTGTATGGAGCAACAGTAATACCAAATACTGAAAATGAAGTTGCAGCTCAATTTAATCATATCATTATGTTTTTTACTATACAGGGTGCTTCAACGAAAACTAAACAGAGGCTATGTCTACCAAGATATTCATTTCTGATCAAAACGCAAAAACAGGTAAATTTTTGTTTCAAGGGGGACATCTTTTGGGGTACAATACTTACCTGAAATATTAACCCCCTTAGCGGGGGTTGCAATACTTGAACATTTTGAATAGGGAAGATGGGTCGAGTGATGACTCAAAAGAAGGGTGGTTATCTTTGTCTACATAACCTTGAATGAATTTCCATTTTTAATTGAAAACTGTAAAATATATAGGGTGAGCAACAGAAAGATAGGGAAGACCTGAGATTATTCAAGTTTCAGTGAGGTAAAATGAAACAGATCCATGCTGATCAATGGTAGTCATCATCAAGTACCATCCGCATTTCGAATTTCAACCCCTGGAGCAGGGGTGACAACCCTTGAAAATTTGGAGGAGGGTAGATGGGTCGAGTGATAACTTGAAGGAAAGGTATTATCTTTGTCTGCATTCCCGTGAGAGAATTTTCATTTTTGATTGAAAACTTTAGAAGATACAGAGTGAGCCACTGAAAAATAGAGAAGACTATCGCCCCAAGACTATTGGAGTATTAGTGCGAAAAACTGGAACAGATTCATTTAGATCAAAGAAGACAGTCTTTGATCTGGAAGGAATCTGTTCCATGTTTTTGCACTAATACTTGAATAGCTCAGGGCGATAGATAGTCTCTCTCTCAAATAACCATCATCGCCTATCAAATAATTAGTTTGTCCATTTAGATATGCCCTAATGCATGGGTCTCCAAACTTTAAAGGCTTAGGGCCATAATATTTTTTTCGGTACGTTCCAAGGGCCAAAACAATTTTAATTTTTCAGCCCACCTAAGCAAACATAAGCGTTTTGCATTTCAATTACTATCGATTGTGTATTCAGTATATTGTGACAAGTAGGGACTAGTGGCGAGTAGTAATACTATGCAGGTCTGTGTTGCAGGTTATATCTATTTCGGCTACCCACTAACTACTAACAGGTGGAATGTTTGAGAATTTCCGCATTGGTTCGAGAAAGTTCTTGTTCTGATTAGTTTTTTCGATCACTTCTAGATGGTAGTATAAAAAGGCTAGCGACGCCATTGTGAGTCAGTTTGCGTGGGAGAGGCGAAGGTAGCGAAACTGCCTATTGTGAAATAAAGTAGCACCCGTGCATAAGTAAGAAAATTTTGATTGGACTGTTTGATTTATTAGTATGGAAAGATGCGAAAAATAGACAGTGAATGCAGAACGTTCCAAGATAAGTAGAACTTTCAGTATTTTGTGATTGAGTGCAATAATAAGGCGCTATGTCTAATTTGTGATGAAACTATAGCTGTTCTCGAAGAATATAACATTAAACGTCACTATGAATCGAAACATCTTCAGAATTACTCTTAATATAAAGAAAGTTTGCGGACGGAAAAATTTGAAACTTTGAAGCGCGGACTGAAATCGCAGCAATATTTGTTTACCAAAGCAATGCTGAGCAAGAGTCTGCAATTCGCGCCAGCTTCGTGTGGCTCTTGAAATTGCAAAACGTGGAAAACCATTCACCGATGGAGAAATTATAAGAGACTGCTTGATTGCAGTTGCGGAAGAAATATGCCCCAAAATGGTAAATTTATTGAAAGGTGTCAGTTTGTCAGCAAACACCGTGACTCGGAGGGTGCAAGACATCGCAGAAAATATATCATCTCAACTGTCTGGCAAAAATGGACATCTTGAGTGGTTTTCTTTAGCCTTGGAAGAATCAACAGATGTGTCGAATACTGCTCAGGTGTTGATTTTTATTCGTGGAGTAGATGAAAGCTATGACGTGTTTGGAGAACTGCTTGATATTGATAGTATTCACGGCACGACAACTGGGGCAAATATTTTTATGGGAGTTGAAAATGCCATTAATAAAAAGAACCTTCGAAGAAAAACCTAAAATGTTTCACCACCGATGGAGGCAAAAATATGGGTGGAAAAATGAAGGAGTGGCCGCACTTGTGTCAAAGTTTGTAGAAATGATAGTGGTCGTCACATTGTATCACTCATCAACAGTAGTCGTAAAATGTTTGGATTTGTCTGAAGTTCTAAAACTATTCATATCAGTTGTTAACTTTATCAGATCCACAGGACTGAATCACCGACAATTCCGCGAGTTTATTGAAGAGATTGGAGAAAATGACTTGCCGTATCATACCGCCGTACGCTGGCTTAGTTGCGGAAAAGTCCTTAAGCACTTTTTTGAACTTCGAGCAGAGATCAAAATTTTTGAATGAGAAGCATCGCCCTTGTGCCAATTTAGGAAACAGTGAATGGCTGTGGAAATTAGCATTCAATGTTGATTTGACAAATCATATGAGCGAACTAAATTTGAGATTGCACGGAGAAAATCTCCCTGATTTATACATCAATATCAAAACTTTCAGGCAGAAAATAATACTATTTCAATCACAATTACGTAAAAAATGTTTCACACATTTCAAAACATGTGAAATATTTAGCCACACTACAGATACTGAATTTCCAGTCGAAACTTAGAGTGCTCTAAAGATAAATTTCGATTCTCGTTTCTCAGACTTTGATGTGATTGCGAATGAAATTAGGCTTTTTCAAAATCCTTTTGATTCTGACGTTGAGATTCTGGCTCCGGAAGTCCAAATGGAAGTTATTGGTTTACAGTGACATGTTTAAGAAAAAATATCAAAATTCATCTTCATTGGAATTTTATAAGAGTCTTCCACTGGTGCAATTTGATAACTTGCATAATTTTGCTCGTTGGTTTTTTCTGTATTTGGTACTACGTACTTGAGTGAGAAAACGTTTTCCGAGATGAAGTACACAAAGAACGTTTACAGATCTAAATTAACTGATGAGTATCCTAAATCTCTTCTAATAATTGGTACAAGTAAAATTAATGCACACTTACAAACAATTGTCGCTGGAAAATCACAATTACATAAATCTCATTAGTGTTTTTTATTAGAGTGATTGATTGCATATTAATTATTTATTAGAATATGCTTAAGCTGAGATACTTAAGCTTAGTCGTAAAGTTTCTGTCGTGAAGTTTTACCTTGCAAGTAAATAAAACCGAGTAATTATCATTCTGTTTACATTTTCTTTCATTCAATTTATCACAGCAATAGTAACAACAGTAAAACATTGGCTGTCGTGGGCCAGATTGATGATACTAGTCTTAAGCTGTTGCGGGCCGGATTGATGGCACTGGTGGGCCTGATTTGGTCCGCGGGCCGTACTTTGGGGACCCCTACCCTAATGTAAGATCCTTTTCATCGGTGAATTTTGCCATGTGGATGAATTATGGACTGATCCAGTTAATCTACCATTTATATTTACAACCAGCTTTAACCCGCGACTTTGTACGCAGATGTTGATATAAGTACTTATTTGGCTGCGCAGGTGAAAACAATAAATTAAATTGTTGTTGAAAAAGGTATCTGTTAACATTGTATTATGCTATTAAATGACCTCTTCATACGCAAAATTGCTAGCAGAACTTAACCTGGAACACATAACATAAAACTGTCCGTATGAGATACTCTGTAAGATATATCCCAGCCTCTCAGCTTTATTGATGGTCATGGCGAAGCACACGTCTAGAGAAACTGCAGTCTTCTAAATTCAAATAGATAATCTAATGACATCAAAACAATCCTGGAATATATTAGGTATGTTATATATATATATATATATATATATATATATATATATATATATATATATATATATATATATATATATATATATATATATATATATATATATATATATATATATATATATATATATATATATATATATATCAAACATATAGACCCAAAATATCAATTATATATGTTATTTGATTCTGTTCATCATTAAGAATGATATTTGGTCTATTGTGTCTTACAGCTCTGTTGCAAAGAATTGTTTTATCAAAATAAAGTTTATATTTGTCATTTTCACGAATAATCTCAGGTTCATATTTGTAAAATTTTTTTCTTTTGGGAATTAGGTCATGTTTAATTCTTAGATTAAAATGAATAATATTAGCGACGGCATTATGTCTTTCTAAATAATCTGTTAAAGCAAGGACTGAGCAAGATGATAATATATGAAAAATTGTTTCTGAAGAACAGAAACATCTACGGCAAGAATCATCTATATTTTGTTCGATGATGTGTTTTCTATAATTCCTCGTGAAAACAACCTGATCCTGGATCGCAATTGCCAAGCCTTCTGTTTCAGCAAACAATTCTTCAGATACTAATCATTTATTCGATGCGATTTCATCAATAGAATCATTTTCAATTCTTTAGGTGCTTTCCGTGTAATTCCTTCTGCATCCAACTTTCTCTTCTAGAATTATCATCAAATATATCAAAATATATATATATATATATATATATATATATATATATATATATATATATATATATATAAATATATAAATATATAATATTTTTCTTATTTGCAACCTTATAAATTCTGTATCTACCTATTTATGTACTTCAGTTCAGTACTAGTTCATTCAGTGAACTTGCATTTATATATCCAACGTATTATATACTTAACACCTAATATACCAAATGCACAATATAATACACGCCTAATATACTGAACGCCTAATATACTGAACCGTCTTCCATATTCAACTCTATCTATACTGAACGCCTCGTTATATTCGCTGTCATTCCATATATTACCTCATACATTGTTATGTACACAAGATGAAAAAAAGGTTTTACCAAATACTCAAAACAAAATTATTCAATCACATTTTAGATGTAGCAATTTAATTATCTAGAACACATTCAAATTAAAAACGATTCATATTAATTTTCGAGAATGATTAAAGGTTTATGAAGGTCGCCAAAAAATATTCTGTCGGTTATCAGCAGCCAAATCATTGAAAGAAGTAGTAGAAATAACTTAGAAGGAAAAGTTTGATTTCAAATTTGAGTTTGACGATATCAAATTTGGGGTTTCAATCTTTTTCATCTCCCCTCCGTACTTAACTGTCTTGATTCAAATACGAACGACGAATTCTACTTTTTAACCGGAAGTAAAGAACAAAAAAGTATAAAACCCCTGAGTTGAGAGAATTTATTCCAACAAATTACTGTGAACCTAAATCTCTGACATTCCTCATAATTTTTTTAGAAGTTACTGATGTAAAATGCTCTAATTACTCCATAACACTTAGTCTTCTCAGGAAAAAATCTTAGAGATTCCAGTATATTAAAGAATTTAGTTCATTCAATTTTCAATTGTCTATGTATACTTAATTCATAATAATAAGAACTAAACAAACGCCGTCACATTTTTCTGAAATTCAATTTTACTTGACAATTGCGTCAGCTGCTTCATAAAATTTCAAATTTTTTATTCCACCTGTAACTGATATTCTTTCAGAACTGATAGCTTATTGAAGAAATTTTTTTCAGAAATTATGGATTAACTATATCCTATATATGCTTAAAACCTCAATGACATTTATATTTGAATTTGAATTTATACATATTTCAGTAAGTTCTTCAGACTGTTTTTTCTAAAAATTGTGATTCTTATGAAAATAATGTAATAGAATTACATTTTATTTTACTTGAATATCAGTCCAAAAAAGAGTGAACATTTTCTTGGAAGATTATAATCATTCTCTAATTACATGAACCTTAATCACATTTCAATGATATAAACACACAAACAGGCGATTGCCCCGCACATAACATTTTTCGTTATGTGAGAACAAGTATTTATGTTGATAAATATGTCTATGGTTATCTTTTTAAATTTTATTTATCCTCAATTTATGTTCTTGAGAAGTGTCCAACTATTTATGAGATATCAACATTGATATTCGAAGGAATGATGTAAAATATATAGCTTCTTCGAAATAAATGTTTCTGTACAACTTAACGCTTTCATAACTATCAATTTCGCAACGAATATCCAGAATTCGCTTCTCTTAAAATATGTAGTTCATCATTGTAATCTGAGGAAATTGAAATTTTTAACATTCAATTATAATATTGAAGCATGAAATTCCATATTTTTCAATTCTACCTGCATTTTTCTGAATTCATGTTGATAGGTATTGAGCAAAGAACACTGTCAAAATATTACTGTATTTAATATAACTTGACAGTAACATCTGTGTCATATACAGTTCCCTTACGACATCTTCAGAATAAAACAAAATACGCTTTTTCACTTTTATAAAGCTTACTTGTCCTGTGTGTATGTGTCTTGATTATTCGAAGCAAAAAATATTAATTTGTATTTGTTTCAGTTTAGATTTTCTTGATTTGAAAACTCAAATCACCATTAGCTCTCCCAAATGAATGAGATTCCCATTTACATTCGTATTTGAATAATTGGAGAGCATACTTCTTCCTCTTGGATGAACTGAAACAAAAAAATAATGAATTCAACACAGATATCTAGTCAGAAATATTTTCTTCATTCATTTCCTGACTTTCTTGTTCAATTTGAAACAATAACAGATTTATACTTCCGAAACAGGTATAATTGAGTTTGAAATCATTCAAACATCCTTGGTACTTTCCTCAATTCAGAATTATGAATATTTTGTATCTAACAACAGTTATAACAACAGGTAGATTATTGATACATGACATGGTATGAGTAACTTTCAATATGAATATCATACCAAATGTCTGAATGAATATCATTTCAGTAGAAAGATACACAGTAAAGCCTATCACCAGTCAATAGCGTCCTGAGGATATTTTATAATTTTTGTTTTATTTAAATTCAGAAACAATATAACACATTCATTTCTTGAACAGTTAAAATTGAGCCAAGTTTTGATTAATTTCACTGCTCCTCGTACATTGATGAATTCATGATCATGAATTTTTTGTACCTTTACACATTTAAAACAACAGATATGAAATACATACAAATAATCTTGTGAATAAAAGCATCGCCAAGGTGGCGGATAGGGTGGTAGGAGGGAAATCAAATACCTCCCGCGGACCAACAGGCATAGCATCGTCTGACCAAGGGGAAGGCAACGGAATACCAACCCAGTGTATGAATTTTCCAGGATATTGCTATGGAGAGTAAATCAAATACCCCTAGTCCCGTGCAGCCCTTCGATGAGCAAGGGGTGCTAAGAATCTCCCGGCTCAACATTGCAAAGTCAAAACTACGAAATTCAACAACGTCATCAAGGAAGCTTTGAGACTGAAGGTTGGTGCAATGGGAATTAGTGAACTCCGCTGGCCGAACTCAGGAAGCCAACCCAACGATCCTCATCATCGAAATGGTGTCGGCGTGTTTGCTTCCTCCCCTTACAACAAAAATATTATTAGTTATACTTCCATAACAGACCGAATCATATTAATTTTAGATGCAAGGACAACCATTCAAGATTAACACAATTCAAATTAATGCCCCAACATCAGATAGTCGTTATGACCAAGAGGTCGAGAACATGTATGAGCTACTCAATAAACTACTAGGGAAACTCAATAGTGATGACCTGACACTTTTATTAGGCGATTACAACACAAAGATTGGGCATGGCCGAAGAACTGACTTGGTCGGAAGCTTTGGGTTAAACTCAAGCAATCGACGAGAGGATAGACTGTTTGAATTTTGCCAGGAAAATGACATGGTCATCACGAATACATGGTTCAAACTTCCTAAAAGATGTCTTCATACATGGATATCACCAGTGGAAATCAACGAACAGGAACCCATTAGAAATCAGATAGACTACATTCTGGTTAATAAACGTTTTAGGAACAGTGTCTAAAGAGTAACAACCTACCCTGGAGCCGATGTTGGCTCGGATCATGTACCCTTAGTGGCAGACATAAAACTAAAGCTTGAATTAGTGTGCAAAAAGAGACCCTGTGAAGCACTTAATCTTGAGGAACTAGAACAACCGGGAGTAAGAGAAACAGTTCAGCAAGAGGTAAATGCTGAACTCGTCAAATTGAAACACAATGACATAGCAGAAAATCGACTGCTGTGGGAGGGACTGAAGAGCACACTGACGAAGACATGTAGAAGTCACCTACAACCATCAAGGAACATCAGGAAAAAAAGTGAATAACCGACGATATCTTGGCGCTGATGGAAAGGAGAAGACAGATTAAAAGTAACAAACAGGAATTCAAACTACTGCAGAAGATGTTCAAGTACGAAGTCAAGAAAGCCAGGGTAAGATGGATGCAAGAAATGTGCCGAGAAATGAAGGGACTTGAAAGAAAGCATGATTATTTCCGCATGCATATAAAACTAAAAGATATTTCTGGTATACACAAGAAATCATAGCCAACTACTCTGTTTGATTCATCAAATCTACCTATATTAGATGAACAGGAAATCAGATGTACATGGGAAAACTAACTGAGTGGCGGCGGTAACTTTGAATCGAGATCGATTTCTGGAGGACATGACTTCGAACGTTAATTTATCGATTAAAACTTGGATTTAGGAAAGAAATGCATACAATTCATAATAGGGAAAATATCGAAATATATATCAACGGAGGATATCGCGCGAAATCCGATTTAGAAATACGTTTGTTAACGGCTTGAAATGCCTATTTTTCAGGGCGAAAGTTGATACCATCACGGCACTCTATATAGCCTTGGAAAAGTCGTGGTTTTTGGCGGTTGCTCGAGTAAGACCAACTTTGGAGGCGGATTTCTCCGGAACGGTTTTTAATATCGAAATGAGACTACACTATGGGAATAGAAGAATTCTCTGGTAGCGATCAGAAACCGCGGATCGTTATTCGGCCTTTCAGGCTAACACCCCCCATACCAATTTGGTCAATCTTTCGAGGGAAAAATGTAGTGTTTTTCGAAATCCTTTAGAAGACGCGTTTCTTCGAATTTTTCGACCGGGTAGAGAGCGTAATTCTCGTTCGAAAGGATCGAGTTTTCGTTTTCCGGCGAAATTTTCGCTCGCCTTCACGTGGTGCGGCCTCGGCGCGGTTTCTTTGCCTTTTTTCGAGGGGTCTTAGCGCCACCCCCGGACGTCGCTTGGACGTAAACAGGGTGTCGTCGGATGGAGAAAGCTCCAATCTCTCCAAGAAAATTGTCCGCTCTTCGAAAAAATCACCTCCCGATATCCCAAGTTTTCCCCCACCGAATTGCCTTAATTGTCTACGCCCGTTTCTTACGGTTTTAGTATAGTTTTACTTGTTATCAGCTGAAGATGGTCGAGAGACCAAAATTGCAATCCTGATTTTCAATAAATCTCTTGTGATAGTATAATACATAGTTTAATTTCTCAATATCATCAGATCTAACCATCCTTCAAAATTTTAATGGACCTTCTACTTTTAAAATGTTCCTATAGAATTGGTCCCGTGTGGGGTTGCTAGTCCATCGGACGCCTCCCCAGGTGGCGGATAGGGGAACGCTTCCCAGATATGGGTGGTACCAGGGAAATGAAACACCCAGGCGGATCAAAACTTGCACGCAGCTTCTGAATCCAAATTGGGCGACTGCAAACAGCGTTTGCATCCAGAGAGTCGGCTGATCTAAAACCAGAGAAGGCAACGGGAAACCACTCTGGATACTTATTTTCCCAGGAAATCACTATGGAGAGGAATCAACAAATGACCTCTAGTCCTGGGCAGTTCTTGAATGGGCAAGAGGTGCGAACAATACCCTGGCTCAATGTAGTGGGACCAAAATTCGAATAGGAACATGGAACGTTAAAAGCCTGTTCACCGCACGAAAATTATACAACACCTTCCAAGAAATCAAAAGACTCAAGCTTCAGATACTCGGAATAAGTGAATAAAGATGGCCAGGGAATGGAACATGTACCAACGAAAACAGTAATGAAAATGACAGAAACGATTGGAATGGAGTTGGGATATTTGTTACTGCCCAATGTACCAAATATGTCACCAACTTTGTACCAATATCCGATAGGTTAATGCTCATACAACTGCAAGGAAGACCTTTCAAAGTTAATATAATCCAAGTGTATGCACCTACTGCAGAGAGAAAATACGATGATGAAGTAGAACTGCTTTATAGAGAAATTGACAAATTGCTGAAAACAACCAAAAACAACGACATCAATATTGTGCTGGGGGACTTCAATGCAAAGATTGGTCGAGGAAGAAGAGGAGACCTAGTCGGACAGTATGGATTAGGCGAGTCCATTGATTGCGGAGACAGACTCTACGAATTCTGCCAGGAGCAAAACATGGTAATAAGGTATGAAACACCTGGTTTAAATTGCCATATCGTCAATTTTACACATGGAGATCGCCAGGTGATGAACCAAATAGCCCAACACCAATTCGAAATCAGATAAACCACTTTCTGATTAATGAACGTTTCATAAACTGCATTAAAAACGTATCCTGGTGCAGACATAGGGTGAGACCACAACCCCCTAGTTGTCAATATTGAGGTTAACCTGAAAACACATGAAATAGACACCACAAGACCACAAGGTAGCGAAACGAGGGGCAGAACCACAGAAGATTCAAACAGCAAACTTAATGCATTGACGAGATCCTCATCTAACAATGTAGATATGCAACGGAATTGACTTAAAAAGAAAAACTATACGACATGTCTGCAGAACCTGAACACAACTATGAATATTAAGAAGTAGAGATGGATGACAACGGAAATCCTTGAGCTGATGGAAAAGGGACGTTTGACAAAAAATGAGCCAACAACCTATAGACAACTGCAAAACTCGATAAAAGGAAAGATAAAATGAGGAGATGGAGAACCTAAACTCTAAACACGAACATGCATAAGAAATTGGAAGAAGTAGCCGGAACATCTAAGAAACAATCACCACCGATGCTAACAGATGAAACAAATAACATAATTTCAAATGAAGCTGAGAAACATCAAATTTGGGAAAGCTACATCATAGATTTATTCGGAGACGACAGAACTGAAATAGATATGGTAACAATGCCAGAAGGATCGGAAATAATTAAATCAGAAGTAATGCATGGTCTTGAGTTGGGTGAAAATAGAAAAGCAGTTGGACCAGACAACGTTCCAATGGAGATCCTAAAATTGATAAATGAAGTGAACATAGACTTCATTGTGTAACTTTTCAATACGATCTACGACACTGGCATACTTTCCAATGATTGGCTAAAGTCAACCATCCCTAAAAAACGATATCCTAAACAATGCAAAGACTACAGGCTGATAAGAATTACGAGTCACTTGCTGAAAACAATCGTCAGGTGTGGGTTCGGAACACGCGAGGCGTTCTTTGGTATAAATGTACCATTGCTTTGTCGACTATGAAAAAGCATTCGACAGAGTACGACACCAAGATAAAAAATTTTTATTGGAACCAAATAGCCAATATTAGAATAGGATATGGACTTTCGAGGGATATGAACATTAACAGAGGAGTTCTCCAGGGGTGTGTACTATCGCCCATACTTTTCAATCTATATGCAGACCAGATTTTCAAGGAAGCCATAGAAGAAACTAAAATAGGAGTGAAAGTAAACGGAACACCAATCTATACCATAAAATATGCAGACGATACGGTTTTACTAGCTGAGAATATAGAGCACCTCGAATAACTACTGAACAAGATCAACAGCATCAGCCAGAAAATGGGTATGAATATAAATGTCAATAAGTCCAAATTTATGGTATTCAGCAGACAAAGTCATAATGGAGTAGAATTACAACTGAACGGCAAACGGATTGAGTGCGTGAGACAATTCAACTATCTGGGAGCTCATATAACAGAAGAGGTAAATCCAGACATAGAAATAAAGTGCAGAATTGAGACAGCTGGCACCAACTTTATTCAAATGGGAAGTTTGTTCTGCAACGACAATTTGAATCTTAAACTTAGACAACGAATGCTTAGATGCTATGTATGGTCGGTATTGTTATATGAAGTAGAAGCTCAGACTCTGAAGGTCAACACATTGAATAAATTGGAGGTTTTTGAAATGTGGTCTCATAGAAGAATGTTCAAAATACCGTGGACAGCTAAAAAACCTCACACAGAAGTCCTTAGAAGAGCAGGATGTGACCGTGAGTTGTTAACAAAAATCAAATGTAGGAAGAAGATATCTTGGACACATATTACGTGGATCTAAGTACAAATTACTACAGCTGATAATCAAAGGAAATATAGAGGGACGTAGAGGAGTCGGCAGAAAATAGATATCCTGGCTTAAGAACATCCGAGATTGGACGGGAATACGACGGGCGGAACAACTCTTCAGAAAAGCGGAAGATCGGAATGCATCTGCAGAAGTCTAACGTCAGGGATACCAGACACAGCACATGAAAGAAGAAGATAGAATGGACCACAGGAGTGTGACGTAACGACGGCCATTTTGTTGAAGCAGGTCAGTGTCCACTTTCCAAACAAAGTTAGAAGCAGTGTTAATTTCCATAAGGACAATTTCAAATCGTGATTATTTTTTATCCAGGAAGTTCCTGAACATGTGAGTACATTTTATGATTGAATTATGTGATAAATTAAAGAATTTCACTAATAGCCAATTCTTATGCTCGTAAGAATATGTATTTAGACCTAGTTATTGAACTAGTGAGGTTAGGATCTGTAGATGATTATATACGTTTTACATATTTGGTGTTTTTGAAACTATTTCAGAAGAATTTTCAATGACATCTAAACATGTTCTCAATTTATCCTCAATTTTGGAGTTCTTTAAAGACGATGCCAAGCTTGTAGCTCGAGGAGAAAATGCTGTAGAGTCCGGTCATGTGAAAGACATGGCATTTGATGGAGAACTTCTCATCATTTGCGGCAATGTTCATGCTAGCATGCGGGATCGTTTATATAAAGTAGAGGTATGAGACCAAAGTAGCGAATGTGTTCTGTAGCATACTAAAAAAATTCATTTTCTAGATAAAACTTGACACAGACAAGTGTATCGAAGAAGCCAGTTGTACATGCCCAAGAGGTCAGTTGGTGTGTCATCACATGGCAGCATTGTCGATTTTTGGTTATTATCTGTAACATATATAATCATGGAAGACAGAAAACCTCATACCAATGCAGTATAACTGGCTTCTTGATACACTTGTCTGTGTCAAGTTTTATCTAGAAAATGAATTTGTTTAGTATGCTACAGAACACATTCGCTACTTTGGTCTCATACTACTTTATATAAACGATCCCGCATGCTAGCATGAACATTGCCGCGAATGATGAGAAGTTCTCCATCAAATGCCATGTCTTTCACATGACCGGACTCTACAGCATTTTCTCCTCGAGCTACAAGCTTGGCATCGTCTTTAAAGAACTCCAAAATTGAGGATAAATTGAGAACATGTTTAGATGTCATTGAAAATTCTTCTGAAATAGTTTCAAAACACCAAATATGTAAAACGTATATAATCATCTACAGATCCTAACCTCACTAGTTCAATAACTAGGTCTAAATACATATTCTTACGAGCATAAGAATTGGCTATTAGTGAAATTCTTTAATTTATCACATAATTCAATCATAAAATGTACTCACATGTTCAGGAACTTCCTGGATAAAAAATAATCACGATTTGAAATTGTCCTTATGGAAATTAACACTGCTTCTAACTTTGTTTGGAAAGTAGACACTGACCTTTCCCAACAAAATGGCCGTCGTTACGTCATCACTCCTGTGGTCCATTGGTCCTATATAGGATATTAGATAGATAGATTGTGAGATTTTTATTCTTATTTCTGTTTCAATTTGTATATAACGAATGAATGTTGTTATGAAAAAAGCACTTACTTTTAGTCACATTATTTCGAATAACGCTGTATGTTAATTTGTAAGGGGCTTCCAAAAATTTTACAGCTTTCCCTCGTAATGGATGATCAAAGCGGCATCGACTCGGCGGCAAGGGATAATTTCAAAGCGGAGGTGGCCACCTCTTCTAAATTTAGACTTGACCATCCGCATGGGTGGAGCTAATCCAAAGATTGGATTATGTTGCAACATCCCCGGGAAATTAGGGGAAAAGCTACGGTATTCGCACGTCGGAGTCGACCGTTAATTACACTAATAGGATTGACTATCATTTTTATTTATTTTGACTAGCAAAGTATAGGATTATGTAGAATGCTCAGGAGAATGGATAAATCCTCATTCTCTGAAGTGAAGTTTTCGTTTATCTGAAATTCCGATAGGATACAGAAATGTACGTCACATTATTTTCCGGCGGTTTCCCGACAAAGTAGCGTATCCGAAGTCCGTCCGGACTCGACAATTTAGTTTTCCCAAACGGTGATCGGGTCGCTGGCACTAGAGCAGCATCGCCACAGGTGGCTGTGCCGCGCATCCGGCATTTTGTGGATCTCTAGACTGCTTGGCACCTCGAGTGCAGTGCAGCCTGCGATAGATCCTGCGTTGCGTCGATTTTCCGCGTTTGCGGGAAAAGAGTACGTATATTGGCATGCTATTCTTTAGGAATATAAGTTATTCTATGGCAATTTTTTGCTGATTTCACTAGAAAATTCCTTATTCGAATGTAGATATTTGAAAGGGATTAAACGAATAAGAAAATATTTATATAGAGAATTTATATGTTGGATATGATTGTTTATGGAGAGAACCATTGTTTGTGGGAAATTCCCAATTGTTTGTATCAATTTCGTCAGTGTACTATTTCTTTTTTTTCTTCATTCTTCTTTCGAATGAAGAGAACTGGAAAATTTCGATTATTTCTATTTAATTTTGATACTAATTAATTGTTATTTATGGTAAATTAATAACTAGTATATGGCGATAGTATTTTATGTCATGAAAATTATAAAACTGTTCGAAAAGAGCGAACATAGTATACTTTCCAAGGAATTTTTAATTTTAAAATGAAATAATCAAATGCGCAGAATCCAAACATGGCAACAAGTTGTAAGGGTTTGTTAGTGTCAGAGAAAGTAAATATACAGAATGGAAAGATTAACAGGTTCAATGAAAAATGCTTCAACTGATTATTTTTTTTCCAGTTCTGAAGTTCATTGTTTTTATTGACATTTGTAAAGGATATAACGTAATTAACATGTTTTTCCTATATGACAATAATGATGAAATTACCCTAAAGCAAAAGTATAACTACTTCGCGTTCTCTTAGGAAAAGATCATAAAATATGGTTTTTTATCCAGAACACCTAAATGAAGTGAATGTAACACAACAAAGAATATTCAGAAATAAAATGAGAATGCTTTATCGACAAGAAAGCAGATATATGAAAAAATATTATCTCAGTGATCTACGGTAATTGACAACTTGAGAGTGGCAAATTAGACACAAATTTTCCTTGAATATTTCGGTGAAATATTTTGTATTTGTGATCTATGGTGCCACATGGAATGAATATCGAATAAAGCCACAAAAATAAGTTATTTTATGTGAACTAGCTGGCCATCCAATGACTTTCCATACGCCACTTATACAGTGAACTATTAGTTCAGGAAACAAAGCAAAAAGGCGGAATAGGAAGGATTTTTGATGCGGAAACTCGCGTTCGATTTGGAAGAATTTGTGAACCATTCTAATTAATTACTTTCGGGATAATGCATTTCTGCATGAGGAAAATACACTTTTCCAATAGAATCCTGAATGGCTATATGAGGCAAAATTAAAAAATCGCTAAAGAAGGGCGGAATCGAGTCCAATCTCCTCACTCCGAGGTTTTTGGGGTCGAAAATGACCTCCGGAGCACCTGGTGTTCAGAGGACTGGTATATAGGTCATCTACTAGAGCAGGGGTGCTCAAACTTAAACTGCTGGCGATCTACCTCAATATCTTTAGACTACTTACGATCGACTCTGAGAGGCTGTAAGTATGTGTGATGCAGGGTTATCGTACATACACGATACACACCACTTACCTACCTACCTTGGTAGGGTGTACCGTAGCACATATAGATATTAGTTTTCCGCACAATATACATAATTTTAGTCAAGGTTTGGGTTTTGTTTAGTTAGGTTCTTCTCTATAATATCAATGAAAAAACTCATAGTTATTCAAAATAGCGAGTTTATTGGTTGTTACAAAACAAAAGAGTTACATATGGTGTTAAACTTAACTAAGGAGTGACTTTGGATGTTGAAGCGTGGCACTGCATGTCCTCAGCGCACTTTTCATAAGATGGTTCGTAACCACTGTGTGCTAATCGCAAGCATGATGACATATGATCGTTAGTTAGTCGATTGCGATATTTTGACTTAATTAACTTTATGTCAGAAAATGCAGACTTGCACAAGTAAGTTGGCCCAAACATTGCCGTCAGTTGAAGGGCGATTTTCCTTAAATTCGGATATTTATCTTCAGATATAAAACACCAGAAATTTGTATCAGATGCTGTAGCTTTGAGATATATATCTGATATAATCTGCACCAACTCATCTTCAACAGAACATGAGTTCATATTAAACTGACTTGCTATTTCAGTAGCTAATTCCTCAATGTTTTTACATAAAAAAGGATAACTCAGAAATGATGCTATTATGGCCAATTTATTGCAATCATAAAATGCATTTCGAATTGTCCCAAAATATTTGATAATTCATAAAAACATAACATAAAACATACTTTATTTGCACTAAAGCCGTAATAACGGGTGTGCTCGCCAAAAGTATAACAATAGATCAAATATAGAATTCAGTTCATATAAAGTATAGATTGACATTCACATAAAATCTCATACAACAGTTATAACCATTGTAGAACAATGCACGTTTATTAGCCATTAAGGAACTCATCTACCGTATATAATGCCCTATCGAGAAGCATCCTCTTGACTGCACCCTTGAATGGAGCAAAATTCATTATTTTAATTGTTTGAGGGAGTCTGTTGTAGAGTCTCTTTCCTATGTAGCTACGGGTTTTTTCAGTTCTACTGAGAGAATGCTTCTCGATAGAGAAGTCAGCTGTTCGTGTCATGTAATTATGATAATAAGAATACCTCAAGTGGCTGCCCGAGCTCAATTTTATATACAGGAGCAACCTGTAAACACACAGTCTTAGCAGAGTCTGTGTGCAATCAAATAAGACAGCTATCTCTACTGTTCACTCGAAATAACAGTCGTATGGCCCTTTTTTGTGATATAAATATTCTCTTGTAACGGGTACTGTTTCCCCATAATATCACATTGTAACTTGTGTGACTGTAAATCAGGGCATAATACGCTTTGATCAAACCAGGTTGATCCCCAGAGATTTTCTGACTTGTGCTAGAGCATAGTAACCCGAAATCAACTTATTGGCGAGAAGCTCAATAAGATTTTCGAAGCTCAAAAACTCCAGAAATATTTCACAACTGGATGAATTGAATCCGAGAATATCTACTTTTGGTGAGTAGCGATTACAGCGGAAGTTCACTAAAACCGTTCTATCTATATTCAACATCAGGTTGTTTTTTTCACACCATCCGGAAAAGATGCGCATAACATCGTTCACTTTCGATGAGAGTTCCTCCGGAGTCCGCGCCTTCACCACTACGGATGTGTCATCCGCAAAGATGATTTTTTTACCCTCTGTAATGTACTTGGGCATTTCAGCCTCCTGGCAGGATCGCCATGTAATGTCCTGGGTTTTAGGGTAGAGCTTGATGTGTTGGCAAGCCAACTAATAAAACACGTCACTCATAATTTACGGTTCATTACAAGACCAAAACCAACTTATTCTAATTTAACCTACTTAATTTATATATACAGTGTATCCTTTAGTTTCAGTTGATCTATCATAAGTTGCAATTTACTTTTGAATGCGTTTACTGCGCTAATCATCTCAATAATAGTTTTTCCTTTACCTTAAAGCTCCAAGTTAATGGTGTTTAAGTGCATTGTGATGTTAGTCAAAAATGCCAAATCAGTCAGCCATTTTTCGTTTTTCAACATCTGAGTGTCATCACCTCTTTCGTCCATAAAAGCTGTTTTTTCGGGCAATAATTCTTGAAACCGTTCTGGTAATTTTCCACGACTCAAGCACCTGACGTACGTGTGAAGAACTAAATCAGTGTGCTCAGCTGATTCCCCATCTTCCAACTGCAACTTAAAGAGCCACCATTGCAAGCTACGTGCACGGATGGAATTCACAATTTTTGTTGCAATGCCCATAATTTCCCCGTGTTTAAAATTTTTGAACACAAAACTGGTTGATGTATAATGCAATGGAATGAAAAAAAATGAAGGGAAATCTTCATTAGCTCGACACAATGCCACAAAACCGTGTTTGTTTCCAGTCATTGCTGGTGGTCCATCGGTTGTAATGCACACTAATTTATATATTGGTAGCTTGTATTTTTTACAAAATTGAAGAAAACGTATATATATATATATATATATATATATATATATATATATATATATATATATATATATATATATATATATATATATATATATATATATATATATATATATATATATATATATATATATATATAGGATATCAACCGCCTGTTGCAAACTTTTGAGTTACAATTACCATTTTGATTTGATTGTTGTTGTCCTTGTCTACCGAACGCCTGACGATGACAAGGACAACTTGTCGCCACAATCAAAATGGACCACGGAATAATATATATATATATATATATATATATATATATATATATATATATATATATATATATATATATATATATATATATATATTTATATCCGTTAAAACCTTTTGAGTTCCAATCATATATCAAGCTGAAATTTATACGCGGCCATAACTATATATATATTATATATATATATATATATATATATATATATATATATATATATATATATATATATATATATATATATATATATATATATATATATATATATATATATATATATATATATATATAGGATATCCACCGGACCGTCCGTTGAAAACTTTTGAGTTACAATTACAATATCAAGCTGAAATTTTATACGCGGCCATAACTAGCGATTTCCAATTGAAGTGAAAATTTTCGAAGTGATACCATTTCCGGTTATACCGGAACTGGGTCATCACATTGTTATTTCAAATGGCAATCTACCTTTTTATCATACATCTAGAACCGACATTTGAGCAAGGCATAATATACCCAAGTTGTTGGCACTTATCTGTCAAAACTTTTGACAGATTTAATTATTTTCATTATAAACTCGATTTTTGAGGAGGAACATTTAAAAAATTGTAGGTCGTAGATCTTTTGCACTACAGACACAATTTTTGCTTGGGTGGATAGAAGAAGGATCAAGGAATTTTTTAAGCAGTCTAAACATGTCAAATGTTTATTGCGTTGTTTTGTCATTTTTCAATTTGGATTTTTTAAACAGCAATAACTCAATTTTTTCAAATGGCACGTGCCAATTTTTATATAGCCATCAGATGAAGCGTCAAATTTCAGATGGAATTGTATCAGAATGTACTATACCCATCTCTTATAGTTCCGAAATAATTTGGGAATATATTGAAATTTGATGATTTTGCCAGAACTAACAGAGGATGCTTTGAAATATTTGAATCAAGTAGCTGAACTGGCTACGCTCACCTGACAGGTGCCTAAAATTAATGTACTTGTCACTTCGTTCATTCGAATTTGATATTTCAACAAGAATTGTTGGTAATTTGAAGTGAAAATTTTGAAAAACACCAGATTGATAATAAAATGGCTGATTATTCAAACGAGGATATGTTTAATCTCTTTTTAATTCATGGCGAATGTCAAAAAGTGGTGGATAGAACGTAGAGGCAATTCAATAACCAATTTCCAAATTTGGCGCCTATGAGTAAAACAAAATTTCGAAGGATTAGAAGCAAATTTCTGCAATTTGGAGGAACAAAATACATAGAAACTAGAAGAAAACCAATTCTTGAGACGACGAGAATCAAATTAATACGCTAGCGTATTTTCGTGCCAATCCACATGCATCCATTAAGTCAGCATCAATGGATATTGGATTAAGTTATACTTCCATTGAAAGGATCCTTAAGAAACATAACATGCACCCGTATTCTTTCACCACACTACAAAAATTGAAACCAACTGTCCTTCCCAAGCGGCTGAATTTCTGTGAAAATTTATTAATTCGGCTTCAAGAAGATGAGACAATTCTGCAAAAAATTATATGGTCTGAAGAAGCCAAGTTCAATGAAAGTGGAATAACCAACAGGAGATCGACATTTTTAGGCCACAGAAAATCCACATTTCATTGAGGTTATTGATTTCCAAAATATATTCAGCGTGAACGTTTTTGCAATTTCAATGAATGATTTGTTGGCTCATCACATTTATGAGGAAAATCTAAATGGACAAAGATACCTGGAAATTTTACCCCTTAACATTCTGAGGGATTTCTATTACCGAATGGATGGTGCACCAGCACCGCGTTCTCCGGACCCGACGCCCCTTGATTTTTATTTATGGCAAAATCAAGAGCGAAGTGTATCTAGGAGGGCAACTCATCATGTTCGTATACGAGCTGTCAAGTGTATCGAGCAAAATGGGGCCCATATTGAACATTTATTCAGATCGTAAATTAGTTTTCTCCTATGATGTTTGCTATCATTTATTCGTATTAATGTAATTATCTTCGATGATTGGTTTTCGCTTAGTTCCTACAATTTTTATTCATCCGAATTGTGGAATAATAAAAAACAAGTACTGTGTGTTAAGGAATTTTACTTAATAATTGCGATTCGTAACGCGTTTCACTACACCGTAGCTTCTTCAGACGAATGATGAAGAAGCTACGGTGTAGTGAAACGCGTTACGAATCGCAATTATTAAGTAAAATTCCTTAAAACACAGTACTTGTTTTTTATTATTGATAATGGAATTTTACCAAGTAAAAGCCTCCCAAATTCAAACGAATTGTGGAAAATTGCTTCGAAATTTTATTTTACTCATAGGCGGTAAATTTGGTTATTGAATTGCCTGCAATTTCTACCCACTACTTTTGACATTCTAAAATGAATTAAAAAGATTAAATATATTTTCGTTTGAATAACCAGTGGTTTTATTCCAAATGTGTTGTATTTTTGGATATTTTCAATCTGAAATAACGACAATTCTTGTTGAAATATCAAATTCTCTGTTAGTTCTTACAAAATAATCAAAATTCAACATATTCCCAAATTATTTTGGAACTATAAGAGATGGGTATAGAACATGCTTATTCAATTCCATCTGAAGTTTGACGCTTCATCTGATGGCGATATAAAAATTGGCACGTGCAATTTGAAAAAATTGAGTTATTGCTGTTTGAAAAAGGCCAAATTGAAAAAACCATACAAAACAACGCAATAAACATTTGACATGTGTAGATTGCTTAAAAAATTCCTTGATCCTTCTTCTATCCACCCAAGCAAAAATTGTGTCTGTAGTGCAAAAGATCTACGAGATACAATTTTTTAAATGTTTCTCAAAAATCGAGTTTATAATAAAAATAATCAAATCTGTCAAAAGTTTTGACAGATAAGTGCCAACAACTTGGTATTTTATGCCTTGCTCAAATGTCGGTTCTAGATGTATGATGAAAAAGGTAGATTGCCATTTGAAATAACAAAGTGATGACCCACTTCCGATATAACCGGAAATGGTATCACTCCGAAAATATTTCACTTCAATTGGAAATCGCCAGTTATGGCTGCGTATGAAATTTCAGCTTGATATTGTAATTGGAACTCAAAAGTTTTTAACGGACGGTCCCGGTGGATATCCCTGTATATATATAATATATATATATATATATATATATATATATATATATATATATATATATATATATATATATATATATATATATATATATATATATATATATATATATATATCAAGGGTCTTCCGTTTCGGAGGAATGATTGTCAAAAATTCTTCCTTAGCCAACATGTCATTGAATACCATTCGAATAAAAATGGATAGCTGGGCCGTGTCTGTCATATCGGTGGATTCGTCGAAAGAAGAAGAAGAAGAGTACACATATTTCATGACATCATGTTATAGTTTATCTGTCATGTCCTGACCCATGACTAGAATACGCCTTGTGACAGTCGGACGAGATAACTGAATTTCTCTGATAGCAGACATGATTTCTGTTTTATTTTTAAAATCTCCAAATAAAGTTTCACCTTCTTCAATAAATGCTTCCTTCACAACCGATCCATCTTCGAATGGTTTCTTGTGTTTCGCCAATATATAAGATATTTTAAATAACGCGATCGTAGCAGCATTCAATTGTTTGGTTGGTCTTGTGAACATGGTTTGTTTTTTTTCATACAAGATATCAAAGCACGTACTTTTCGTTTTCTTAATTCACCCTGTGGCGGAAAATCATTTTTTAGTTTTTATGAACCGTTCTATGTTGCCTCTCTCAGTTACCACGCTTAGGTATTACAACTGACACACGACAAATAAAACAAATCATACAAGAGAAAAATTCTTCCTCCCAATTGTTATTAGAATGAAACGTTTCAGATTTCTTAACTGCACCCATTTTGTGCTATTTAATAATAAACTTTGTATAGACGTAGTATTGCCTTCAAGTTACAATTCAGAATGACTCTAACTCCGACAGGCGCAACATTTTATCGGCGTGAACGAAAGTCTCGAATGTTCCTGTTGAACGCCGCCCGAAACTTCTAGAAAAGGGACAAGAATAAAAATCGCGGCTTTTCTTTGACAAGTACCGCCTGTTCCTTTGATAAAGACGCCTTTTGCCGCTAGCAGAGTGTTATTTTATTAGGAAATATATTTTTGTAGTAGTCACCTACTCATTTTTCTTTTCTCGAGATTTACTCAAAAAGCACTCGCCATCGACCGTTTGAGCAACCCTGTACTAGAGTGTTGGTCGAAAATAGTTAATCCACGTCAACTCGAGGATTTTCGAAGTCGCTGAGAACAAATTCTATGCCTATAAGTATGCCAGATGTACCTTGTGCTCAGGGTGGCTAGTATCCGGTCGTCTCATGGAGTTTTGGGCAAAAATTTTTATAAAAATGATCAAAGCTCGTCAACTCGAGGGTGTTCGAGAACGCTGAGCATGAATTTCTCGACGATAAGTGAATCATATGTACCTGATACTCAGGGTGACTGTATCCGGGTCATTTCCTGGAGTTTTGTGCGAATTTTTCATGAAAAATGTGTGACGCTACTTAGTCGGTGTCTTAGTAACAGGGGTCAATACGCCCTTATGTTCCAGTGAAATCGAAATAAATCTTTCGTAAAAGATACCACATAAACTGGAATCACGAGTGTTAATTTCATAAGTAAAAAGGTGAACTTAATCTTACTGCCGGGATAGCCTCAAAATGCAAAATAAAATTAAACTCAATTCTGGATAACTCTGGTGTTTTGGAAGATGACGGATATCCCGAAAAGTCGGACAAAGGCGGCGTTGGAAAAGCGATCAATTATTTCGACATGTAGTGAAGTTATACGGTTGTTTACTATATAATGAAGACAATTAATTTGCGGAACTGAAAAATGACGAGGTAGAATATATGATATGATATATAAGGAGTTGGAGAATCAGATTGAAAGGCAGGTAAAATTATTGAATGAAGCAAACGAAAAATTGAAATGAAAGTCGGTATAACACACCATAACGGTGGTCACTGAAATACACTCACAATTTGATTGGAACATGGTTCTCAACTTGAAAACCTGGTCAGGGGTGGAACTCAGGTCAGTTCAAGAAGTCAGGTCGGTAGCGGAACAGGCGTTGTCTTGAAACTACATAAATGCGCCTATTTATATTATTTCGTGATTTCCGAGAATGAGACAATGCGCAAATTTGCGTAACTCGATAGTCTCCCACTTCTAACCAAGTATATATATACACGCTAGATTGCTAACTTCTATGGAAAAGTGAAGAAAGTGGTGGGCAGCCATTTGCAATTTAGGCAAAGTTGATTATTTACGACTGTTTATGAACTATTTTAAATTCAATTCTTTTTCAATTGTTAACACTGCTTTTCAAGATCAGTTTTTTCGAAGGATTTGTGTAACAATAGAAAATTAACGTGTATATAATAAGTTTGTGTGGTTTCTCCCTGGAACTAAGAAAAATGCGTTTCTTGCAGTACCTATGGCTGTTCAAACAGGCGTGATAAATACATTCTCCTTCAGTTTTTTCATCAGTGCATTTGTTCATATTGAAAATCCATTTTCATATATTGGAAAAGAAAACACCGCATGGAACATATGTTAAGAGATTAAAGAGCTTCTGTATTCGCGAATTTTCTAGAGCGTCCTAAGAAAAATCCTAAGTTGTGGAAACAAATGATTTATTCGAGAGAAAAAACCTCTTCAACCTTAATTTCTGCAACAAAAAATCAAACTATTGCTGTTAATTCCACCATGCCAATGAAATTATCAGTTTCAATGCAAAGTGAGGCTAGACCACAAACCTTTGAAACTTGAAGAAAGAAAATTAAAATTTTAAATCAAACAATTCGCTGGAGGAATAGAAATGTTAACAGCATGAGAAATATTGTAAAAAAATCAGGAGGAATGAAAAACAGAGATTTCTAGAGCAAAATTTCAATGGTTTAGTTTTGAAATCATACAGAATGAACTGAAAAATCAATCCAGAAAACCTACTGGTAGAAGATATTCAAACAAACTGAAGAAATTTGCTCTAACTCTTAATCATTAATAGCCGAAAGGTTATAATTATTGCAGGTAATAAATGTAAGAATATCTGCTTATTAGTTTCTTGATCCATCCCAAATGAAGAAATCCATCCCAAAATAAAATTTAAAGTCGAATAAGAAACTAATAAGCAAATATCATTCTTAGATCTATCAATATCACATATATATATATATATATATATTCAATATATATATATATATATATATATATATATATATATATATATATATATATATATATATATATATATATATATATATATATATATATATATATATATATATAGAGAACCTGGATGCACAAATATATGTATATCCATATAAAAGCCAAACAGAGATTTCTCAGTTAACAGATATAAGTCTTGAAGCTGAATAAATTTCATGCATATCATGTACAGCTGCACCAGGAACTGAACAATCAAGACTATGAAAATCCAATTAATTTTTGCAATTGGTCAAGTGAAAAAGTAGCGGAAAATCCAAATATGTTCAGCAGAGTTCTCTTCTCGGACGAGGCAACTTTCCACAAGAATGAGCTTGTTAAAAGGTACAACTTTCATTATTACGTCACGGAAAATCCACACCTCATGAGACAAATAGATCACCAGCATCATTGTTCCTTGAATGTATGGGCCGCTATAGTAGATGGATATCTAACTGGGCCACACTTTTTCGACGGGCACTTTAATAGTGAAATGTATTTAGATTTTCTGCAAAATCATCTACCATTGTTACTTGCCGATGTACCGGAGTATAAAAGACAAGATTTGTGATTTCAACAGGATGGAGCACCGGCACATTACTCACATCAGGTTAGGGAGCATTTGAATCATGTATTTCCAAACAAATGGACATGACGTGGTCGTCCTGTTAGATGGTCAGCTAGGTCTCCGGACCTTAAATGTCTAGATTTTTTCTTGTGGGGTTATATTAAGGCCATCGTTTATCAGATTCCTTCTACAATACAGTTGGATATGAGACAGAGATAAATCGAGGCCTTTCAGTCAGTTAATCAGCAAATGTTGTCGAGAGTTCAACGGTCTTTCCTCAGAAGAATTGAGATGTAACTACAAAGAAACGGGCAACATTTCGAACAGTTATTGAAATAGTTCATTACTTTGTAGATTATATACTCTTATATCTATTACGTATTTCATACTCTACTAAAATATCTCCATTTCTCTGATCAAGTATAATGATATGTACTAATAGACTCTTCTTTCACAACCTATGATTTTATTATTTTAGTTCATTAATTTATTTTTATTTCGAAAATGGTCGAAGATAAAGATAAGGTTACCTCTGCAAAAATATGGCACAATATTTTATGCGTTGACATGAATATTAAAATACAGGATGTTTTGTAAAAATCAGGATATGATATTTTTAAAATTAGAATATTCAATAATTCTTTCGAGTCATTCCTGTATGAAATGAGGATAATCTATTTGAATTCATCAATAAAGTTATCTTTGGGCAATAAGAAAACGAAAGGAAAAAAGTATTCATCCTCTCTGGCCGAAGGATCATGCGATGATGTGAGAGCCTATTTCCATGAATTTTTACGGAAAAAAAAATATTGTGACGAAACTATTCAACAAAAAAAAACTTATTACTTAAAGACATCATAGCAGAGTTTAGGACGCTCTTGAATCTTCAACAGAAAAGTGGTCTTCCAATCTGAAAAAACCTCCCAAGATTTTTTATAGAGAATTGGGACACCCTGTTTACTACAAAATAAATTGCTGAAGTAGATTTTTACTTTCTAAGTATATTACCGTTCGAACAGAAATGAAATCTTCAAGAGTGTACGAGCTACAGAGCACCGCGCCACTGGTGAATCACGTAGTACACTCGGAGGCAAAATTAGCGGAACACTCGAAAATTTAACCAAATTCGAGGTTCGATATTTTCCTAATTCTCAACCGATTTAGATGATTTGTTCGGCAAGTTATAGATCAACTCTTCTGCTTTGTAGAAATTATAAGAGAAAACAAAACAATTTGAAAAAATTTTATACGGGGCAAAACTAAAAGTGTTTTTTGTTAAAATTCGTAACACCCTGTGGAATTTCGTGGTCCGAGTTGAAACGTACAATATCATGGTCTGTCAAGACACATCTTCCTACAGTAACGCCCTTCGTGTTTCATGCGTTTATCTCTATTTTTGCAAAATATATTTAATTTCAAGTGGAAAATCACCATTTTGAAGAAATTCCATCGAATCAGGAAATTGTCATTAAAATTCGTCTATCAATTTGGAATTTTCTTATTATCACTCAGGCGTGTCGAAATTGTCGTTTGCGATTTTTATGTTCGAATTGCATTAGTTGATGACAATTTGGTTAATTTGGTGAAAATTAGGAATTCATAGGAGATAACAGTCGGTAGGTATTAAAATACACAACCGAATTCTGGGACCATTGATAAAACTTTTCATTTACACATGTGCACACCTTTGTTTATCAAATATGAAATACAACACACGTTTTTTGTATATGACCACATTTGCACTTGTTTAAAGAATGAGAGTTTTCCATTCTTTGATTTGATACAAATTCGATCGGTTGCGGTGTTTTGTGATTCTTTTACTGTTTACGATTCGAAACGGTATTTTTCATTCAGAATGAGAGATTTACCACCAACCTCAGTAGCAAGAGCAGTTACATTGATCGAGGAAGGGCGCACCTACCGCTCAGTCGGTACCATGTTGGGTGTCTCGACGTCGGTTATCCATCGAATCTACGACGTTACAGGGAAACTGGATTGTACGTGAGGAGGCGAGGACAAGGAAGAAATCGGACAACCCGCGCTATACATGACCGTTTCATCGTCAATCAAACCATAAGAAATCCTCGTCTTACTGCTGTTCAGGCACGTAACCTTTTACAAGCAGTGGATAACACTAACGTCAGTGTGAGGACAGTCAGAAGACGATTAAATGAAGTTGGTCTGAGATCATACGCGCAAGCAAGAGCACCAAGACTCGATAGAGCCCATCGGGTAGCAAGATTGGCGTTTGCTAGGGAGCATGTAGCATGGACAATCAATCAGTGGAGACGAGTTTTATTTAGTGATGAGAGCCGATATTGTGTGAATTTGGTGGATGGTATAGATAGAATATGGAGGCATCGAGGGGAACGGTACAATCAAGCGAACTTCGCAGGAACTGAGCAATACGGTGGAGGGTCAGTTATGATATGGGGTGGCATATGCCTGGGAGTACGAACAGAACTGGAGATTATTGGCAATGGATCATAATGCCCATCGGTATATAACAGAAATCTTGGAGCCCCATGTTGTGCCTTTTGCTCCTTACATAGGGGAAAATTTCCTTTTATGCACGATAACGCGCGCCCTCATACTGCGCGCATAGTGATAGAATTTCTCAATCAGTTGAGATCAAACGAATGGACTGGCCGTCGCGGTCACCGGATTTAAACCAGATCGAACACGTTTGGGACATTCTTGGAAGAAGGGTTTGACAACGGAATCCAGACAACGTTGAAGAGCTGGTATTGGCTTTGGTGGAAGAGTGGGACAACAAACCTCAACAGATAATAGACAACATCATTGGGAGTATGCGAAATCGTATGCGCGCTGTAATAAGAGTTCGGGGGGTCATACTCGCTACTAAAATCAAATGTTTTTTTTTGTGGGTCATCATGAACATTTTTCTCAACATGTTCATTTCATTTCACGAGTGTATCTCCAGGATACACACCTGCTCTCAATTTTGGACAGGAATGATAATTATTATAGAGCGTCACACAAAAAATTCAAAAATAAATGTGCAAAATCAACAATTTTTCCAGTGTACTTCGAGTTCTCCCGGAGCGTGAAATTGGCCAGTGAATTTCAAAAATTTTCATTTCGTTAGATTTCCACTTCTCTAATTCTGATTTTATTTTTTGGCTAACCTCCGATGTTATGCACCCACGCAAGATTAAAAATAAATTCTTGAAATTTGTGACTTTTCGCTTCAAATTGAATATCTCTTGTAAAAATAGAGATAAATGCATAAAACAAGAAGGGCGTTACTGTAGAAAGATGTGTCTTGACAGACCATGATATTGTACGTTTCAACTCGGACCACGAAATTCCACAGGGTGTTACGAATTTTTGACAAAAAAAACACTTTTAGTTTTGCCCCCGTATAAAATTTTTTTCAAATTATTTTTGTTTTCTCTTATTATTATAAGCAGAAGAGTTGATCTATAACTTGCCGAAAAAATCATCTAAATCGGTTGAGAATTAGGAAACATATCGGACTTCAAATTTGGTTAAATTTTCGAGTGTTCCGCTAATTTTGCCTCCGAGTGTATATTTTTCATAAATTGTCGGTTGATACGAAAACGGCTCGGTAAGGGCATCTACTGAACTGAAGGAATCACCTTATTTCAATTCACGTTCAAAGATGACGAGAACGATAGGGCATCCAATTGATAAAGACTCAAGTTTGATATGAATCTCTGTGGTGTGTGCATATTTTATGGACATGCAGTAAATTAGCGTCTAACTTTTCAATCCATTCAGCAAAGACTAAAAATTATAGAAGGATTGCGTATTAAATGGATACCTGGTAAATATACAATATAATATTTGCCGGCTCGGTGGCGTATGGGATATGATGCTCGTCTCCTACGCAGAGTTACCTGGGTTCAATCCTCACAAAGTCGGTGCGATTTTTCGGATTCTGGGAATCGCTTGAGTGTCCATCCTTCGGAGGAGATGTAAAGCTGTCGGTCCTGTCTAACAGAGATGTGGTGGACATTAAAGATCCCTTCCCTTGACACGAGAGGGGTTCGGCAAAATTCCCGGGTTAGTGAGGTGATAGAATTCCCCGGCGTGTCATTAGCCGAAAGGCAGAAATAGAGCACGTTGAAGGAAAAACAAACAAACAATATAATATATTTTTGAATTCAATTCTGTATCTTACGAACATCTCAGACTCTTATATTTCATACATAATTTCAAGCAAGTGTTTTTTTCATATTTCCCGTAAGGTACATTAAAAATGATGCAGACTTGCCTTGTTCTCCTTAATGGACGAATCAAGTAATCTCCCAGGAGAACGGCAATAACGTTCTGGAAACACAATGGTGGATATAAATGTATGATGATATCATAAGTGAATTCCCAGTCGATGGCATTCCGAATTTCCCGGTTCCGTACATCACTTTCCGTTTTCCTTGTATGACAAACGTCAGTCAACGAGACGAGTATATTATTTATTGAAAATTGGGCCTTATGTTTTCCGCTACTGTTTGCGGATTTATTAGGATACCAGGGGCTGTTTTGAATATTTCGCTTCAAGAAAAATGTGATGATTGATGTCTGGAAATGTTGGCAGTGAATTAAATATAATCGAGAAGATATACTTCATTTCTTATTTCACTTAATTTTTCTGAAACGCATATATTCCAGTCAAAAGGTAGTGTTATTTTTGAAATATTTATAAAGTCTGAAGGATTGGTTCGGAAAAAACCTTATAAAAGACGGATTAAAAACGACTCTATTTTTGAAATTGATCAATTCAAATCAAATATGGATATTGTAATGAGTAATACTGATGCTTCATTCATTTTATGGAAATCATTTTTCAACGAAGATGGAGTAAAATATATTTTATTTTATACTTTCCGAAATGTTGTTTTCACAAACTTGACCGCTTACGACTGTCAAGTCATTTTCAAGTGGTCTACTACAGGAAATCTAACCTAAACAGAGGCTATATCTACCAAGACATTCATTTCTGATCAAAACGCAAAAATAGGTCAATTTTTGTTTCAAGGGCGACATCTTTTGGGGTTCAAAACTTGCCTGAAATATCAAACCCCTAAGCGGAGGTTGCAATCCTTGAACATTTTGAATATAGAAGATGGGTCGAGTGATGACTCAAATAAAAAGGTGGTACCTTTGTCTACATCGCCTTGAACGAATTTCCATTTTAATTGAAAACTGTAAAAGATACAGGGTGAGCCACTGAAAGATAGGGAAGACTATTTCCTTGAGACTATTCAAGTTTCAGTGAAGTAAAATGGAACAGATCCATGCTTATCAATGGCAGTCATCATCAAGTATCATCCTCATCTCGAATTTCAACCCCTAGAGCAGTGGTGATCACCCTTGAAAATTTGGAAGAGGAAGAGGAAGAGATGTCTGCATCCCCGTGAACGAATTTTCATTTTTGATTGAAAACTGTAGAAGATACAGAGTGAGCTACTGAAAAATAGAGAAGACTATCTATCGCCCTGAGCTATTCAAGTATTAGTGCAAAAAAATGGAACAGATTCATTCTAGATCAAAGGCTGTCATCTTCCGAAACACCATTAACATCTCAAATTTCAACCATTAGAGCAGGGGTGACCACCCTGTGTTAGCAGAAGCAGAAGCAGAAGATAGGTCCAATTATAACCTTCTGAGAAAGGATTTTTATTTGTCTCCACAATGGTGTGCAAGTTTTCGTTTTCCATCAAAATTACTGGGTGACCAGCTGAAACATTGGAATGATTATGAAGGATTATGAATCTTGAAAGAAAACGATAAAACCCATCTACTCTCTTTCCAATTTCCAAGGGTGGTCTCCCCTGCTCTAGGGGTTGAAATTCGAGATTACGATGGTACTTGATGATGACTGCATGGATCTGTTCCAGTTTACTTCACTGAAACTTGAATAGTCTCAAGGAAATAGTCTTCCCTGTCTTTCAGTTGCTCACCCTGTATCTTTTACAAAGATACCACCTTTCTTTTGAGTCATCACTCGATCCATCTTCCCTATTCGAAATGTTCAAGGATTGCAACCCCCGCTTAGGGGGTTAATATTTTAGGCAATTTTTGTACCCCAAAAGATGTCCCCCTTGAAACAAAAATTGACCTGTTTTTGCGTTTTGATCAGAAATGAATATCTTGGTAGATATAGCCTCTGTTTAGTTTTCGTTGAAGCACACTCTATATATATATATATATATATATATATATATATATATATATATATATATATATATATATATATATATATATATATATATATATATATATATATACTAGAATAATATATCAAGTAGTTGAGAGTTATTAATGTCTAGCTGGCAATTAATGGTGATATCACTAGGGTTTACAAAATTTATTGATTTTCAAACATTCCAACAGATTTATATTTTTTCGTTTCACGCAATTATGAAGAATTTTGATATAATCTAATGTTTTGTGACTTTTATACTACATATTACAGAATTATCGTCAGAGGATAAATGCTCTTTGAATCTGGTTTCGAAATTTCTGAAATTTGTAAACTCCTGATTTTTTAATTTGTTTGTTTTTACAAATACAAGTTAACGATGATTTCTACTGAATTATATTAATAAATAATCGACGCGTTGCGATACAGAGTATCTTTGTCAAGAGTGAATGAATACCACAAATATATGTCACTATTGAAAGAATGACTATTCTCCCTAAGATGATTTGAATAATTTGATTCGGTTTTTCCATTGTTGAAACTGCGTTTATATTCTGAGATTCTAACATTGAAATTTCTTCCTGTTCTATCTATATGAAAACAATTGCAATCTGCACATTTCAATCTATAAACACCTAATTTATTTTCTTTATTAATTGGAGACTTATAATTTCTGATGAATGAACCTAATTTTGTTTTTTGTTTTTTTATGCGCGGTTTCCAGGAACAGGAGAACCTGTTACACCACATGAGTGGGCGACGGGAAGAATTGAGGTGTCTGTTTACTCGCTTCTTGAAGAGGGCCAAATTGTAGGATGTTGGGGAGATGTTGGACGGAAGCGAGTTCCACAGCTCACTAGCCCTGTAAACGAAGGAATTCTCATAGAGAGAGGTTCCAGGCGTCGTTAAATGTACCGCCATATGATGAGAACTACTTGCCAGCCTAGTGTAGTGGCAAAACATGAGTTTTCATCTCCTTGGAGCATCTTTCGTGGAAGTATCTGTAAAACAGAGAAAGGTCAGCAACTTGTCTTCTGAGAGCCAGCGGTTGGAGATCGCGGGTGATCTCCAGGTGGTTGATGAGGCGCACAGCACGTTTTTGCACACTAACCAACATCCGCAACGGATGTTTGGGCGCAGGTCCCTATACATGGGAAAAATATTCCAAAGTAGGTTGAATCTGCGCCTTATAAAGAAGCAACAGCTAAGATGACATAAAGTATCGCTTGGCTCTGAAAAGAAAACTAAGTTTAGCTGATGCCGACTTAGCTATTGCTGATACATGTTCATGCCAGAAAACCGGATTTAACCGTTATTCTGAAGAGGTACATCGAATCTTTGGATGCAATTTGTTGGCCTTGCATCATTAGAGGATGTCCTTTCTAGAAAACGTAGTTGCTTGCGTCTTGCTTACCTTGCATTGATCTATTTGAAAGAAAGCTACATATGCAACCCCGTAATTTTTTAATTATTCAACAAGGCTGCACACCAAACCCTATCGATGCTCGCGTTGAAGGTCACCAGGTTCAACTGACCCCACTCAGATATCCTCTGTAAGTCAGAGTTTTTAAGTTAATTTGTTTACATCTCTCTGACGTTGAGATTCCGCAAATGTAATCGGCCGCAAACTACTGAAAGACGAAACCAGTATACAATCGTCTGCAAAACCGAAGATCTTGTTCTCTGTGGATGACAGAAGATCGCTTATCTGGAACAGAAACAAGGTTGGCGAAAGAATGGATCTCTGAGGTACTCCTGCTTGCAACTGGAAACAATCAGATGTTATACCTTGCATTGATCTATTTGAAAGAAAGCTACATATGCAACCCTGTAATTTTTTTTAATTATTCAACAAGGCTGCACACCAAACCCTATCGATGGCTTTAGATATGTCAAGGGCTATCGCTTCAGATTCCCCATGCTTTTCCATCGTTGATGTACAAACAAGAGTGACGTTGGCGAGCAGATCTTCTGTCGATCTTTGCCTGCGAACACCATATTGACGGTCGTTAATAATTCCCTGCAACTCAAGATATTTGATGAGTTCATCATTTACGACTCTCTCCATCACTTTGGGCATAATGGGAAGAAGTGCAATAGTGCGGTAGTCTTGGGGTAAGGACTTCTCTCCTTTCTTTGGGATCGGTTGAATTCTCGCTATTTTCCAGCTGCTCGGAAAAGTCTGGCTTTCATAAGAAATCTAGAACAGACGGTTAAGAATGGTTGCCAGTTTCCCGAATTCTACCCATTACCTTCTTTTAGATGCCAAGACTAGATCTTTCACTCGTTTTCTTGCTTGTTTGTATAACTCATATTTCTCTGAAGTATTACGAATGAGATAATTTGCCCATGTTCTCTTCTTTATTCTCAATTCCTCTCTAATTGCATCTGTCCACCATGCCGTTTGTTTTGCGTTATTTCTCTTTCTGCTGCTTCCACATACCTCTTTAGCAGAATCGAGAAGAGTGCTTTTGAAATACTTTCATAAGTCTTCTTCGCTCATATTTCTTGATGCATTTTCTATATTTTCTAGTTTCCTTGATGTGGTTTGCTCGAAAATTTTGTCGTATTCTGGATAGGCGAGTTTGTAAGCCTTTATCGATTCATATTCGATCTTTTTCTAACTGATATCTCTTTACCGTCGTCGTTCAGTTCCTTTTTCATATAAGCTATTAGTAAAAAATGGTCGCTCCCTATTTTAGCTTCTCTTTTCACTCTAACGTCTTTCATTTTTTCCAGGTTGCTTTTTTCTACCAATATGTAGTCTATTGTCGATTTTTCGTTTCTACTTTCTATTTGTCTCGTATATTTATGTATATTCTTGTGTGCGAAGAAACTGTTATTAATTATCAAGTTGTTCTCTAACAGATCCAATGCATGGTGCCTTTGTGCTTTACTAACAACCAGCAGGGACAGTTGGCGAGTTCCACTTGCTTTCGCACATGACATAAATGTGATCCTCTCCCTTGATACCTTTGAACCTGGGGCTTCTTCTTCTTTAAGTGCCATGCAGATTCCTGCGTAGGCGTCCATCCTTTCACTCATCATATGATTCTATTGATTGCAGCAATTTGTAGTGTCTGGAAGTCCTGTATTCCTGTCTACTGTCGTATGTTTCGTAGCCAGGATAGTTTTCTCCTACCTACTCCTCTTTTTCCTCCTTCTATTTTACCCTGGAGGATAAGACGCTGGAAGTGATAGCGTTCTCCGCGCAGTACATGTCCAAGGTAGCCAATTTTTCTTCTTTTGATGTTTTCGAAAAGTTCACGGTCTATCAAACAAGTTCTTTTCAGTATATCCTCATTCGTTACATGTTCAACCCACGATACCCTCAGCATCCGTCGTAGGGTCCACATCTCGAAGGCCTCAATTTTATTTATAATTGCTGTTTTCAACGTCCATGCCTCGACTCCGTACAAGAGAACGGGCCAGACGTAACATTTTACCATTCTATTTCTGAGATTGAGATTTAGGTTTTTGTCTGTCAAGAATTTTTTAAGTTTAATAAACGTTGTTCGAGCATGCTCGATTCTGCATTTTATTTCTTGATCTGTGTCCCATTTTTGGTTGATCATGCATCCCAAGTATTTAAATTGAGTGACTTGTTCAATGTTTTCTCCATTTATGGATATTATGGCATTTGGGGCATCGTTTCTGCTAATGGCCATACATTTGGTTTTACGGATGTTAATTTTCAAACCCAATCTCTGGCTTTCTTGATTGACCTTATCTAGTAGAGCTTGCAGGTCATTTGCACTATCTGCCAGTATCACGGTATCATCCGCGTATCGAATATTGTTGATGGGAATTCCGTTTACTTTAATACCCATAGGACTGTCGGAGATTGACTCGATGAAAGCTCTTTCCACATATAAGTTGAACAACATCGGAGACAAGATACACCCTTGGCGGACGCCTTTTTTCATTTCAAAATCCTCAGTTGTTCCTGAATTTTGAATTCGGATTTCTGCTTTTTGGTTCCAGTATAGACTACCTATAAGTCTGATATCCTTTCCATCCAGCCCCAAGTCTCTAAGATATGATATGAGGAGCTCGTGCTTTACATTATCAAATGCCTTCTCGTAGTCGGTAAAGCACAGAAAAACGTTCTTTCTTTGGTCTTGGCAATTCTGCACTAATGTTTGGAGACTAAATATGGCTTCTCTTGTTCCAAAACCGTTCTTAAATCCAAACTGACTGGCACCACCCACTTCCTCGCACCTCCTGTATAGTCTCGTGTGTAGAACTCGAAGGAAAAGTTTGAGGAAATTACTCATTAGACTAATGAGGCGGTAATCTTTACACGCTGTTGCGTTGTTTGTTTTCGGAAGTGCGACAAATGTAGAACGGAGCCAGTCCTCGGGAATTTGTCCAGTGTCATAAATATTGTTGAAGAGTCGGACTATGATATCGAGGTTTTGTTCGCTAACTAAATGAAATGTTTCCGAGTACGTATCATCAGGGCCCGGAGCTTTGTTGCTTTTCATCAGAGTTATAGCATGTTTGATTTTGACTCTTTAGTATACTTGGTCCTGATAGCGTTGTTATTTCGTTTTCGGGGTTTCCTGGTCTGTCATCTAGGAAAAGACCAGTGATGTATTCCCTCCATGTTAGTAGTAGTTTTTCGGTGTCCAATATTATTTTATTGTCTTCATCCCTGATGAAACTTACATTCTTATTGTTATATATTCCAGCGATTTCTTTGACTTTTTTATGGAGATGGAAACTGTCTCCCAGCTTGCTCAGATTTTCTGCTTCCAGATATCTTTCAGTCAGCCCACTTTCCTTTGCTGCTCTTATTTCATTTCGAATTTTTCTTTGGAGACTTTTATATTCTGTGTATTTTCTGTTGACTTTACATTGCCTTCGTTTCTCCATTAAATCTAGAATGTTTTCGGTCATCCATTTGTTCCTCGTTCGCCTTCCGGTGTTTGTAAGAAAGATTTCATTTGTTTCCGTAAAAGCTTCTTTGAGTTTGAGCCAGTGTTCGTTCGTATCATTTATACTGCGTATACTTTCCAATTCTTTATTAAGATGTTCTTCGTATAGTGACCTTCTTTCCTCGTCTTTAAGTACTTTTGGTTCTAATGTCTTTCTAACGGTTTTTTCTTTGGGTCTGGACAGGCGCAATATTATGTCGGCACGCAGCGGAATGTGGTCAGATTCAATATCGGCACCTGGCATTGTTGTTACTTTAGTGATGAGATTTCTAAACCATTGATTAATGATAATAAAGTCTATTTGGTTTCCGACAATGTGGTGTTTACAGTCTTGCGGAGATTTCCAGGTGTATAAACGTCTTGGTGGTAGCGTGAACCATGTATTTGTAATCACAAGATTGTTCTCTTCGCAATATTGAATTAGTCTTTCCCCTCTTTCATTTCTTTCACCTAAGCCGTAATCACCCACTACAGATCTCAGTCTACCCTTACCCACTTTAGCATTGAAATCTCCTAGAATTATGTTGACCTGGTTCGTTTTTGTAAGCTTTAGGGCACTGTCAAGTTGTCTGTGAAAATCCTCAATCTCTTCTTCTGACTGGTCTGCCGTTGGGGCGTAAACTTGTATGATATTGATGTTCATGGGTCTACCAAACAATTGAATTAGGAGTGCTCTCTCTGAAATTGGGATGAAGCTCCTTATTGACTTTTGTATGTTGTCATCCATTAGGATGCCATCGCCATACTGATGGTCTCGGCCGGAATTCTTGGTATCTGAGTAGTGTAGTACTTTACCATTTGATCTGATCATTCCATTTCCAGGCCAGCAGACTTCACTCACTCCGAGAATGTTTATTTCCATTCTGTTCATCTCTTGGATTAGGTTGTCGAGCTTTCCAGCTGCATACAAAGTTTTGACATTCCAAGTAGCTATCTTTGTTCTCTTATCTAGTTGAAACCTGGGGATTCTTCGCACCTCCTGACCACTTAAGGTCTGCCCGGGACTAGAGGCCATTTGTATTTGTATTTCCAGCATGATAAGAGTTAATCGGATGAATATCCTGGGAATATCCGTAGGATCTTTAATACAGTGGGTTTCCTTTACCTTCTGTATCCCCCTGCCGTTGGACATTTGTTGGCTCTTCCACCTTTAGAGACGATTTCTCATCTCACGAGCAAGAGGTTGCTCTCACTCCTGTTGGTTCCTCCACCCTGAGCTGTTGACCAAGAGGAGATGGCTGCTTATCCCGGCAGTCATTCGGCGCTAGTTTTGGTCCACCCCGGGTATTTCATTTCCCCGGTACCACCCATATCTGGGAGGCATTTCCCTATCCGCCACCTGGGGAGGCGCCCGATGGGGGACTAATAACCCCACACGGAACCTGGGGCACCACTCTCTCATCCAGAAGCCAAAGTTTTATATGATATTACTTTCCAGTACAAGTCAGATTCATCGGATTTATGAATTTAGTCCGCAGTCAAGTTTTTTCCCTTATTATGTCTATGAAGTTCTATTGGAATAGCCAAGCTTCATTATTCTACAATATCTTACCAGTAAGTTTAAGTTGGCGTATACCATGACGTCTTTCGAATTTGTCTAACCATCCTCTACTAGCAATGAACTTCATGAAAAATTTCGCTTTTTCCATTACTATATCACCTGATAAAGGGAGGGCTATTCTTTGTTATTTTAAAAACCACGTAAACAAGGAATCTCCAAGCTGCGGATTTTCAAGCTTTCTAAAAGTTTTTTGTAGCTACTGGAGCTTTTTCTTCATTTATAACAAATGACTGTATTTTTCCCCTCTTGCTTTTGATATCACAAATAGTCGACTTTCCAACGTTATACAGCTGGGCGAGAATTATTGAAAAATCGCCTGCTTTAATCTTGTGTAAAATCTTACATTTATCTGATGTTATCAAAGTTATATGTTTTCTTTTCTTCGGTGTTGAAGTCATAATTCAAAACAAACAGAAAATGATAGAATTTTCCGTAATGGGAGATAAATGAAACCAGGGAGACGCACGCAAAAACGACAAATCGACGTGTAGCAACTACAGTGAATAACACAAAAATTCGAATTAATTTCTACACTGAGTGAAATGACAGCTTGATTAGGGGGAGAGGTCATTCGGGTTATAGAGGCGTTTGGATAAGAGGGGATTTGGATTATCGAGGTGACTTGTGAGCCCTTTAGCACAGACACCCTGTGTATTACAGATTGCTTAATATTATTTTATTAACTGGCAATTTCTATAAATTCTCTCCTACGGCAACTAGCATTATTGTAATTTATTATAACACTCATTTGGAATAATCAGATGGATTAAGATAGAACAAAGGCAGACCCGAACGATGCTGACAAAGTACAACAATCATCCAAAATCGTATATGATAAGAACAACTTTGAAGCGTGAAGAAGGAGGACGTGGATTAATGGATGTTGTCAATTTACACACCGAACAGATTAAAAATCTCAGAGAATTCTTCTCTGCAAAAGCTCGCACTTCTGACCTCCATAGAGTGGTAGCTTCGGCTGATATGGGATATACACATCTGAATCTCGCTAAATGGGAATCTACCGTTCACATCTGATACTGAAAAACAAGAGCAATGGTCAAGAAAGGAATTGCATGGACCATATTACCATGAGGTTAATCAACCACACATCGACAAAGAAGCTTCCAACAAATGTTTGATGAAAGGAGAATTATTCGCGGAAACAGAAGGATTCCTTATGGCCATTCAAGACGAAGTGATCACTACAAACAACTACAAAAAAATTATAATTAAGGATGGAACATTACAAATAAGTGCAGGAAATGCCATATCAGATCGGAGACTATAAAGCATTACGTCCTGGCCAATATGGACTATCTTCACAGTCATAATCAAGTGTGCAACACTTTGATTTACTATGGAGCGGTAGCGGTTCTTCGAATACACAAACAATAAGTGTCCACTACTCTGATTCGAGCTGAAGCAAAAAGCATCAGAAAACCACCATGGCAAAAACGACTGGAGAATGATATTGATAATATTAGAGCTGAAATCGATCGCCTCACAGAATTCCTGATAAACAAACAACCCTCAAAGCGCTCAAAACTTCATATACGCAAAATTCATAGAAAAATTGGTACGAACACAAATCACCCTGATCGCAAACAACACATCGACGTGTATATGGACACTTTGAAGCAGATACTCCAAGCAAAAGCAAAAAGGTTCTCAAGATACATCAAGTGTACTGAAAGGCAAAACCAGAACCAAAGTTTCCTCCAAAACGCGGCCAATTATCATAAGGAAAGTAACAAAACTGCGAACAACAATAACAGAGAATTACCTAACGCACAGTGCTTGACCGATTATTCTTGCTACCAGGGATGAACTGCTGAATCTACCGTTCCTATCAGATACTGAAAAACAAGAGCAATGGCCAAGAAAGGAATGGCATGGACATCACCATGAGATTAAACAACAACACATCGACAAGGAAGCTCCCAACAAATGGTTGGTGAAAAGAGAACTATTCGCGAAAACAGAGGGATTCCCTATGGCAACTCAAGACCAAGCCATCGCTACAAACAATGACAAAAAAATTATATTTAAGGATGGATTATTACGAACAGAAAAGTTCAGGAAATGTCATTTCAGATCGCAGACTATACAGCATATTACGACCGGCTGCGAACAACTGGCCAATCTTCCCAGGCATAATCAAGTGTGCAACATTATCATCCATCAGAAACTTGGACACAAGTACGGACTTCTGAATACCTTTCAGCCATATTATAAGTATCAACCGGCGCTTGTATTGGAAAATGACTCTATCAGATTATACTACGATAGGCCTGTATTACCGACAGAATGGTGACGATTAATAAGCCAGACAAAGTGGTGTATGATAAGAAAGCTTGGTCAGCAATGTTGGTGGATATCGCCATACCGAATAATAACAACGTGCTGAACAATTTTCAGGAGGAAAATTCGAAATAGACAGACTTTGCTGTTGAGATCAAGCAGATGTGGCACCTCGATAAAACAGATATCGTTCCTGTCATCATTTCTTCGACTAGGTTAATACCCACGAGTTTGCATGATAGCCTTAAGAAATTAGAATTGCATGAGAATACTTATATAGAAATGTAAAAAGCTGTAATTCCCAATTCATGTAGGATAGTAAGAAAATTTATGTCAAGTATATTGTAATCGATCCTATTCCCTTTGATTGCTGAATCTGGGAAAAGTAAATTATATCCAACTAAAAGCTGAGATAGTGCACACTATAATAAATAATAAACGATAGTTCAAAAAGTGGCCACGCCAAACAAAAGTGGCACTGATGCATGACGCAGCGCTAACTTTCTGGTCCGTTCGGTCTTGAACTCCTTATCCGCATGATCATAAACTTCGTATCACTCAACTCGATTTGTGTTTCAGGCCTATTCCTACATACATTAGGCCTAATTTACATAACGAAATAAAACCAACTCGATGCCAGTTTCTATGTATTTCTTTTAAGGCGCCACAGTCAGTCTTTCCAAGTCAAATTGCGCAAACATAAGATTGAGATAACGTTATATAATATATGTCTAATGTAATATTAATCAATATACCTATAGGCCTTGTAATATATATCTATATGAGAGCTATAGGTCTTGGTATCAGGTTCAGTGCCGTGTGATTTGAGAGTCCATAGGGGAATACATTGCGGTGGCTGAATTAAGAACTATTCATAGGCTTGACGAAAAAATTTGCAATCGTGGTGCCAGTGGGAAGTAGCTAATAAGTAGCAATGGTCTGCTAACCGTGAACTATAAAAAAGTATTTAAACATTTGATATTAAGTTTATGTGCAAACAAAGTTAGAAAATGGTAGTATTAACTTGGGACTTCAAAATGCCAAAAAAACGTAAAAAATCATTTTGCCCTAATTTTTTTGAGGTTAAGTGCTAAAAAATGAAAAAACTTCTGAAAAAAAGATTTTATCGTAATTTTGCTCACACTGTGTTTCGAAAATGGTGGTTTTTCTATTTTTGGAACTTGACTGCATAAAGAAACTGTGAAATGTCATATATCTATAGGTTTTTTTTCAATAATAAAAAACAAGTACTGTGTTTTAAGGAATTTTACTTAATAATTGCGATTCGTAACGCGTTTCACTACACCGTAGCTTCTTCAGACGAATGAATGTACAGAAAATAAGAATGAGAATATAAATATAAATATTCTTGAGTAATTAAAAGCTTAATGGGTTTCTTCTTCTTAAGTGGTTATTTATGACAGGTATATCCAATAAAATTAAGGAATAAATTGCTCCCCGAAGAGATTCAATAGAGGTGAAGGGCTTAAATTGACTTGTTCATTGATGAGTCTACCTGAGTATTTGTATTTATTGATTTCTGAAGTTTCCCAAAGATTCACCTTCCAATATTCATTATCTGTATGCAAAATTTCAAACTGTGGGTCGAAAGAGTGATTATTTTCTAAGAGATGATTCGCGTAATTTGAATCTGATTTTTATATGAAAAACTGCGTTTATGTTCCGATATTCTAATATTAGAATTTCTATGTGTTCTACCAATGTAGAAATTATCACAGTCATTGCAATTCAATCTATAAACACTTGATTTATTGTTTTTACCTGGTTTTGTTTTATTATTTTTATATATTTGCCTAACTTATTATTAGTTTGGAGAGCTATGTTGAAATTATTGCTACTCAAGAATGATTTCAGTTTCTCACTAGTAATGCCAACGTAGGTTAAGGTGTTGAATTTTGATTCAATTCATCGACAGGGTAAACTTCATTCAATGCGATACTACTTTGTTTTTATTTGAAATATTATTTATTAGTTTGGGATTGTATCCATTATTTTTGCTATTTGTTTAATCAAATTTAATTCTTTGTTAAAATTTTCTGGTGATAACGGGATGTTAATCAATCTATGAATAAAACTATTGAATGCTGACATTTTATGTTGATACGGATGACACGACGAGTTATGTATTATAATATCTGAATGTGACGGCTTATGGTAAATTGCGAAAACATGTTTTCCATCTTCATTCGAAATTGTAACGTCTAAGAAATTTATCGAATTATTGCTTTCTATTTCGGTTGTGAATCTAATTTTGGATGTAATGAATTTATATGATTTTCGAAAATTTTTAACTGTCTATCTGTTTCTGTGAAGCAAATAATGATATCGTCTACATAGCGATACCAGTATAAACAATATATACTGAGTGGATGATTATGAATTTATTTCTCTAAATTACTCATGAATATTTCTGCTAACAAAGGACTAAACGGATTGCCTATAATCAAGCCGTCTTCAATAGTATAATATTTGTTACTGAAATGGAAATAATTTTGATCTAAACAAATTTGTAATAATGAAAGAATATCTGATTTAATTAATGATAGTATTGACATGATTCTTTTCTAATAATTCTTCAACTAAGTAATACGTATCTTTCTGAGGAATCTTGGGAAATAGATTTTTAACATCGAAAGAAATGAGTTTGGAATTAGGTGGTATAATGGTATCTTTGATACTGGCAATTAGTTCGTATGAATACAAATATTATAATACATAGCTCGTCGTGTCATCCGTATCAACATAAAATGTCTGAATTCAATAGTTTTATTCATAGATTGATTAACATCTCGTTATCACCAGAAAATTTCAACAAAGAATTAAATTTGATTAAACAAATAGCCAAAAATAATGGTTACAACCCCAAATTAATAAATAATATTTTAAATAAAAACAAAGTAGAATCGCATTGAATGAAGTTTACCCTGTCGATAAATTGAAACAAAAACTCAACACCTTAACCTACGTTGGCATTACAAGTGAGAAACTGAAATCATTCTTGAGTAGCAATAATTTCAACATAGCTTTAAACTAATAATAAATTAGGCAAATATATAAAAAATAATAAAACCAAACCAGGTAAAAACAATAAATCAGGTGTTTATAGATTGAATTGCAATGACTGTGATAATTTCTACATTGGTAGAACTTATGGCAATTTTAATATTAGAATATCGGAACATAAACGCAGTTTTTGAAATGAAAATCTTATAATATAATCACTCTTTCGACCCACAATTTGAAATTTTGCATACAGATGATAAATATTGGATGGTTGATCTTTGGGAAACTTTAGAAATCAATAAATACAAACACTCAGGTAGACTCATCAATGAACAAGTCGATTTAAGCCCTTCACCTCTATTGAATCTCTTCGGGGAGCAATCTATTCCTTAATTTTATTGGATATACCTGTCATAAATAACCACTTAAGAAAAAGCAACCCAATAAACTTTTAATTAGTCAAGAACATTTATATTTATATTATCATTCTTATTTTCTGTACATTCATTCGTCTGAAGAAACTACGGTGTAGTGAAACGCGTTAAGAATCGCAATTATCAAGTAAAATTCCTCAAAACACAGTACTTGTTTTTTATTATTGATAATGGAATTTTACCAAGTAAAAGCTTCCCAAATTCAAAGGTTTTTTTTTTGAGGTTACGTTCTGAAAAATTGGAAGAAATGTTACTTTTTTATGGTAATTATGCGTACACTATGAGTTAGAAATGGTGCCTTTTGATTTTTAGAACTTGACAATACAATAGAAAGTATAAAAAATCATTTAGTCATTATTTGTTTCAGGTAATGTGCGGAAAAGATAGAGAACTAGGCGAAATAACGGTTTTTTGATTTTTGATCACGTTTCGGCGTGCAAATTACCATTCTAACAGCGCCAATAAGAGTGGGAAAAAATACATGAAATTTTTGTACTTGTACTGGCCAAGAATTATTAACATAACCTAAAAACTTGTTGTAAACTTCAAAGAATTTTCCAGAGCTCAGTTTCACTCGAAAAAATCTGCAAAAATTCATGGTCATTTGTTGTGCTAGAACACAAGTCTGTGTTTTTTTCAGATTTTTTGGATGAAAGAAGCGCCCAGGAAAAGTAAAAGTCGAAAAAACGTTGTTTTCAGCATGGAGAACACCCTAAAGGAGTTGGAGGGCTTAAAATTTATTTTAGGGTGTTTTGAATAAGTACTTTCGAATGATCAAATAAAACTGGAATTCTAGATTGGTGCAGTTTTCACTATTATATCATGCTAAAGCCTTTATGTCAAGTGTATTGTAATCGAGCCTATTCCCTTTGATTGCTGAATCTGGGAAAGGTAAATTATATCAAGCTAACATCAGAGATAGTGCACAAGTCCACGATAGTAAGAATAATAACAGGAGCGAGTTTTTTGGATTTGTTGACCATACCAATAATATAGTAAATGAAGCCGCACCTGTATGAAGAATCAAGAAGTTTTTGTGCAGATTTGTTGACTTTCTTAAAAAATCACGAAATAACCCCACTTATCTATTCATTGCGGCCTGGAGGACTTTTTTATGTCTCTGGAAATTTCATGACGTTGCCAAGTCCAATTAAGGTTTTTTCACCGCGATGAGGTACGGTCAATTCTATCCCCAATAAAAGCGGCAAATTGAAGGGAAGCAGTTGCCGATACTACAGAATAGGTAAACACAAGAAACAAATCACTGGAACCATTAGGATAAATCAGGAATGCAGATGTTGCAATACCTCGCTCGAACTATTTATATTAAATCTAATAACAGCTGTCACAAGTGTACGTTCCTTGTATAAACAATTAGAAGTTAGACTTAGAATTACAAAATTATGTATGCTATTCAATGGGCTAAATTTGGAATATAAACCGAACTGTTGCAAGCACAATTATATTACGTGCACTCTACTTTGATGAATTCAATTCGTATGATTTCGCTTTCCCAAATGAATTTTTCTGAAAGGAATTACAAACAATGTGATCAACAATTGAGAAAATATCAGCGTTATTTTTGTGAACTCTGCATTTCCAAGTTGTTGACGGAAAATATTACTGGAATGTTATAAGCGAGAATATTGATGATTTCTGTGGACTGTATATAAAAACTCATAGGAGAAACTGATACGCTAAATTGTATCATTCAGTTATGAGTGCTGAACGAAAAATATATCTAAAATTTACGAAAGATTGAAAGAAATGAATGTAACGAGATTGTTCAATTATTGTCTTGACTTACTTATAGAGGAGACTCAGGATGCGAACAGCTATGCATTCAAACTCAGTTCACAATGACTATAGGGCACTACGTTTTATGCACTGTAGTTTCACTGTAGTCCAGGCCTGCAAAATGTCTTAGTTTGGGTTTTAATGATTTATAAGGTAAATGTATTTCAATAGTCTTTTATGTCACAATAGACAAACTTGATTCCACATGGAAGTGAAAACGAGGTTTTTTGGCGCAACTGCAATTCATATAAGCGAATCTTATATTTCGAGTGGCACTATACGGTCGATAGTACTCTCTGTAGCAGACTGGTTGGCGCGCGACCCTGAGGCACGATTTCCATTCACAGATGTGCGGGAAATTGAAAACCGATAAAGAGCGCCAAGACAATATGTATTTGAATACTAATTTAATGTAACGAATTTTGAATGCCGCGAAATCGGAAGAAAAAGTTCTCTCGCTTAACTTCCAGTCTCATGAAAGCAAACACAACGAAAAAATGTACATTAAGAAATAAGTTGGTTTGTACGCAATCAAAGTTAAATGTAAAAAAAAAATTAAAAATTCTCAAACTCAAAATTGAAGACGAAACAATTACATTCGGTCAAGAAAATATCAGGAATTGATTATTTAAAAATCTTCTTAACACGATTGTCTGCATTTTTGTTGTTCCTAAGTTGGCACAATTGTTTTATGTAATGACGTGAAATTCGAACGCGATTTGACATTTAGTTTGTTCTTCTTCTTCTTATCAGCCTTCTCGCGCCCAAATTTGAGCATAGGCCTCCCTACTCTCTTTCCAATCTTTCCTATTCAGTGCTGTCGCTATTCAGTTCAGTGCTGCCACCCTTTTTATATCATCATACCAAAGCATAATTGGTCTTCCTCTTCCTTTCTTTCCTCTTTCATCTCTGATTCTTGCAACATTGCCGGTGTAGTTCCATTTAAGATGTGAAATGGTGTATACTATATCTTTAACTGTTGTTCTCTGTCTTATCCACTCGTTTCGCTTTTAATCCCTCAAAGAGATGCCCAGCATTGATCTCTCCATTGATCTTTGCATTACATTCAGCTTATTTATTGACTCTCGTCTCGTGATGGTCCACGTTTGTGCACCGTATATTAGAACTGGGAGCACACACTGGTCAAATATTTTGGTTCTCAGATATTGGGGGATTTTTTTGTTTCTCAATATATGTGAGAGTTTTCCGAACGCCACCCATCCTAATCGCCTTCTTCTATTGATTTCGTTGTCCTTATTTTGTTTTCCAATCTTTACCTTTTGTCCGAGGTATATACATTCTGTGACATTCTCTATGTGTTCACCGTTTATCGTAATCTCTTGTTCAAGTTGTGGACCCATCATTTTCGTTTTTTGTAAATTGACTTTCAGACCGATTTTCTTTGACGCCTGTTTTAATCCTGTGAGCATCTTCCGTAGGTCTTCTTCATTTTCAGCGAATAGAACGATGTCGTCCGCAAATCTCAAATGTGACAATCTTTCAGCGTAAATGTTTATGCCCAAAACCTTCCACTCCAACCCTTTGAAGATTCCTTCCAAGGCTAGAGTGAAAAGTCTGGGCGATATTGTATCCCCCTGTCTTATACCTCGTTTGATCATTACTTTTTCGGAATCTTCATGTGGTCTGATTGCTGCTGTAGCCCGACGGTATATGTTTTTCATCAAATTTTTGTAGCGATGGTCTATACCTGTTTTGTCTAGTTCCTTCATGATTGCCCAGTGTTCGGTAGAATAAAAAGCTTTTTCAAAGCTTGAGTGATCCCACGTACTTAAACTCTTCATGTATGCCACCTGTTCAACTGGTTGGTAGTATTCTAATTTTTTCTGTATTCTATTTGCTATGACTCATGTAAAAAGTTTGTTAATCTGAGACAATAAACTGATCGGTCTTTAATTTTTCTGAAGTTGTTTATCTCCTTTCTTGAATAGTATAATCATGATGGCGTTTTTCCAGTTGTCTAGTATAATTTGTTGTTCTAGACATTCGTTGAATAGATTCTTCAGTTCTGGTACGATTATATCATGAGCTTCCGTAATCATTTCACCCTAAATATATAGGAACTCTTCTTCATTTATTACTGGAGTGTCTTCTGATCCAAAGTTCAGTACTTCAGTGTTTGTTGATGTTCGAGGTTGTTCGATTTGTGTGTTGTATAGATTTTTATAATACTGTTTTGTCACCTCTATTATTTCATTCCTATTTCTTATCTCTATGCCACTTCCATCTTTTAGAGCTACTATTTGGTGTTTTTCTTCCTTTTTTCTGAGACATTTGAGGTTTTTGTTCTTGTCTATTACATTTTCTGCAAATTTTCTGTAATGTTCTTCTTGATTTCTTCTAATCATCGTTTTTGCTTCTTTCCTCGTCTGCCTGTATCTGTCTGTTACATACTGACCTAATCTGTATAATTATTTCCTTTCCTGTATTTTCTACTTTGTTTCATCTGGAATTTTATTATCTCTTTTTCCTTTCTTCCTTGCAACTTCTTCAGATGCTTATTAGTGTTTTTATGACGTTTTGTGACATTTGGTTTACATCAGAAATTTTCTCAGAATCATTTATGTATCGTATAATTTTTTCCTGGTATAAAATTTTATTTTCACTCAATAATTCTATATCTATTGAGGTCCTTTTGGATTTTCTGTATTTAGTTCAATTGGCTATTTTCTTCATTATTAAGTTCGCTCGGACAAGTCGGTAATCACTTTCTGTATTGCACGAGTTCAGAGCTGTTTCATCAGTTGTTCAGAGGAAGATAGTATGAGATCGATTTCGTTTTTCATTTTTCCATCAGGGCTGATCCATGTCCACTTTCTCTGTGGTTTTTTTTTCGAATAATGTATTAATGGCGTAAAGTTTCTGTTGTTCTAAAAAGTTGGCAAGCATATGTCCTCTCTCATTTCTGTCTCCAAGTCCGTGCTTTCCAATATATTCTCCATTTTCCCTCTTTTGTCATCCCATTGTAGCATTGAAGTCTCCCCAATCTTCTTGGCATTTATTTTCTTTTCTAGCTTTGGAAATTTCCTCGTACATAAGCTCAACTTCTTCGTCGTCATGAGTGGATGTTGGCATGTACACTTGAATCAGTTTGATTCTTTGTTCATCTGATATTTTCAGGGTAATGTAAGCATTTCTGTCTGAGATTCCCTTTGTGCACTCAATCAGGGGAAGTACTTTTCTGTTTAGTTTGTTCACAGTGCTCAATTTTGTCAGTTCTCACAAGTGTTTTGTTATTTTTACGAAGGCTAAAATATCAAAAAAAGAATTTGTCTCAAGTTTTGTATTTCAAATGGAATTTTATGAGCCGAATCGCTGAAAATGTTACAGAAGGCTTCGGTGAATCTACACTATCATAAACAAGTGCATAAGAGTCAGTGCATTCAAGAGCGGCCGAGATGTGGTGGAAGATGTGTTTCACTCTGGTCGGCGATCAACATCTTCAACTGTAGTTGACATTGATAAAGTGAAGGAAATAGTAATTGAAAATCGTTATTTAAGTTCTATAAAGATAGGCAATGAACCATGCACTTGATTTATGCGAATATTCAACACTGAATCTGCATTTTTCTGACCACTATGCTCAGCTTCTTATTGTGGGAGATATGACTGAATCAAGGACATCATATATAATCAGAAGAATTATGTCTACAGAGCTTTGTGAAGAGCTGTGAAGATGTGAAAAAAAGAACTGGGAACAAGGCTTGACTGATTCAAAGGTTCAGCAGTCCGTCGATATATTTCATGGTGCCCTGATGGAAGTTTTCAGCGGTCCTTTCCCATCAAAAGAATTAAGATCACGGACAACAACAAGAGAAAAAATCACTTTTGAGGCCAGTGAGGATCTGTTGCAATTGAAGAATCACCGGAACTGTGAGGCAGTTTATAATTTATATAATATAAAGAAATAAGAGTATCATAAAGGAATGAATGGAGAAGTTAGACAGAATAATATTGAATATATAAAAAATGTAAGACAGAAAGGCATACCAGCAGCAATTTCTCGAGTGAGTCAAGTAGTATTATGTCAACTGCTCTGAAAAAATCCTAGAAACTATTCAACCAACAGGCCAGTCAACAAGAGATCTTTTACATAATCTGTCAATAGATAACGACTCTACTATATATTTTCGTAACATCACAGTAGAAGAGATTACAGCTACGATTAGAAACCTTATAGATAAAAATACTGATGATGTATATGGCTTCAGCATCAACTTGCTCAAAAAAATTGCTCCATTCATATCGGGACAACTATGTAAAATATTGAATAAGTGTGTAATGGAGGATGTTTTTCCAGACCAACTGAAGGTGGCTAGAGTGATCCCAGTGTTTAAAAAGGATTTCGTAACGAAATATCAAATTACAGGCCAATATCAATATTGCCAGTTATTTCCAAAGAGTTTGAGACAATTATGAAAGATAGACTTATAGACTTCTTTGAAAAAAAAACCAACTTCTGTACAATGCCCAGCACGGATTTAGAAAGAACAAATCAACCGACACAGAAGTGAACACAATAATACAGCAAATTTTGAAAGCACAGGATGAAGGAGTTATAGCCCAGATGGCTTGTTGTAATTCAAGTAAGGCCTTCGATACAATTGGCCATCTTGCACTCTTGGAAAAACTCGGTTTCTATGTGGTATCAGGGGACCAACATACTCTTTATTGAGATCGTACCTCACAAATAGACAACAAGAAGTCAGTTATAATAATGAAAATTCAAAGAGGCTGATCATTAGAAATGGAGTATATATGCAGATGATACATCAATGCTGTATGAGTGTGAATTAATGGAACAACTTCAGAAAGTTTCTACCGAAACTCTCAGAAGAATGAAGGTCTGGATGGATACTTCTACCGGGATGGGGTCACACAAACGATGGAAACACTGATGGTTAACACAAACACTCTTTGCAAACGTAAATTCAAAATGAAAGAAAAACACGTGGTTCGTTGGAAAACAACGTCGGTTTGACAATATGGCGTGAGTACGGAAAGCCGGCTCGTGGCAATGCGTGCTGCAGCCGGTTTTCTAAGACAGTGGACTTCGGTCCAGGTAGGCCCAGAGTATGTTCTGTGCCTAGCCTGGTTGAAGGGCCTACTAGATGATCTGTGATTGAGGAAGCGTGGTTAACACGGTAACATGCTTATTCGGAGGGGCCTAGAGCGATCTATGGTTAGATACCGTAGTGGACACGGTAACACGGCCGCCCTCTGGAGATCGCGGTTAGGCACCTCCATATTGCCATACCGGGTAATAAAACCATTTTGTATCTTTATTAGAGACATGTGCATACGTGTACATCATACCATTGAAAAATAAAAAAATAAAAAGTTTTATCAGGTTATCCTACTTAAATCTAATACGACCCTGTGTGCAGTGCGTCTGTGGCCGTCTTACTATCTTACGCGCCATTTGGCATCAACGCGATGATGACAAGGGAAACCACAGAAAACCTTGTTTCACGTAAGCGAGTCGTATGGTCTAGCTACTTACATTATGAGAGCGTGGTGCAAAGCTCTATTTAAAATATTTAAATCTAAGATATGTACAATAACAAATCTGAGGGGGGGTTGAAACGCATCTACTTCGTATCTTTATTTGTCAATCACACATAAAACTTAGATATTGAAAGTACCAGAAAAAGAGAAAAATAATACTGAAAAAAAAAAACAATTTACTAACCTAAGACACATAGTACACATAATGAGTTTATCATACGTTGAACAACTGCGACTGTGAGTGGGTTCTAGATTCACTAGCGCACTGGTCGTTTTACAACACTACACTCACACACTTGGTTTTGGGCGCCACTTGGTGTTGTCTTCGGTCCAAGAACCGGATGCTTCATTCACAGCTGCTATGGTGGTGGATTAATTCTGCGGTAGATGAATTAGACGAATACTATCCACGTGCGTCGTTGCTATTGTTCGCGTTGGTCCTACCACGTGCGTATTTATCGGCTAACTCAGTCTGTATGGGTTCTTTTTCTCAACGGAGAAAACAATGCCCTAAATGTCACACACACGATGGAAACACTGATGGTTAACACAAACAATCTTTGTAAACGTAAATTTAAAATGAAATAAAAACACGTGGTTCGTTGGAAAACAACGGCGGTTTGGCAATATGGCGTGGGTACGGAAAGCCGACTCGTGGCAACGCGTGCTGCAGCCGGTTTTCTAAGACAGTGGGAATTCGAAGAGGTCGTTGAAGAGAAAGCGTGGAAGCTCCGAAATGCTCGGATATTTAAACCTTCGGTCCAGGTAGGCTCAGAGTATGTCCTGTGCTTAGCCTGGTCGAAGGGCCTACTAGGCGATCTGTGATTGAGGAAGTGGGTTAACACGGTAACACGCTCATTCGGAGGGGCCTAGAGCGATCTATGGTTAGATACCGTAGTGGACACGGTAACAATACTAACAAAATGAAACTTAATGAAAATAAAACGCAGACCATTACATTTTTCAAAGATTCTCATGAAAATGTTAAATTCTTGGTCCTCCATTTGGATAGTCACTTCAGGTGGTCCCTGCATATTGAGCAATTGAATAAACGTCTTTCACAAGCCATATTTATAACAAGAAGACTGATGCTGAACGCTGACTTTAAAACAGCTAGAACAGCCTACTAAGCCAATTTCCACAGTGCGGTCAATTATGGTATAATGTTCTGGGGTGCTTCAACTGAGAGCAAAAGTGTATTTCTTCTACAGAAGAAAGTATTCAGGGTGTTGTGTGAACTCAACAAGATGGAGAGCTGCAGGGAGTCTTTTATCATGCAGGCAATTTTAACACTACCCTCAATTTTCATTTTGACTTGCCTCAAATATGTCTACAGTTATCCTGAACAATTCAACACAAACAGAGACCGAGATAATTACAAAACGAGATTTGGAGATGATCTAGAACTACTTTTACACAAATTTAAGTGTACACAGCAGGGTGTTTCTGGGGACCTAAATTATTCAATCACCTACCAAGTGCAATAAAAAATATGAAGACAAGAAAGAGCTTCATAGCTGCAGTAAAGGACTCTTGATAAAAAATTGCTACTATTCAATTGAACAGTTTTTAAATGTCTAAGTTTGAGTTTGCTTAAGCTTTGTTTGACAGATGTGTAAAGTATTTATTTCATTTCTAAATTTTCCATAGTGTGATATGTTTTTTTTACAATTCTTGACATTTTCTGTAATATTGATTGCTTGAAATATATAATACTAATAATTATGCTAATACTAACTTTCTGTGTCTCACGAATCAGTTAGTGCCATTTTAAAGGATTGTTTGGGCATGAAACGTGTTGCCGCTCGACTAATTTCAAAAGACCTGAATTTTTTAGAAAATTGAATCGGCCTGAAAACATGCTAGAATAAGTCAATTCCGACCTTCATAAAACGCATTGTAACTGATGATGAGATATGTGTTCGTGAATTTAACAAGAAAATCACCTCAAAGTCATACGAAAGTCAAAATAATGTTGAATGTTTTCTTTAATAATCGCAGAGTTGTGCACTCGGAATTCTGTTCAGACGGTAAGTAAAGAATATTATTTGACCGTTCTGCGGCGTTTAAGAGAGCAAATTCGTCAAAAAAGGCCAGACTTGTGAAAAGAAAACTCATGGATTTTGCATCATGATAATGAACTTTCTCTCAAGGCTATCATTGTGAATGAATTTCTGACCAAAAACGCAACAAAAACCATCGAACAACCACCGTATTCACCTGATATGGCTCCAGCTGACTTTTTTCTCTTTCCAAAACTCAAATTACCACTTCGAAATACTCATTTTGAATCAATAGAAGTCATATCCGAAGCGAGAAGAAGAGTAAATGCACATTTCGCTATCATAGGTGGAGACTTCAACGCAAAAATTGGAAAGAGGAAACTAGGAGACCCAGAATATATTGGCGAGTATGGTCTAGGCCATAGGTTCCCAAACTTTTTTGTGTCGTAGACCCCTTGCCATGTTTTTCGGGTTTGGGTAGACCCCCTACTTACCTGATATTGATTTTTTTGGAAATTTCTAACACATGTTAATTTATACAATTATTAATTGCATTTAAATTAAAACTAGTCAAAATGAAATTTTGTAACTGTTATATAAAATACGTAACATAAAATAAACTAACCAATAAGTAAATATTTTTAGTGAGAAGGATGAACATGATGCTTTAATAATAAATTATCAACATTTGCCGTCAATTTTGTAAGGGTTAATCTTACATCTCCTCGACTAATGATGTCCAGTCTGTTTCTTTTTTTCGTTAGGAGATTGGTAACAGCGCTGAAACCCCTTTCCACTAGGTATGACGATCGAAAGGAAATTGAAAATTTCCTCGCAATATTCCATAATACAGGATAAGTAACGGGTATGTTGTTTTGCAGCTAGAATTGCTGATATCAGTTTTTAAACTGAATCTTAAGTTCTTCGTTTGTACTTAGTTCAGTCAGTTCCTCTTGTATTATGACATTCGTTTCTTCTATGTCTCCATATGGATTAATTATCCACGGTGGTATTACTACGGCCAAAACGTCCTCAAACCTAGTTTCAAAATCTGAATAGAGGGCATTTAAATGTTGAACGTAGGTTGAAACGTCGTATTCTCGACAGTTTGTCTGTGACAAACTGGGGAATTGAAAGAATTCGCCATGTCCAATATTTTGCTTCATTAGTTTAACTCTGGCAAAAAACGCTGATAAGATGGACTTTGTTTGAATCAAATTTAAACTATCGCCTCGTAACTGCAAATTAACCATATTGAATTTTGCAAACAAATCTGTTAAATAGGCGATGTCTGTTTTCCACTTCATTCAATTTTCTTTTGAAATTTGATCTTTAGTATCCAGAAATTCTGAAATAGTCTCAAAAGGTGCAAAAAATCTTGTCAAACATAAGTCTTTCGACAGCCAGCGTACTTCAGTGAGAAGGAGTATTTGATGAAAGTGTTCGACATTTTCTTCACACAAATGTGCAAATAACCGCGTATTCAACGCGTTGCTTCGTATTCGGTTTACTGCATCAATGACTAATTGAAGAGATTCATGCAATCTAACACTCTTGATTTTCGCAACTGAATATTGTCGATGAATGACGAAATGTATTGTTGACACTCCCGACACATTTTGTTTTGAATAGCTTAGATATCCACGATAACTTCCAACCATGGTAGGAGCTCCATCTGTAGCAACTGATATTATATTTGATTAGAGGGATTGCTTTTTCAATGAAGTAATTCTTCAAAACATGAAATATTGATTCACCTTTAGTGTCGGTTATCAAAGTTCTTGCGAAGAGCTGTTCCGTAGATTTCTTGATTCATAACGAAACGAACATATGTCAATAACAATGCTGCATTACCAGGTAAAGTTGACTCGTCCAGTTGTATAGAGAAATGGGTCGTTTGCAAATAATTACACAAGAATCTAGCACTATCAGAACTAATTTCATCGATACGTCTTTCAACAGTATTATTTCTCAAGGGAATTCTTTTAATGATATTAGATGCAGGTTTGCGTAAAACAGTTTTCAAAACCTCTTCAATGGCTAGCAAAATTTACTTCTCCCCGATAGTTTACGGTTTTCCGGATTTTGCTATAAGTAGCGAGATATTGTAAGACGCCCGCAAACCATCATCGTTTATTTATGACGTAGAAGCGAACATTCTGTCCAGTGTTTGTCTCTTGTTAGGATACCACCCTAGATTCATATATTAATTGTACAATAGAATATATCACCCTTATTCATCATCCCAGGAATTACGTAAAGATTTTTGTTTGTTCCTAATACGAAATTTCATAAGACCAATATGATAAAATAATACATTTCTTCTAACCTCTTTGCACTATTTTAACGCTTGAATAAAATTAATCACTTTATTTTCATGGCTGCGACACATTAGACTCAACTTTTGACCTCTCTAGATAGTTTTATCATATTTCTTTGGAAACTAAATTACGCAATTAACCACGCGTCTATTTTTCTAGAACAAACAAGACACGTGATTCCTTGCTTATAAAAGCATATCCTCCAGCTCAGAGGAGGCATTCATTCAGCATTCAGCATTCGGCATTTAGCATTCATTATTCATTATTAATTCATTATCATCTATCGAGTCTAATTCTAAATCTTATTCGAATTCCTAAATCTACTAAATCTTTGTACCTACTTAAACTAAATCTCGAAATTATTTAAAAGTCAAATAAATACAAGTTAAAATATTCGACAAGTGTTCTTTCTATTCATCATCACTACAACACAACAGACGACGAAGAGAAACCCAACACTCTTCTGAAGTGTATCTTCGAGTGTTTCAAATTATTTCAAATCTTTATCTTTTTTATCAGGGTGGCATCTTCTCAGATGATCCTGCAGCTTAGATGGTTTCATAGCGTCATTGCCCAAAACTTTGTTGCATAAAAGGTACATCGCGACGCGCGATCGGTTGTTTTCCATTCTTGCAGTTTCCAGGAGAATTCCGAGCTTAGGCTCCGGTCCTATGAACTCCAGGTTAGATCCTCGAGCGACCAATGAGTCCGCCTTCTCATTGACCTCAATGCCCGAGTGGCCAGGAACCAATATTAGACGGAGCCTGCTCCGCTCTCCTAGTTTGACAAGGGTAAAGCGACATTTCTACACCATAAGTGAAGTACAGGTATCGGATACCAATATTTTCAGTGCAGTTTGGCTATCGGTGAGAATTTTAATGGACCTATTTGATAATCCCCCGCAAGCAAGAGGTTAGCACAGTGGTCAATGGCGAATATTTCTGTTTGAAAGACAGTCGCATACCCACCAAGACAGATCGACTGTTCCTTGGCTGCACCTCGACCGTAGACACCAGCTCCAACGCCTTTCGCAGTTTTTGAGTCATCCGTGTACCAACAGGGACCCTCAAGTAGACGGTCCTTGAAGCTGATCCATTCCTGTCTATCGGGAATGATGATCTGGAATGGCCTTTCCATGTTGGTTTTAGGTGTTGCTATGTCCGACCTCATACTCAGCACTTCATTGTCCTCAATTTCAGACTGTAAGACGCCAGGCACAAAGCGGAAGTTACCCGCTTCATTACGGGAAAGATGATGGTTTGAGAGTCTATGTATGTAGCTATTAAAAGCTGCCACTTTATATTGGTGAGGATGTGCCGATGTATAATGAATTGTGATATCTGTATGATAAGGTTTATGATTGATTAAAAACTGATGTTTATTATTTGATCTTGTTATTGTTAAGTCTAGGAAATTGATTGAGTTGTACTGTTCTATTTCAGAAGTGAATTTTATATTTGGGTGCAGGTTATTGATGATATTTTCGAATACAGTGAACTCTCAGATTGTTCCTGTGAAACGCACAATGTCATCGACATATCGATACCACCATAGGAAATGTTTACTAAACGGATGTTTATGAATAGTTTTTTCTATATTATCCATGAAGATTTCTGCTAAAAGAGGGCTTAAGGGTTTCCATTAACAGTCCCTCATCACTTCTATAAAAAGAGTCGTTAAATAAAAAATAATTTTGAGATATGCAAACAATTAATAAAGCCATAATGTCGTATTTAATTAGTGGATTCGTCATATTTTTGTAGTATTCATTCGCTCTTGACAAAGATACTGTGTATCGAAACGCGTCGAGCATTCATAATTATATTTTAGTGGAAATCATCGTTTACTTGTATTTGAAAATGGATTTTTATTATGTGAAAGCCTCGTCAATTGCATTGGTGAACCGAACAACTGAAAATGACGTAAGTGTCGAAACCGGCCGTGTGTATTAAAAATAAACATTGTGAACGTTTTTTTATTCAACAAAGATCATCATCAACTCGGGGGCTATTAGCAATATATGAGGTACAATAAGGTAACAGAATATTCAAATATGTTTACAACTTTGTAATGGCAACGTTGTTTCCATCACTAAGTTACACGAGATAACACAAGATCAGGCAACATCGCTGTACTGCCACGACGAGTAGTGCATAGCGCACGATGCTACGACGCAGATTGACAGCGCAGGCGAAACGGTATAAAGGGTACCGCTTGAAATACGGATAGGCATTCGAGGTCTGGAACTGACAGAAATTGGGTCTAACTCCTAGCTGTACGAATTGATTTCAGCTATTTCTATCCTTGAGTGATTGTACATAGTGAGTTCAATCACAGTCCTAGTCGGCGACCACGTAGTGAGTGGCCACATACCTAGCTGTACGTACTGAGTTCAGCTATTCCTATCCTTGAGTGGTTGTTCAGTGCCCTATATGGTGATCACGAATCGAGGGGCCACATACCTGGCTGTACATATTGAGTACAGTTGTCATCCTAGATTGGGAGGTGGAGTAGCAGTCGATCCCCTGGACGACATATTATTGTAAATAGTGTATATCTGAATATTCAGAATTTATGGTTGATAGTGATAATAAATTGAATGTTTATGAACTCTGTGTTTCCTCCGCTAAGCTACCCGAGCGTAAACTCGTTACAACTTGTAGGCACTTGATGGTATTTTCAAAGTTGCAATTTGGTCCAAGTGCTTCTTCGATATTGTCGGGAATCAGAAATAATCTTACTTTACGTTACAGTTGTTACAATGGGGCTGTCGCTTCTTCTCATTAAATAACTGTGGGTGAAGATCGCGTGTCTAAGTCGCGCGATTTTCATTTGTGATTTTCGATCAAGTGGTAATCTCGATCATGGTTTCACGAAGGGTTTCACTGACTGTGGTCGTGATCGACCACTTAATTTTATAAAGTTCTTCACGTCACTAGTCACTAAGTCTCTCGCCCGAACTGCGTTTTCGTCGTGATGGATTCACGAGCGTGATTGTCAGCTTCTTCGTTGCCTGGAATTCCTATGTGTGATGGCACCCAGATGAAAATGATTTCTTTCGTTCGGTACTTTTCTAGTTCTTGTTTTATTTTATTTGCGATTGTGTTATTGGAGAATATTTTCTTGAGTGTCTGAAGGAAGCTGAGTGAATCGTTTAGGATGATGAATTTTTCTTCTTGAGAGGAGTTGATGTGTATTAAGGCTTGAAGTATAGCGAACAGTTCATCAGTGTACACGCTGCTTTGTGATGGTAAAGTGAATATAAGCACAGAATTAGATGTCACAACCGCAGCTCCTACGCCAGACTAGTCAAAACTTTTGACAGATTTAATTATTTTTGTTATAAACTCGATTTTTGAGGAATATTTAAAAAAAATTGTAGCTCGTAGATCTTTTGCACTACAGACACAATTTTTGCTTGGGCGGATAGAAGAAGGATCAAGGAATTTTTTAAGTAATCTACATATGTCAAATGCTTATTGCGTTGTTTTGTATTATTTTTTCAATTTGGACTTTTTCAAACAGCAATAACTCAATTTTTTCAAATTGCACGTGCCAATTTTATATCGCCATCAGATGAAGCGTCAAATTTCAGATGGAATTTTATAAGCATGTACTATACGCATCTCTTATAGTTCCGAAATAATTTGGGAATATATTGAATTTTGATGATTTTGCAAGAACTAACAGAGAATGCTTTGAAATATTTGAATCAAGTAGCTGAACTGGCTACGCTCACCTGACAGGTGCCTAAAATTAATGTACTTGTCACTTCGTTCATTCGAATTTGATATTTCAACAAGAATTGTCGTTATTTCAGATTGAAAATATCTAAAAATACAACACGTTTGGAATAAAATCACTGGTTATTCAAACGAAAATATATTTAATCTTTTTTAATTCATTTTGGAATGTCAAAAAGTAGTGGGTAGAAATTGCAGGCAATTCAATAACCAATTTCCAAATTTACCGTCTATGAGTGAAATGAAATTTCAAAGCATTAGAAGCAATTTTCTACAATTTGAGTGAATAAAAATACGAAAAATGATAGTAAACATCATAGGAGAAAACTAATTTACGATCTGAATAAATGTTCAATATGGGCCCCATTTTGCTCGATACACTTGACACCTCGTATACGAACATGATGAGTTCCCCTCCTAGTTTCCTCAGGATCAATATTACGAAAAGCATTATGAATGCGCTATAGTAACTCTTCTCTACTTCTTACAGGAATAAGATACACTTCACTCTTGATTTTGCCCCATAAATAAAAATCAAGGGGCGTCAGGTCCGGAGAACGCGGAGGTCATAAATTTGGTCCTTGATTACCCCACCATCTATCATCGAACATTTCTGTTAGCTGCCGATCTACAGCTCGTGTTTTATGTGCTGGCGCACCATCCATTTGGTGATAGCAATTCCTCAGAATGTTAGGGGGTAATCCATCTAAAAATTTGATAATGTTCCTCTCAAAATTTCCAGGTATCTTTGTCCATTGAGATTTTCCTCATAAATGTGATAAGCCAACAAATCATTCATTAAAATTGCAAAAACGTTCACGCTGAATTTATTTTGGAAATCAATAACATCAATGAAATGTGGATTTTCTTTGGCCCAAAAATGTCGATTTCTCCTGTTGGTTATTCCACTTTCATTGAACTTGGCTTCATCAGACCATATAATTTTTGCAGAATTTTCATCTTCTTGAAGCCGAATTAATAATTTTCACCAAAATTTAGCCACTTGGGAAGGTCAGTTGGTTTCAATTTTTGTAGTCTGATAAAAGAATACGGGTGCATGTTAAGTTTCTTAAGGATCCTTTGAATGGAAGTATAACTCAATCCAATATCCATTGATGCTGACTTAATGGACGCATCTGGATTGGCAAGAAAATACGCTAGCGTATTAATTTGTTTGTCGTCGTCCTCGAGAATTGGTTTTCTTCTAGTTTCTATGTATTTTGTTCCTCCAAATTGCAGAAAATTGCTTCTAATCCTTCGAAATTTTGTTTTACTCATAGGCGCCAAATTTGGATATTGGTTATTGAATTGCCTGTAAGTTCTATCCACCACTTTTTGACATTCGCCATGAATTAAAAAGAGATTAAACATATCCTCGCTTGAATAATCAGCCATTTTATTAACAATCTGGTGTTTTTCAAAAATTTTCACTTCAAATTACCGACAATTCTTGTTGAAATATCAAATTCGAATGAACGAAGTGACAAGTACATTAATTTTAGGCACCTGTCAGGTGAGCGTAGCCAGTTCAGCTACTTGATTCAAATATTTCAAAGCATTCTCTGTTAATTCTTGCAAAATCATCAAAATTCAATATATTCCCAAATTATTTCGGAACTATAAGAGATGCGTATAGTACATGCTTATACAATTCCATCTGAAATTTGACGCGTCATCTGATGGTGATTTAAAAATTTGCACGTGCCATTTGAAAAAATTGAGTTATTGCTGTTTGAAAGAAGCCAAATTGAAAAAATCATACAAAACAACGCAATAAACATTTGACATGTGTGGATTGCTCAAAAAATTCTTGATCCTTCTTCTATCCACTCAAGCAAAAATTGTGTCTGTTGTGCAAAAGATCTACGAGCTACATTTTTTTTAATTGTTCCTCAAAAATCGAGTTTATAGCAAAAATAATTAAATCTGTCAAAAGTTTTGACAGATAAGTGGCAACAACTTGGGTATTTTATGCCTTGCTCAAATGTCGGTTCTAGATGTATAATAAAAAAGGTAGATTGCCATTTGAAATAACGAAGTGATAACCGACTTCCGGTATAACCGGAAATGGTATCACTTCGAAAATATTTCATTTCAATTGCAACTTGCTAGTTATGGCCACGTATAAAATTTCAGCTTGATATTGTAATTGGAACTCAAAGTTTTTAACGGACGGTCCCGGTGAATATCCCTGTATACTTCGGTATAATCCTCGTAGTTATTCGTTATGCTTCGCAGATTCTGTACAATGATGTTATTATTTGTTGAATATTCGTCGAATTGTGTTAGGGTGCCAATTATTTTTGGCTGTTTATAGTAAAAGGAGGAGAGATTTCACGCCTTAAAGGGAGACATGTTGGAAAAGTGATGTTAAGTGTTGAAAGATCGGACCGCAGTTGAAAATAAGAGTGATTCATCTTATTTATATATGAACTAAACCCTTTAGCGTATTCACTGAATTTATCTCGCACAAGACGGTTGGAATATTTATAATAGAAATGCGTTCATTTTTCATGCAGAAATCACATAATTGGTTTTTGCTTCCCTTTCAGTAGAGATACTTTTTCACCCTCTTAAAGTTCACCAGGAATATTTTGAATTCCCTTAAAATTTCCCCGAAAAAAACAACTACAGGAGAGCATAAACATACTTTGTTGATGTTTAGATGTTATTTTTATTCCTAACGGTTCGCACAAACACAGATGAAGCATAAATGGAGAAAGGAGAAAAGCGCTTTTTCCAAGAGAACTGGACCATCTGCGCTATTGACGCATTGTATTTATAACTAAGCATCTTCCTAACAAATTATTGAATTAATTCCGAGTATGAAGATTCGCAATGACCTCTGTTATGCGCCTATTCTAGTGTGAATTAACAACGAGGATTACAAAACAACAGAGCAACTTTCGATATTGGTACTCTTAGCACATTGTTCTCTGACATTTCTGACCATGATGGCGGACTGTGTAAGCCGCAGAATTACAATTAGCAGGGTTTATGAATAGTGGAAGCTTCACACTTGTTCCATCCCTTCAAAATTGGGTCCCATGAAATGTATATTTATGACTTTGAGGCCGAGAATGTTATTTGTGAATTAATTCTTCTTGACGCTGGCAAACTACAGATATGTTTAGTTAAGATATAGTCTGGTCAAATTAAGAAAACAAGAGCAATCGGTGGAAAAAAATTTACTGCTTTAGAAATTTTCTTAGAGGTTTAGTTAAAATTCACTGGAGTACTGAATATTTTGTTATTTACTGTTGAATATGGAATCGAATGAGAGATGCACAAAAGAAAATAATAAGTTTCATATGTCATCCTTTGGACTTCGATGGAATCGGTAATAATAAGTAAACACCTCAAAAAAGTCTAGAGAACACTTACCAATATCTTTAAAATATGAATTTGATGATTCGAATTTATAGAAATCTTTCGGTTTTTGTTTGGATGTATTGTATATAATGTATTCCCAAAAAAACAAAATAATATTTGACATTTCCAAAGCACCTATTATAAAAAAAAATTACACTTATATTTTTCAGTACCGAGAAGGTCCACCTCTGCTATTAATGACACTTTGGCATCGTCGCAGCATGTTCAATATTGTCTATAACATTTTGTCCTAAGTGATTCCAAGCCTCCTGAACTGCTAATCGAAGCTCCTGTTCCTAATGGAAGACGTTTTGACGCAGGAGATTGCTTTTTAAGGTGTACCACACATGCTCGATGGATTCCAGATCTGGGGAGCAGGATGGCCACGGTAGAAGATCGATATCATTCTCTTCAAGAACGTTCAAGACAACTCTTGCACGATGAGGAGGGCATTATCTTGTTGGAAGAGTGGATTTTGACCCATTGTTTGAAGATACGATACCACTACAGGCAAAACTATCTCATTTGCGTAAGAATTTCCAGTGAGGTTGTTCTGTATGAAAACGAAGTCAGTTCTTCCAACAAGGCGTATACCTCCCCAAAACATCACTGATCCGCCTACCTGTCTAACAACTTCTCGAATATGCTGGAGACGGTTTTGCTTTCCAGGTTCCCTCCATATTCGAACTTTTCCCGAATCGGGATGATAACTAAATCTAGATTCATCACTGAAAAGAACTGTGGCCCACCTCTCTTGATCCCAGTTTACGTGTTCTTGGCAGCAAGCTAAACGAGCAGCGCGATTTCCATGGGTCAGTTGTGGAACTCTTAAAGGACGTCTGGAGTGGAGTTGACCTTCGTGCAGTCGATTTCTCACAGTTTGGTCGGAAATTTGTACATTATGAACTCGTGATAGCTCTTGAGCTAATTGAGATGCTGTGGTAGTACGATCTCTTCTGGCTTGTAAAACCTAAAATCGGTCTAGTGCGACTGTAGTAATCCTGAACGACCTGTACGGCGTTCTTCTACGCTACTTGTTTAATTAAAACGCGATCATAAACGGTTTATGACACTTGGGCTACTTCCCAGAACCCTGGATGCTTCCCGTTGTGAGCTCCCAGCTTGGAGCATGCCAACGGCTCGTAACATCTCTTCTCTAGTCAAATGTCTTTCCATGGTCGAATTACAAAACTTGAATCTTTTATTTGTGCTTACAACAGAAACAAAGTGCCAACTAACTGATTTCAAACACTGAATACATGAAATGATTATAAAGCAGCGTCGCATCTGCTGCATTTTTAGTTTTTTATAAAAAAAACTGAAATCTGTTGCGGCACTCTACATAATTTGATGAGAAATTGATGCAGGTGTTCATTTCTTAAAAAAAGTCATCCATATTGATCGTTCTGGATACGATATATCGATATACAGAAGTGTTCCCTAGACTCTTTTGAGGTGTTTAATACCCAAATTAAATTTAAAAAAAAATGGATCTGGTGTAGTTTCATTTCTGTTCTGAATGTGGACTGTTTTATCAAGATCAATTAGTTCGAAATTTACCAAACTTTACGTAAGTTCGTGGTCGGGACCCCCGCACCCATATGTGCAAAGTGTGCAATAGGGTGCTTCATAATTGGGAAAAAATTTTTCTCTTCATGTCCCACCTGAAAATCTTGAAACTTATAGAGAAAGAAAATTTTGAACATAATGCGAGCCCTTTATTATGATTTTAACCCACTGCTAATCGTTTTTGAATTTTATCCATTTAAATAATATTAATAAATGCTTTTTTAAACGTTTTTTGTTCCGCTCTTCCAAGAAAAAAATATATTCGGAATTTTGACAGATGGATTCTTGTTAGAGGTATGATTTGCTACAAAAAAAGCCCATTGTAACTCTGACAGGTTCAGCGAAAAATGTCTTTTGAGATGAATTTTCGTAAAAATAGCTGTAAATCGTAATTTGATTGAGGAGGTCGTTACTTTATTAAAATCGATATACATATTTTCAATGTAATAAAACTGAAGTATTTAAATTTTCACTATATTAACAAAACTATGACCGGTTTCACCACACTGTGGATTCATCAGATAGATACAAACTAATGAACAGAGTTATTCCTTATAAATTAGTCTTATTTCCTACTTAATATTATTAATAATATAAGGTACAAGAGGTATGTTGGAAAACCCATCGGAGTTGCTTACTTTATGAATTGAAAAGATTAAGTAAAGGAGAAGGATTTAGATCTAATTGACTATTAAGTAACCTACCTGAATTCTTTTCCTTGTTGATCTCTAAAATTTCCAATAGATTGAGTTTTTGTATGTTATTTTCATTGTGTAAAATCTTGAAATTACCATTAAAGTTATGGTTTTCTTCGAGTAAGTGATTAGAATAATGGGAATCTGTTTTATGATAATTAAGACTAAGTTTGGGCTTGGATAATCTAACTTTGAAATTTCTGAAGGTTCTACCAATATAAATTTGATTACAATCACCGCAAGACAGTTTATAAACACCTGATTTATTACTTTTATCAATTTTAGATATGCAGATTTTGATATGTCGGCCTAAAGAATTATCAGTTCGGAATGCTATATTGAAATTATAATGCGAGAGTAATGATTTTAATTTTAGACTAGGAATACCAATTTAAGTTAAGCTGTTGTATTTTGTGTTAGAATTTTTTATACTTGGTAATAGTTCCTGGATTGCTTTCTGAAATTTTTGCGTGAAATCATGATCTCAATCATAATTGGACAGTAACCGTTATTGACTGCTATTTGTTTAATTATATTTAGCTCTTTTATGAAATTATTTCGTGACATTGGGATATTAATGAGTCTATGTACCATACTATTGTAAGCTGCTACTTTATGTGGATAAGGATGTGTAGATGAGCTGTGAATAGTAATATCTGTATGCGATGGTTTATGAAAGATAGAAAAATCATGTTTGCCTTTAATTTAAGTAATAGTCAAATCCAGAAAGTTAAAGGAGTTTTCTGTTTCTGTCTCTAACGTGAATTTAATATTATCGTGAATTTTGTTAATGAATGTTTTGAATGACTCTAATTGTCTGTTTGTGCCAGTGAAACAACAAATGATATCGTCGACATATCTAAACCAATAAATAAAGTGTTTGAATAACGGATGTTCTTGGATAGTTTTTCCAATATTATCCATGAAAATTTCAGCGAGCAGAGGGCTCAGAGGATTACCCATGATTATGCCTATTTTACTATTATATAATACTCCATAAAAGTTAAAACAATTTTGTTCTAAACAAATTTCTAAAGGTGTAAGATTTCTGATTGAATTATCGGATTGACTTTAGAAGGGCGTTCTTCATAAGTTTAACTGTTAGTTTACAGTGAACTTTCTGGATTTAACTACTACTAAAACTATCGGCAAACATAATTTTTCTATTTTTCATAAGCCATCGCATACAGATATTACTATTCACAGCTCATCTACACATCTTTATTCACATAAAGTGTCCTAGTATGATTGGGAACATGATTTCACGCAAAAAATTTCAAAAAGCAATCCAGGAACTATTACCAAGTATAAAAAGTTCTAACATAAAATACAACAGCTTAACTTATATTGGTAATCCTAGTCTAAAATTAAAATCATTCCTCTCACATTATAATTTCAATATAGCGTTCCGAACTGATAATTCTTTAGGCCGAGATATCAAAAACTGCAAATCTAAAATTGATAAAAGTAATAAATCAGGTGTTTATAAACTGTCTTGCGGGGATTGTTATAGAATTTATATTGGTAGAACTTTCAGAAATTTCATAGTTAGATTATCCGAGCACAAACGTAGTTTTAATTATCATGAATCAGATTCCCATTATTCTAATCACTTACTCGAAGAAAACCACAACTTTAATGATAATTTCAAAATTTTACACAATGAAAATAACAAACAAAAACTCAATCTATTGGAAATTTTAGAAATTAACAAAATATATTATTGACGTCAGAAGCAACTAATTTTCTGAATCTAGGTTGAGAAATCTGTTTTTCATTGTATTTTTGAAATTTTATCGCAGCAAATATTTTTAAAATCAGTAATTTTACAGCTATTACTACTTTTAGGAGTTCATAATATCCGAAAAAAATTTTATACATTTTTCACAGGTAAATTATTCATGTAAGATATTCAATTTATGCACAACTTAGTAATTATCATTTCTTCTTATCAATTTTTGACGTAATACATATATTGTTTATGTTTGTGATCTATACAATAATTATGCCCAGAATAAAACTTCTTTACATTAGATGGCAATATGTGATTTATTGAAATATATATTTCAAACAATTTTTGGAAGACTCAATTATCAAAGAATGCGTTTTTCTATAGTTTCCAAATATACTCTATGTCGCTGGGTAAGCCGTTTAATGAACACTTTTAGTGCAACTGGAAATTGTTTTCCTGTGGTATTCGACAACACGTAATGAATATTGCTTCTGCTCTTCACTTTTTGTTAAGCTGTTATTATATTCTCGAATTAATGCCTCTTCCCTCTCAGCATTATCATTAACGACACTCACTTCACTCAATATTTTTTCACAGTTCTTCATCTGATTTCCAAACTTCTGGATCTTTACTTGAAAAATTATAAGATAACTCAAATTGATCAAATAACACTACAGAGTTCTTATTCACGAAGTCACTGATATTTGATGTTAATAAATCATTGAGATTTTCAGCAATAAATCTTCTAGGATTTTCAGAAGTGCTTTCTTTGGTTAGAATAGCACGAACCATTTTCCTCTTATCGTCGTTTAATACATTATCATCGAAGCGAGCTAAGGCAGCAAGATCCTCCGACAAATACCTTAAATTAGATCCGCAAAATTTCATGAATACAAATCGGAGAAAAATTATTAATTAACTAACGAAACTGCTCATAAATTAAATATCTAACATGAATAATTTACCTGTGAAAAGTGTATAAAATTTTTCTCAGATATTATGAACTCCTAAAAGTTGTAATAGCTGTAAAATTACTGATTTAAAAATCTTTGCTGTGATAGAATCTCAAAAATACAATGAAAACCAAATTTCTCAACCTAGATTCAGAAAATTAGTTGGTACTGACGTCAATAATATATTTTATCGTTAATTTTATGTTTTGAGAGGCTTTTACTGCTAAACCACGAAAGCTACGAGAATATATCTAATAACAAAATTGTAGGGCGTAAGCACCCCTATAAATTTGTCATGTACATATTTCTTCTATCTTCGATAGTTGAACAGATTTACTGCTATTTTTACGAAAATTCAGCCTATAAGACATTTTTCGCCGAACCTGTCAGAGTTACAAACTCGACACGATGGGCTTTTTGTAGCAAATCATACCTCTAACAAAAATCCATCCGTCAAAATTCCGAATATATTTTTTTACTGGGTGAGCGGAACGAAAAACGGATAAAAAGGCATTTATTAATGTTATTTAAATGAATAAAATTCAAAAACGATTAGCAGTGGGTTAAAATTATAATTAAGGGCTCGCATTATGTTCAAAAATTTTCTTTCTCTGTAAGTTTCAACATTCTCAGGTGGGACATGAAGAAAAAAATTTTTTCCCAATTATGAAGAACCCTAGTGTGCAATGCACACGGGCGCCATCCTTCAGAGGCGCCAAAACCCAGGGTCCAAAAAACATATTAAAATAAAAGTTGAGAAATAAAATAGGATTAGGTATGAATAAACACGAAATTTTATTAGTATATCATCCAATTACTTCCTATGTTGTGAGAACATGTCAGGCGGTAGTTTCTTTATTTTTCCTGTTCAGACATGAATAACGCCTGGAGCGCTATAAAAGCGATGCATCGCCACAGGCATTTTTAAATCAGTTAATTCACTGGACCGTGCAACAAGTGAATGAAAACAAGTAATCCTATAAATTTTTACATATAAAGTTATTTTTAGTTTGTCAAGTGTAGTGTTGTGTTGTGTAATATTTTGTTTACTACTTTTTTTCTAAATTAAGTGCCGAATACCTGCTCACTGCAATTTCAACGGCTTGATTTTTTATGAAATGGTAAGTGTTACCAACTTTATACTATCAACATTAACCCTTTGTAGGATACTGGTTATAATTAATTTTTTTTAGCCAAATATCTTTTATTAATTGAAATGTCATGTACAAGTTCGAAAAAACGAACTGGTTTTATCCAAAACTCGCTTAGGTTTTATGCTATAGATCTTTTCAAAAAAACATTTTGTAGGGTTTTTTAAGGGCTATAATAAGATCAAATTAGTTTAATATCTTGTTTGCCTTTATTTTTGAAAGGATTTAAGCTGAAAGGGCTTGAACACATTGCGTTTTACTCAAATATGCAAACTTTAATCGGCCATATCTTACTTAATAATAATCTGCCCTATGAAGGGTTAAAACCTGTTGGCTACTTAGTTAACTTTTTAAGAATATTTATTACCCTACCCACATGGTGCTTATTATTGTGGTTACTTTAGAAGTTAATTCCTAATTCCCATGAGTACTAATTATTTATTTGTTTTTTCAGGATGAAAGAAAGAGACCTTCAAGTGCAAAGTTTCGCGATCAAAAGAAACTGAGACTACAAGAAAGGGGAAAATGGTTGGATCTTTAAAGCATTTCTTGCAAAACAATCGAGATTCCACGGAGACTATCGATGTTGGTGCGACCGAATCGTCCGAATCTCAAAATTCTGAATCCGTAATATCAATAACCGTGAGTGGACCATCTGAAATTTCAACAGTAACATCAGGTCCTGCAACAAGTGGCAGCTGTTGTAGCAGCAAAATAGCTTCTATTGATGCAGCGATGAAGCGATGACACCATCCTTGTCTACAGCATTTGAACAATCCATTTCATGGAATTCAGCTTGTGTAAAAAGTTCGGTAATGTCAGCTACCGAAATACCTGTTGCAAGTGACACTTTCGATGAAGGCTGTAATGAGGCTAGTATCGTCCGACCCTGGTTTGTGGCCCGAAAGAATCACCAATGAGAAGGCTAGAATATTGGTTAAACAGGGTCCGTGATAGACATCAGTTTTAGCTTTCATAATAATAAAGATAAGAGAAAGTCTTCGTGCAATTACTTCGAAAGAAATCTAGCAAATGGAGGAGAAGTCGAAGGGGCTTGGCTTATTTCTGTATTTTGTTTTCGTTGTAAGTTGTTTGGGGAATGTAAAACTCCTAACGCTTTTTGTGATACAAATGGAGTATCTGATTGGCAACACTTGTCTTTGCTAATTAAGAGACACGAAACGTCAATTTTGCACAACAGTTATATCAACGTTTGGGTAAATTTAAAAAATGTTGAAGACATCTATGACTGTTAATGCTCATCATCTGCGGATTTTAGAAACGGAAAAAAATACTGGCGAGACGTCTTGGAAAGAAATATTGCGATTGTTAAGTATTTATCTACACAATGCTTGGCATTTCAAGGTTCTTCTCAATTGCTTTTCGAACAAGATAATGGAAGTTTTCTAAAAGGTGTTGAGATGATTGCCTTTTTTGATTCAGTGATGAGACAGCACGTTAGCCGAGTGTATAACTCCCAAAAAACAAATCTGCTAAAATGACTCATTATTTAGCCGTGCAAATACAGTATGAAATAATTGAATTATTGTCGTCCAAAGTGAGAAATAATATTTTAGAATGGTTCGCAGTTCAAAATATTTTTCAATAATATTAGATTGTACACCAGACACTAGTCTTACTGAGCAAATTAGTTTGTTCTGAGGTATGTTGTCCATAACACCACTTCAAAAAAGGTCGAAGAAAAATTTATTACGTTTAATCCAATACTGGACTCTACAGGAAAAGGGCTATATACATTTGTGATAGAAAATTTGAAAAAATTGAATTTAGAATTAAAACACATTAGGGGACAAGTTTATGATAATGGAACAATATGAAGGGAAAACATGTTGGGCTTCAAAAACGCATTCTTGATGCGAATCCGAAAGCTCCTTTTGTACCTTGTGCGGCTCATACTTTGAACTCAACAATAGATGACGTTTCTAGGTGTCAGGTGCTACAATAAACTTTTTTAATCTTGTTCAAGAGTTATATAATTTTTTTTCGTCATCCACAAAAAGGTGATATGTTTTGAGAAAAAATGTCCCCGGGTTAAGCTTAAAGCCTCTAAGTGAGACAAGATGGTCCAGCAGAATTGACGGAATAAAGCCCCTTAAAGTTTATTTAATTAAGGTTTGCGTCTTCTAGAAGTGGCTGAAGATAATTCCTTTCACATTGATGCAAGACATAAAGTGAGTTCCCTCTTAACGTTTGTACAAAATTTTCAATTTATTTATGGAATTATTATTTGGCATGACGTTTTATTTCATATAAATAAAATAAAAATAGCAAAGTGCCTCAATTAATATCAAAGTATGCTAAACCTACTTAAAAATTTAGATGTGTAATTTTTAGTGTTAGGTTATATTCCAGTATTTATAAAGAACGAGCCAACGTGTCTGTATGCCATTACTTAAGTAAATGTTTTAAAATTGGTGTGAACTAGAATTTATGTTGTTATGATTTGTTCCTTTTGTTTCATTTTGATAATTTGCTTTACAAATAAATATGACTTCTAAGGTTCAGTTTTTGCTTTACTTCAAGCACCTACCAACCTACCTCCTACCTTAAAAAATGAAAAAAGATGATCCAAAATGCCTTAAGAGGTGCCAAAATCAATAATAAAAAACAAGTACTGTGTTTTAAGGAATTTTACTTAATAATTGCGATTCGTAACGCGTTTCACTACACCGTAGCTCCTTCAGACGAATGAATGAACAGAAAATATAAAAATAAATGTTCTTGAGTAATTAAAAGCTTATTGGGTTGCTTCTTCCTAAGTGGTAATTTATGACAGGTATATCCAATAAAATTAAGGAATAGATTGCTTCCCGAAGAGATTCAATAGAGGTGAAGGGCTAAAATCGACTTGTTCATTGATGAGTCTACCTGAGTGTTTGTATTTATTGATTTCTAAAGTTTCCCAAAGATCTATCTTCCAATATTTATTATCTGTATGCAAAATTTCAAACTGTGGGTCGAAAGAGTGATTATTTTCTAAGAGATGATTCGCGTAATTTGAATCTGATTTTTTATTTGAAAAACTGCGTTTATGTTCCGATATTCTAATATTAAAATTTCTATGAGTTCTACCAATGTAGAAATTATCACAGTCATTGCAATTCAATCTATAAACACCTGATTTATTGTTTTTACCTGATTTGGTTTTATTATTTTTATATATTTGCCTAAATTATATTTAGTTTGGAAAGCTATGTTGAAATTATTGCTACTCAAGAATGATTTCAGTTTCTCACTTGTAATGCCAACGTAGGTTAAGGTATTGAATTTTTGTTTCAATTTATCGACAGGGTAAACTTCATTCAATGCGATTCCACTTTGTTTTTAATTTAAAATGTTATTTATTAGTTTGGGATTGTAACCATTATTTTTGGCTATTTGTTTAATCAAATTTAGTTCTTTGTTGAAATTATCTGGTGATAACGGGATGTTAATCAATCTATGAATAAAACTATTGAATGCTGACATTTTATGTTGATACGGATGACACGACGAGTTATGTAATATAATATCTGTATGTGACGGCTTATGGTAAATTGCGAAAACATGTTTTTCATTTTCATTCGAAATTGTTACGTCTAAGAAATTTATCGAATTATTGCTTTCTATTTCGGTTGTGAATCCAATTTTTGGATGTAATGAGTTTATATGATTTTCGAAAATTTTTAACTGTCTATCTGTTCCTGTGAAGCAGATAATGATATCGTCTACATAGCGATACCAGTATAAACTATATTTACTAAGTGGATGATTATGAATTAATTTCCTAAATTATTCATGAATATTTCTGCTAACAAAGGACTTAACGGATTGCCCATAATCAAGCCGTCTTCAATAGTATAATACTTGTTATTGAAATGGAAATAATTTTGATCTAAACAAGTTTGTAATAATGAAAGAATATCTGATTTAATGATAGTATTGACATGATTCTTTTCTTATAATCCTTCAACTAAGTAGTACGTATCTTACGGAGGATTATGGGCAATCCGTTAAGTCCTTTGTTAGCAGAATTTATTCTGCTATTCCAAATGTTCAATGAGTGCAACCCCCGCATAAGGGGTTGATATTTCAGGCAAGTTTTGTACCCTAGCAGATGTCCTCCTTGAAACATAAATTGACCCGTTTTTGCGTTTTGATCAGAAATGAATATCTTGGTAGATATAGCCTCTGCTTAGTTTTCGTTGAAGCACCCTGTATGTATGTATACAATGTATGTGATGTTACATATGCATATATCAAATAAATAAATAAATTTAGTAAACATGTTCAAAATATTATTGAATGTTATTATTACGAATTCTTTTTGTTTGCTCTAAGTTTATTTTATACAAAAGTTTGGGTAAGCTAGTCAAAATAAATATTGTGGAATTCACACAAAAGTGTATGAATTTATTCATATTAAAATGAATCTCTTTAAAATAAATTCATCAACAGAATCATTGAAAATCATTTCACGAAAAATTTATTGATACAAATTACATTGAAACTGGAAGACATAGTGCGATTTCTAGATTTCCACAGACATAAGAAAAATCGAACAGAGTATTCTTTTTATCGCGAACCAATTTTTCCTATTCCTTCTAATCGGTACAAAAAGAAGCCGGTGATCTCTTCGGCAGCTAAACGTTCATAATTTCATTTACCGTAAGCACCAGAAGCGGAAAAGCCCTCAATCTGTCATGATTCATTGATGATCCTGAGAAGTTTTTCAGCAGCTCTGAGAGGTTAACGAGACGTCTGCCAGCAGCAATTTGTCGACTCGGAAAAACCGGACGCGGAACAAACGCCATATTTCAGAACTGGAGCGTAAATGAGAGATAAACAAGCTTTTACATTTTATTACTTAACTGACCTGAAGCGGGTGTCATTTTATTTAACGATGCTGAATGCTATATAACGAAAAGTTACCTCAGAAATATTTTGCGTCTCCGTTTTATCAACAGTGAATCTTTTTTGAAATGTTCATCGTTTACTTTCTGCTATACAAGTAAAATGGCTTATACGGGGTAAGTGAGAACGACCACAATTGATTATATGACAAATTAAGGTAAATGCACCAATTTGAAACTGATAATAGGGTATAAATGTTCTCAGATTTCGCGTTCTGTATAGAATTACCTGTTCCTTCAAAAATTCAAATTATATTTCATTTAAACTGATGAGTATCAGTTAAGTCTAACGAGAGCGAGGGTGCGAAAGAGAGCGGATAATAAACGTAGGTCGCTTTCTGTTTCAGAAACAGACAGAAATATTGAGATGGAGGAGTTGAGAAACGTCAATGAGAAACTGATTACAGAAAATCTCAAACTGAACGACACTTTCCGTTCTTTGGAGGCAAAACTAAGTGGTTTTGTCGACCAAAATGAATCTCAGAGAAGTGTTGTATCATGCTATAGCAAGGAGGATATAAATACCTCAAAAAAGTCTGGGGAACACATCTGAATATCGATATATCGTATCCAGAACGATCAATACGGATGATTTTTTTTAAGAAATGAACACCTGCATCAATTTCTCACCAAATTATGTAGAATGCCGCAACAGATTTCAGTTTTTTTTTTATAAAAAACTGAAAATGCGGCTAATGCAACGCTGCTTTATAATCATTTTATGTATTCAGTGTTTGAAATCAGTTAGTTAGTTGGCACTGAGTTTCTGTTGTAAGCTCAAATAAAAGATTCAAGTTTTGTGATTCGACCATGGAAAGACGACATTTGACTAGAGAAGAGATGTTACGAGCCGTTGGCATGCTCCAAGCTGGGAGCTCACAACGGGAAGTATCCCGGGTGTTGGGAAGTAGCGCAAGTGTCATAAACCGTTTATTGTCGCGTTTCAATGAAACAGGTAGCGTAGAAGATCGCCAAACACGTCGTTTCAGGATTACTACAGACCGATTTTTGGTTTACAAGCCAGAAGAGATCGTACTACCACAGGATCTCAATTAGCTCTAGAGCTATAACGAGTTCATAATATACAAATTTCCGACCAAACTGTGAGAAATCGACTGCACGAAGGTCAACTCCACTCCAGACGTACTTTAAGAGTTCCACAACTGACCCATGGAAATCGCGCTGCTCGTTCAGCTTGGTGCCAAGAACACGTAAACTGGGATCAAGAGAGGTGGGCCACAGTTCTCTTCAGTGATGAATCTAGATTTAGTTATTATCCCGATTCGGGAAAAATTCGAATATGCAGGACACCTGGAAAGCAAAACCATCTCCAGCATGCTCGAGAAGTTGTTAGACAGGGAGGCGGATCAGTGATGTTTTGGGGAGGTATACGCCTTGGTGGAAGAACTGACCTCGTTTTGATACAGAACAACCTCACGGGAAATTCTTACGCCAATGAGATAGTTTTACCTGTAGTGGTACCGTATCTCCAAACAATTGGTAAAAATCCACTCTTCTAACAAGATAATGCCTCTCCTCATCGTGCAAGAGTTGTCTTGAACATTCTTGAAGAGAATGATATCGATCTTCTACCGTGGCCACCCTGCTCCCAAGATCTGAATCCCATCGAGCATGTGTGGGACACCCTAAAAAGAAATTTCCTGCGTCAAAACGTCTTCCATCATGAACAGGAGCTTCGATTAGGAATTCAGGGGGCTTGGAATGACTTAGGCCAAAATAAAATAGACAATTTATACCGCGACGATGCTGAACTGTCATAAATAACAGAGGTGGACCTTCTAGGTACTGAAAGATATAAGTGCTTCCATATCGTTTCGAAAATATTAGTTCTGGATTTTTTTTGTGTTTTACCAAATTTCGTCATTTTCAAATTTCAAATTTTTTTTATAATGGGTGCTTTGGAGAAGTCAAATATTATTTTGTTTTCTTGAGAATACATTAGATACAATACATCCTAACAAAAACCGAAATATTTTTATAAATTCGAATCATCAAATTCATATTTTAAAGATATTGGTAAGTGTTCCCTAGACTTTTTTGAGGTGTTTAGATGGAAAATTCAACCAAATCTCGGATGAAATCAGGAGCATCAAGAAGAACATGGATAGAGCCATTATACCTTCAAGTATCTCCAAAGATCTGCACGAATCATCATTTTCGAAAGTGGATGATAAAACTTATGCAGCTAAATTGAAACAGAAGTCTGTTTTGGATACAGCAAAACAATTGGAAGAACGGAAACAAACTATGAACTCTGTACACAACCCAGAAGGAAATAAAACAAGAAATCCTAAAAATGAATCAGTCCCTAAAAGGAATACATTTTCCTCAAAGAAGCGAAGGAGTGACATAATAGTGGGTAAAGCATCAAATGATGTTGAAAAAGGATTCAAGGGAAGAAAGCGCAATGCTTGGCTATTTGTTTCTCGAGTAAAGAAGGATACCAAGGAGGAAGATATAAAAAAATATCTAATGGACAAACTAAATTGCAAAGATGAAGAAATTGGAGTTGAAACTTGAATTCTAGGAGCGATTTTCATGAGTCTTTCAGAGTCAGAACTGATCTGGATAGGGTATCAGATGTGATGAATCCAGAGATATGGCCAGCTGGAGTATTCGAAGAAGATATCGGTTTTTCGTCAGACAACCACAAACACACAAAGTTCCATCAGTGCTTAGAAGTGAAGTTTGCACTTCAAAGAGGGTATTTATCATTCTGCATCAGAATCTCCAGTCAATTGGTACTGCATTCAACAAGATCGAACTCCTAGCCATAGAACAAAAATGGGATTTTCTTGCAATTACTGAACATTGGAAATTCTTAGAGGAAATCAGTACATATCGTTTTGATGGATACAGATTGGTCTCAAGTTTCTTCCGTAAAAGAGGGAAGCATGAGGGAAGTGCAATTTTGCATCGTGACGTTTATGAGTATAAAAAAAGGCCTGATCTTGAATCGTTAAATGTACCAAAGGTGTTTGAATGCTCTGCAACTCAGGTATCTAGTGCTAGTTTCAAACTCATTATTATTTATATATATATATATATATATATATATATATATATATATATATATATATATATATATATATATATATATATATATATATATATATATATATATATATATATATATAGTAATGATCAGGAGCCCACTTATTTGAATGTTTCTCTTGAAAACATTCTCACCAACCTTGATGGTTCTTCCTCTATTATTGAGGGCCACATATCTGACCACTTAGCTCAGAAATTCACCTCTCAAGACATGCTGCCTTGTTCTCTTAGTAGTGAATCAGTCTGGCAAAGGCGCATTAGTAGAGAGTCCGTGGAAGTTTTTTGGCAGGATCTTGCCAGACAGAGCTGGGATGATGTTTTCAGGCATGGGCCATGTGATGTTAATTCAGTGTGGCAAGCCTTTTCACTCAATATAAAATGATTTTCGATAAAAGTTTTCCTCTTGTCCAAGTGAAGAGATGCAATACAAAGAAAAGATTTAAATTGAATCCTAAAGTTAAGTACTTGAAGATCATTTTGGACAGGATTTATGCAGTTGCCAAATCCAAACCTGAATTCAAAACTGTATACGGTTAGTTGAAGAGGAAGTATGATTTAGCTATTTCAGCTGAAAAAAGGGCTTATTTTGGACATGTCATAAAGAGTGCACAAAACAAATCCAGAGCCACTTGAAAGGTTGTTAATTTTTTGACAACAGATCAGAAGAGTAAAGAAAACTGTTTCATGAAGGATGGTGATCCATCGGCTTTGGTTAATGAAATGAACAAATTTTCTCTAATCTTGTTCCAACTCTGTGCAACCCTCAGACAGCGAGTCCGGGAAGTCCAGTAAACTCAAGAGACTGCTCAAATCATTTTATGTCTTTGATGTCCTTCCGTCTGAAATAGTATCAGCTGTCAAATCCCTGAGCAACAAAAACTCATGTGGTCATGACGGTATACCAATGAATGTAGTTAAGGAGTCAGTTCGTATGATTGCAGTTCCTCTGGCCTTAATAATGAAGTGAGAACGACCACAATTGAATATATGACAAATTAAGGTAAATGCACCAATTTGAAACTGATAATAGGGTATAAATGTTTTCAGATTTCGCGTTCTGTATAGAATTACCTGTTCCTTCAAAAATTCAAATTATATTTTATTTAAACTGATGAGTATCAGTTAAGTCTAACGACAGCGAGGGTGCGAAAGAGAAAGCGGATAATAAACGTAGGTCGCTTTCTGTTTCAGAAACAGACAGAAATATTGAGATGGAGGAGTTGAGAAACGTCAATGAGAAACTGATTACAGAAAATCTCAAACTGAACGACACTTTTCGTTCTTTGGAGGCAAAACTAAGTGGTCGACCAAAATGAATCTCAGAGAAGTGTTGTATCATGCTATAGCAAGGAGGATATAAACACCTCAAAAAAGTCTAGGGAACACTTCTGAATATCGATATATCGTATCCAGAACGATCAATACGGATGATCTTTTTAACGAAATGAACACCTGCATCAATTTCTCACCAAATTATGTAGAATGCCGCAAAAGATTTCAGTTTCTTTTATAAAATACCAAAAATGCGACGCTGCTTTATAGTCATTTCATGTATTCAGTGTTTGAAATCAGTTAGTTGGCACTTTGTTTCTGTTGTAAGCACAAATAAAAGATTCAAGTTTTGTGATTCGACCATGGAAAGACGACATTTGACTAGAGAAGAGATGTAACGAGCCGTTGGCATGTTCCAGGCTGGGAGCTCACAACGGAAGCATTATTGTTGCGTTTCAATGGAACAGGTAGCGTAGAAGATCGCCAAACACATCGTTTTAGGATTACTACAGACCGATTTTTGGTTTTATAAGCCAGAAGAGATCGTACTACCACAGCATCTCAATTAGCTCAAGAGCTATCACGAGTTCATAATGTACAAATTTCCGACCAAACTGTGAGAAATCTACTGCACGAAGTTCAACTCCACTCCAGACGTACTTTAAGAGTTCCACAACTGACCCATCGAAATCGCGCTGCTCGTTTAGCTTGGTGCCAAGAACACGTAAACTGGGATCAAGAGGTGGGCCACAGTTCTCTTCAGTGATGAATCTAGATTTAGTTATCATCCCGATTCTGGAAAAATTCAAATATGGAGGAAACCTGGAAAGCAAAACCGTCTCCAGCATGCTCGAGAAGTTGTTAGACAGGGAGGCGGATCAGTGATGTTTTGGGAGGTATACGCCTCCTCAGCGAGTCCGGGAAGTACAGTAAATTCAAGAGACTGTTCAAATCATTTTATGTCTTTGATGTCCTTCCGTCTGAAATAGTATCAGCTGTCAAATCCCTGAACAACAAAAACTCATGTGGTCATGACGGTATACCAATGAATGTAGTTAAGGAGTCAGTTCGTATGATTGCAGTTCCTCTGGCCTTTATAATGAATCATTCTTTCAAGGAAGGTGTTTTTCCTGACTAGCTTAAAATCGCTAATGTTAAACCTCTGCATAAGAAGGGGACGTTGACGTTATGGGGAATTACAGACCCATAAGCCTCTATCCTCGTTTTCAAAAGTTTTGAAAAGGTTCTAGCCAATAGATTGTTAACATTTTTCAAGAAATTCAAAGTGATTGTTGGGTCTCAGAATGGTTTCACGAAGGAAAATATACACAGACAGCTATTTACGAGCTCACTCAGTCGTTTGTCTTGGCTCTGGAGGGGAGGTTCCTCTGGGATTTTTACTTGATCCATCAAGGCCTGGCAAAGCTGGAGATCTGTGGGATAAGGGACAACCAACTGAAACTCATTGAAAGTTATCTGACCGACAGAAAACAGAAGGTATCTGTTATTGTCAATGGTGTGTTATATGTCTCTGATGAGGAAGATACCATTATGGATGTACCTCAGGAAATATTCTTGGTCCCTTATTATTTATGATATATACTAACGACTTAGTTGAGATTGTTTCTGCCCTGCGGGCTTCTAGTCAGCCTGTTGTATATGCTGATGATACATATATATTACTGACCTCACCGGATCTCCACACCACGGTCGATTCTTGCGTGACATTATTGAGCAAAATATCAGAGTGGTGTTCTAAAATAATCTTATTTTCAATATGAACAAAACAGAATGCATGTTTTGGAATTGAAAGAGCACAAATAGAACTTACTGTTGCGTTGGGCTTTGATGGATCCGAGGTGTTCCCTGAGTGAATATTGATACCCATCTTAAGTGGGGTCAACATGTTGCAGAGACCAGAAGAAAACTGAATTCTGTAGTGTACATAATTAATGTCTTAAAGGCTCAAGTAGAGCAGGAGTGCTAAATACTGTATATTTGGCCTGTTTTCATTCCATCTTAACTAACGGACTTATTTTTGGGGTGGTTTGTCGCATATGGAAGACATATTTATAACCCAAAAGTGGGCAGGGTATTGTTTGGGTTGGGGTATAGGGTCGTCGTGGATTCTTCATGAGAAATAATATTCTTACTGCTTATGATATATATATATATATATATATATATATATATATATATATATATATATATATATATATATATATATATATATATATATATATATACATATATATACAGACTCCTGCTATTTCTGCATAATCATGATAATTATTTCGAGGATTGTAGAAATACAAATAACTCGAGGCAAATTTTCCTTATTTTTCCCCATGCATCGACTACATTGAGGAAAAAAAAAACAAATTATATGGCTTTGAAATTGTTCAATAAATTGCCTAAGGTATTTCAGAGAATTTCAAAATATAAGGTTTTCAAGAAAAAATTTTGAATATATTTTGAATTGTGGGGTAAATGAGTTTGTGATATGGTGTGATAATGATTTTAAAGCTCTGTGAGATTATATACAATTTGTGATTATATACATTGATGTTGTGTGAAATGTTTCTATTTCTCATATCTTGTTTTGACGTTTTCATTTTTTATTGTTGTGAGCTGTGATATCTATCTTGTAGCAATAATGTTATGAAATAAATTCATCTTTATTTTATCTTTATCTATTTTCTTCGAAAATTCAAAGATATTTGATAATATTTAGATCGGGGTCGTGGCTCCAATACATAACATCGAAGCTTTTCAATGGACCTAAACATGACATTTCTGCTCCTAAAGCTGTCTTCAAGGTTCATGATTAACCATATGTTCAAGATAATTTCTGTTCAGAAAAATTTATCAACATAAGACAACAATAATAAATTGATGAAAATTTAAGAACAGCGAATTATAACCTATTGGTAGTCTCTCATTTCTTTAACAGCAAATAAACCTCTTGCGTTAACAGCTTTTAGGGTGTTGATAATTTTCACAACATCAACCTTGTCGTACCAAATTTCGTCTTTGCAATCAGGCCACCGCCATCCTGTTTTGCCACTCGGTGTCATGGCATTTACCAAGTAATCCTCACCTACAATCTAGGCAACCTGACCAGGAAAATAGCTCTCATCATAGCAAACGATCACATAGTCTCCGATTTTGGGCGTACAAGGACGTGACGTGACTATCTTCCATCGCTATAGTCTATCGTTTATTGAAAACTGTTTATAGACCAGGGCAGACCTGTTGATGCTTGGACATGAGAGTCGGCAATGAGATCGCTTCAGAATCAGGGTTGCCAATGCAAGTTTCGAGTTTCCCCGTAGAAATAGCCAATATCCACCGAATTTGGGGAATTGAAATAAGCAATCCCCCACAATTTCCCCACAGAAACAGTAAAAAATAGTATGAGAATATCTGTTATTTAATTGCGAATAAGAAAGTCGAAAATAGACAAAGACTAAAACAAGATAAAGCATTTTAATTCAACATCGAAACAAGGACAGAAGTGAAATAACATCAACAAAATGAATTAATTATTTCAATTGATTCCATAATTTTGCATTCAACATCTTATTGGCTGGATTGAATGTGAAACTTCCCCCTTTTCTTTCAATATTTTCGCGAGAACCATTAAGGCCCAGCGTTGGTGTGGTGAACTTCTGTTACATGTTTGGTGTTGTGGGGTAAAATTCACCCCGTGTGATTGACAGCTTGAACAGACACCATATTTTTTCAGAAAAAAAGTGCATTTGATTCACTTACCTACAGAATATAAAAGAAAAAAAATTTTCACGACATAATTTTGATGAAAAAAGAACATACATTTCTTCGGTTCAGAATATAAAAACGCATTCATTCAGTACAATCTGAACATCAAATAAATGAACAGAAATATATGATTCAATCAAAGAGAAAAACGCGAACTAGATATTGAAAGATAAAAGTTTTACAGTGTGCTCTATTGATAGCAATTTTGACATAGAATAAGACTATGCTCCAGACACAAAAATACTTCACATTTGGCACTTCCTATCTTTACCCCTGGGGCACATTCCACATCTTCCAATAGTTTTCTGGCGTTTTGGCTCTCTTTCATTTGGTTCTGATTCGTTCCCACTCAATGAAGATTTGATTGAATTTTTCAATTGCTTAGGCAACCTTTAATTATGATGATGCAGATGCTTTTGCACAAGCTGTAAGCCCAAATCTAAAATGAATTCTCTTCTCTTTAGTATATTCTTAATGTTGCTTTGATATATTATTCGAGCATTGGTAGCCCGGACGTTCATCATTAAAAAAAATGGTTAGTGGCCATCTTCTACTGTTACGTGACAGTCATAATTTCCGCATAGTTCGTCGACCACATCTACTCCGCATTTGGTGAAATTATAAAAATCTATTATCTCAGGTTTTTCCGCTTCTCCAGTTCTTTCAGCTATTTTATCGTCGTGGTGAAGCGTGGAAGTAACCAGCACTACTTTTTTCTTCTTCGGTATATATGATGATATGGTAGTGTCCTTTTGAAAACCAAATTTGGTAGAAGAGATTTTTCTATTTTTAGTATATACAAATGCAGGTAGAATCTCTGCTTTATTTTTTCTTATGGTGTCAACTGAAGTAAGTTTGTGATTTTCCAACAGATGGGTCATCAGCGGAAAATTGGTAAATCAGTTCTCGAAAGTCACATTTCGGTTAGTTTGACTGATGGGTGCCAACATCGAACGGTGCATAGGATACTTTGAATGGGCCATCTTGTTGTTGACACGCATATGGTTCCATATTCATCACGTAATATAATTTTGCATCAAGTAAAGCGAATATTTTCAATCCGTACTTTGAAGGTTTATTTGGCATATTTACTCGAAAAGGACATCGACCAGGAAATGCAAGCAGCTAATCATCTATGGTGACGTACTCGCTAGGAGAATAAGCACCTTGACAGTTTTCAACAAACTTAGTGAACAATGCTCTAATGTGGGTGAATTTATCAATTTGTAGCCTAATTTGTCTGTTTTCAGAGTTATCAAAACGCAAGCATCTGAGTAGTAATTGAAATCTTTGCAGAGAAATAACTCTTCTGAATAAATCAATACCCAAACCCTTAGTTTTCCATAGGTCCTCTAGTTTCAAACGATTCGTTTTGTACACCTCATATAAGAAAAGGAGACCCAAAAAAGAACGAAGTTCGGCAGCATCCACTTCTCTGACCACATATTTGTGCTGATCATCATAAAGATCCCGAATAGTAGCCAGACGCTGATTGGTATACCTTATAATACAAGTAGGAATTAGCTAATCAAAAAAATATCGAAGCATTCTTCAGCTGTTTTGCGGTTCCTTGCAGCAGACCCTACTATTGAGAACTAACCCCTAATTACGTTTTCCGATCTGGTTCGTGCTGCTTGGTTGGGACAAATTTTTGACCACATGGTTTTCTTATCTCTTTCGATGAAACAATTTTCTGATGACATTGTATTAGATGATGTTGTTTGATTATCATCTTGTTCATCTTCTGAATGAATGCCTCCGTGATCATCAACTTGTTCCGAATCATCTTCCTGTTCTGATTCAGAATCATGTGCACTTTCTTGAACTATATCTTCATTTTCAGAATCGCTCGAATCGACAAAGTCTTCATCATTTTCCAGATCATGCCATGAGGCGAGGAGCTTCCTTTGTTGTTCTTCGGAACTCATTTCTCTAAATAACCAACAAAAAAATTAATATTACCTAAAAACTAACCCCACATCAAAGACATACCTGTATGACTTGAAAAAAAATAGTGTGGTGGGGTAATTATCACCAAATTTGTCTATAATCGATAACGTCAGTGGTGTTGTGGGGTGAAAATCACCAGGTCGAACTTCGCAGTCAAATAACAAATATATTAGCTCACTTAGAGCTAAGAGGCAACTAAGACAGCAATATTCAGTTCAACATTTGCAGGTATTAACTGTCAACTAGTTTGTTTAAGACACCTGTTGAAACTAGTCGACCGCAGTGTTACTCTGCGAATTATACAGAGGAAAAAAATATTGAACAAAGAGTTTGTCTCAAATTTTATGTTTTGAATAGAAATTCGTGTGTTGAATCGTTGCAAATGCAGGAAAAGGCTTATGAAGACTCTGTTTTATCGAAAACCCAAGTGTACCAGTGGTACATTTACCTTTAAAGATGGTCGGGAGTTCGTCGATGATTTGCCTCATTCCGGACGACCTTCGACCTCTTCAACCGACGATAACGTCCAAAAAATCAAGGAAATGGTGGTCGAAAATTGTCATGCCAGTGTTAGAGAGATAGCTCGTTATCCCAACATCTCTCGTGAAACAGCTTGTTTGATAAAATCGAGCACTGTAAACAAACTAATTGACAGATCGCGCTCAAACTCACCGTCAGTATAGAAAACAGTTGTGTCAACTTAATAACTATAAAATTTTGACGATCGTTTCAAGCAGATTTTTCAAATATTCAGTTCCTAGAACTTTTTTGACAGGATGTTTAAGCTGATGAAGTGGTTAAAAGGGGTTTTCTTCAAACATTTTTGAATGTCAGGGTCCCCGTGAGAGCTACTGGCCCTTGTCTGCAAAAAAGGATTCTGGCGCCCCTTAAGGCATTTTGGATAATGTTTTTTTAATTTTTTTGAAGGTAGGTTGGCAGGTAGGAGCTTGAAGTAAAGCAAAAAACTGAACTTTAGAAGTCGTATTTATTTGTAGACTAAAATATCAAAATGAAACAAACAGAACAAAATCATAATAAAATAAATTCTTGTTCACACTCATTTTGAAACATTTATTTAAGTAATGGGATACAGACACGTTGACTCGTTGTTTATAAATACTAGAAAATAACCTAAAACTAAAAATCACATTTTTTAAGAACAAATAACAGAAATATTGCCTATATATATATATATATATATATATATATATATATATATATATATATATATATATATATATATATATATATATATATAGACATTAGGCAATACAAGACGAATTTATTAAAGCAACAAAACTTTGTCTGGAATCCTCATATTTTGTTTTCGAGTCTGAGATATTCACGCAAATTTTTGGAACACCGATGGGTTCACCCATATCTGAAGCAATTGAAAATTTAGTATTGGATTGAATGTCAGATACTTTCAAAATCACATTCAAAGTGCAGTTTTTCAAACGGTATGTAGATGACTGTATAATATTCTTCGCGACAAAATAAACGAAATAACCAAAATCTTCAATTCATATCACAAAAAGTTCAATTTACCAATGAAATCGAAAAGATAAAATAATCAATTTCCTCGACATACAATTAACCCACGACGATACAGGAAAAATATATACAAATTTTTATCAGAAACCGACATGGAGTGGTAGATACCCTAATTTTGAATCAATTGTACCAAACCGATACAAAAGAAGCGTTATCAATAGCCTGGTTGATAGAGCCATCAAACTATCACATCCTAAATTTAGACCAAAAAATATAAAGGAACTGAAGAGTATACTAAAAAGAAGCGCGTTTCCACCTAATTCTTTTGAACCACTCATAAAGAAAAGAACACATGAAATATACAATATAGAACAAAGGAAAAAAGAAAAAATAGATTTTGGATACATCGGCCTCACTTATACACCGGACTGTCCCAACAAATTGATAAATGCTTGAAAATTACAACATCAAGATTGGACACAAACCTAACAACTACTGCAAACAATTTTCTCACCACTCTAAGGCCAAGGTTGAAACATGAGAACAAAACACTTTGTATATACAAGGTTAATTGTCAGGACTGTGGTAATAGTAAGGTAATAGTGAACAATACTTGCATAAAAGAATATACCAACACGACTACTCCGTTACATATAATAAAAAAGTACCGCCCTAGCGAAACATAGCATTGAACAACGTGCAACGACTTTGAAAGAAACATTCTAGAAATGATTGAAATCCAAAAAGAACCTAAGACAGTGAATTCAAGAGCTGACGTTGACGGATTTATGAATGTCTACAATAATCTGATAATTTGAATACACCTTTCGATGGATTGATGCAACCATTTATATCCAAATATTAAATGTTATTGCCTGTTATTGTTTGTATTGCTTTTTGTAATTGTTTTACCACTGACGATAATGATGTAAAGAGAGAATGTAAGGTGAATAGCTTTTAACGTAAGAATTGTTTTATGTGTTTTACTGAAATTATGATTTTTGTTTTAGATAATAATTGTGCAGAAATGAATGTTTTCTGATGATGGCCCTATGCCGAAACGCGTAAAAACACTGCAAATTATAAGTTTTTAACCTCAAACACTTTCCATTCCTTAAACCCGATTCCCTGTAAAATTGTTTATATATATATATATATATATATATATATATATATATATATATATATATATATATATATATATATATATATATATATATATATATATATAGTACTTTGAAATACCACAAAGCCAAAAAGCCGGTATCAGCTTTCTTTAACATTTTAATTTGGGAGGCTTTTACTTGGTGAAATTCCATTACCAATAATAAAAACAAGTAATGTGGTTTTGGAATTTTACTTAATAATTATGATTCATAACGCGTTTCACTACACCGTAGCTTCTTCAGACGAATGAATGTATAGAAAATAAGAATGAGAATATAACTATAAATGATCTTGAGTAATTAAAAGCTCATTGGGTTGCTTCTTCTCAAGTGGTTATATATGACAGGTGTATCCAATAAAATTAAGGAAAAGATTGCTCCCCCAAGAGATTCAATAGAGGTGAAGGGCTTAAATCGACTTGTTCATTGATGAGTCTACCTGATTGTTTGTATTTATTGATTTCTAAAGTTTCCCAAAGATCCACCTTCCAATATTTATTATCTGTATGCAAAATTTCAAACTGTGGGTCGAAAGAGTGATTATTTTCTAAGAGATGATTCGCGTAATTTGAATCTGATTTTTTTATTTTAAAAACTGCGTTTATGTTCCGATATTCTAATATTAAAATTTTTATGTCATTGCAATTCAATCTATGAACACGTTGGCAACGTCCTCCTCCTGTTGTACTGGATCTTCATATCCTCTTTGATCCATATGCGTAGGTCTTTCGTGATTGCTCTTCTTGATGGTCCACTGTTGTTATGTGCACATTGGGTAGAACCATATATTCTGAGTATGAACAGCACATCTTAGTAGTATTTTGAAATACCACAAAGCCAAAAAGCCGGTATCAGCTTTTTTAACATTTGAATTGGGGAGGTTTTACTTGATAAAATTCCATTATCAATAATTAAAAACAATGACTGTGTTCTAAGGAATTTTACTTTATATTAATATTCTCATTCTTATTTTCTGTACATTCATTCGTCTGAAGAAGCTACGGTGTAGTGAAACGCATTACGAATCGCTATTATTAAGTAAAATTCCTTGAAACACAGTTCTTGTTTTTCATTATTGATAATGGAATTATACCCAGTAAAAGCCTCCCAAATTCAAACTTTGAAAAAGATCGCTCGACAGAAGCTACAGATACAAGCAATGTGAAAAGAATTCTTAGTGAAATGTTTACGTTTGGAAAGGTGGAGATTAAATTGTTTTCAAATATATATTGTGAAATACTTAATGGGTCAGTATCATCAGGTAATGAAACCACTTTAACGCTTTTATTTCGTTAAACAGATCATTGGAGTCTATATCCTGATTATCCTGATCTGTCAGTCGCTCTTCAAGAATAGAACAACGTTTCAAAAGATTGTTGTCACTTAGTTTGAATATGTCGCTATAAATCCGAAAATATTCTCATACTCATTTAATAAGTCAAATCGGTTTCTTAGAGAGCTTATAGTTTGATCTATAATTTTTAAGAAAAAACTAATTTTAAAGGTGGTTTGTGGATCATGAGGGGTCTCATCTCGGTGTTCATAGTCAAACAGTTTTGGTTTAAATTTCCTCCTAACCGTTGGTAATGGTGGAAAGTCTTCTTCAATGGAAAGAGGATGCTACTTCCTTCGCTTTCACGAGAATTTCTTGAAATGATTGGTCAGATCTATATGGCTGGAAGTGATCAACAAAATTTCTTAAGTAAGTTTGGCAAACATTGGTATTAATTGTAGCACTTGGAATTTGTTTGCTGACAATATTCATATGAAATAAAACGTCATGCCAAATGATAATTCCACAAATAGATTGAAAATTTTGTACATACGTTAAGAGGAACTCACTTCATGTCTTGCATCAATGTGAAAGGAATTACCTTCAGCCACTTCTAGAAGACTTTCGCAAACTTTAATCAAATAAGCTTTGAGGGGCTTTATTGCGTCAATTCTGCTGGACCATCTTGTCTCACTTAGAGGCTTCAAACTTAACCCGGGGACATTTTTTCTCAAAACATACCAGCTTTTTGTGAATGACGAAAAAAATATATATAACTCTTGCACAAGATTAAAAAAGTTTATTGTAGCACCTGACACCTTAGAAGCGCCATTTACTGTTAAGTTCAAAGTATGAGCCGCACAAGGTACAAAAAGGGCTCTCGGATTCGCATCAAGAATGCGTTTTTGAAGCCCAACATGTTTTCCCTTCATATTTGTCCCATTATCATAACCTTGTCCCCTAATGTGTTTTAATTCTAAATTTAATTCTTTTGAATTTTCTATCACAATTGTATATATCCCTTCTCTTCTAGAGTTCAGTACGGGATTAAACGCAATAAAACTTTCCTTAACTTCAACATTTTTGAAGTGGTGGTAAGGACAACATACCTGTGAACAAGACTAATTAGCTCAGTATGACTAGTGTCTGGTGTATAATCTAATATTATTGAAAAATATTTTGAACTGCGAACCAATACTAAAATATTATTTCTTACTTTGGACGACAATAATTCAATTATTTCATTCTGTATTTGCACGCCTAAATAATGAAATTTTTTTTGGGAGTTATACACTCAGCTAACGTGCTGTCTCATCACTGAATCAAAAGAGGCAATCATCTCAACAGCTTTTAGAAAATTTCCATTATCATGTTAGAAAAGCAATTGAGAAGAACCTTGAAATGCCAAGCATTGTGTAGATAAATACTTAACAATCGCAATAATTCTTTCCAACACGTTTTGCCAATATTTTTTTACCGTTTCTAAAATCCGCAGATGATGAGCATTAAAAGTCATGGATGTCTCCAACATTTTTTAAATTTACCCAGTGTTTATTTCACTGTGGTGTAAAATTGACGTTTCATGTCTCTCAATTAGCAAAGACAAGTGTTGCCAATCAGATACTCGATTTGTGTCACAGAAAGCGTTAGGAGTTTTACATTTACAAAACAACTTACAACAAAAACAAAATACAGAACCTTTAGAAACAGAGTAATTAAGCCAAGCCCTTTCGACTTTTTCTCCATTTGCTAGATTCCTTTCAAAGTATTTGCTCGAAAACTTTCTCTTATCTTCATTACTAGGAAAGTTAAAACTGATGTCTATCAAGGGCGGACCACGTTTAACCAATATTCTAGCCATCTCATTTGTGATTCTTTCGGGCCACAAACCAGGGGTCGGACGGAATAATATCGATACTAGCCTCATTTCAGCCTTCATCGAAAGTGTCACTTGCAGCAGGTATTTCGGTAGCTGACATTACCGAACTTTTTACACAAGCTGAATTACCTGAAGTGGATTGTTCAGGTGCTGTAGACGAGGATGGTGTCATCGCTTCATCGGGCTCTGCATCAGTAGAAGCTGTTTTGCTGCTACAACCACTGCCACTTGTTGCAGGACCTAATGTTACTGTTGAAATTTCAGATGATCCACTCACGGTTATTGATATTACGGATTTAGAATCTTGATATTCGGACGATTCGGTCGCACCAACATTGATAGTCTCCGTAGTATCTCGATTGTTTTGCAAGAAATGCTTTAAAGATCCAATCATTTTCCCCTTTCTTGTAGTCTCAGTTTCGTTTGCTCGCGAAACTTTGCACCAGAAGGTCTCTTTCTTTTATCCTGAAAGAACAAATAAATAATTAGTACTCATGGGAATTAGGAATTAACTTCTAAAGTAACCACAAAAATAAGCACAATGGGTGTAGGGTAAGAAATATTCTTAAAAGCTAACTAAGTAGCCAATAGTTTTCAACCCCTTATAGGGGAGATTATTATTAAGTAAGATATGGCCAATTGAAGTTTGCATATATGAGTAAAAAGCAATTTGTTCGAGCCCTTTCAGCTTGAATCCTTTCAAAAATAAAGGCAAAGAAGATATTAATCTAATTTGATCTTATAGCCCTTGAAAAACGCTACAAAATGGCTCTTTAAAAGATCAATAGCATAAAATTTAACCGATATATAGATAAAACCAGTTACTTTTTGAAACTTATAATAATTATAACCAATATCCTATAAAGGGTTAATGTTAATGTTGAAAGTATATGGTAGAGAACACTTACTATTTTATAAAAAATCAAGCCGTTGAAATTGCAGTCAGCAGGTATTCGGCAATCAATTTAAAAAAAAATATTACACAACACAACACTACACTTGACAAAAAGAAAATAACTTTATATGTAAAAATTAATAGGATTACTTGTTTTCATTCACTTGTTGCACGGTCCAGTGAACTAACTGATTCAAAAACGCCTGTGGCGATGCATCGCTTTTTTAGCGCTCCGGGCGTTATTCATATCCGAACAGAAAAATGCCGCCAGACATGTTCTCGTAACATAGGAATCGCCAGTAACTGGATGATATACTAATAAAATTTCGTGTGTATTTATACCTAATCCTATTTAATGTCTCAACTTTTATTTCAATATTTTTTTTGGACCCTGGGTTTTGGCGCCCCTAAAGGATGGCGCCCGTGTGCATTGCACACTTTGCACATATGGTTGCGGGGGCCTTGTTGAATGACCACGAAATTATTCAAACTTTCCCCCATAAGAATTCGTCCATCTTTGAATGAAACATCCAGTATACTAAAATATGAAATTCTACAAATAATAAATTATTCGAGAAGTACAATAAAATAAGTACTTAGTTTAATGGGGCATTCTTAGTTCAATAATTTAATCGGGTATAATCTTTATTTTCTCTACATTCTATTCAATGTTTTTCTTCTATAATTAGTTCAAAACCGACTCTAGTATACAGGTATATTATATTATATACAGGGTGTAAATGAATAAGTGACAAAGATTTCGCGAGGTAATTTCCCAAGCCATTTTATGACGAAAAGTTCCCATGTCCGCAAACGTTTCGTTACCGAAATACAGTGTGTTGAAATCTTCAGATTTTTCTTGATGTTACTACAAGTCGACAAGAAAATATCTGTGCGGATGAGATTCTTATAAGATGCGCGAAGGAAAAAGAGAAAGCGGGGGATGTAAGATGAATAATAAATACGTTCTGTAATGTAATTAATTTTAAGAAAATTATCCCTCTTAGGCATATAGTATTTCTAATTACTCGATACGAAGAAGTGTTTCTAAGATGTGTGTTGAAGGATATATCGTAATCGAAATTGACCCGCAAAAATTTAGCAGAGCTAGACTAAATTGCATCTTCTCCTATTCGAAGCGTTAGTTTTCTTGGTTCAATTATTCGTTTGTTAAAATGTACAAAATTCGTTTCCTTTGGGGCTAGTTCTAAGCCAAAATGTTCGAGTTCATTCTTGATAATTTCTAAGCCTTCTTGTAGGATTCTGATCCTTCTAGTAGGATTCTGATCCTTCCTGAGGGTCTCTTGTTGGAAGATATAACTAGTCTAATCTAACCCAACCCGACCTTACATGTTTGGACTATTTTTTGTGAAGTTGCTCGAAGAATTTTGTCTATGGTGAAAAGATAGCACAGCTCTACAAAAAATTAATTTTTATTGTTGCCCTGGATATCATCGCAAATTTTTATGTTTTCAAGTGCCCAGATTACGAATATATTCATGAAAGTTCTCAATGTGCTCTTATTTTCATGATTTTCGCATTTATTATATTTTGAACAATTATAAGCTTGTTAGAAATAAAATTTAATTTTCCAATCATGATTAGGCTTCTGCGCAACTTTTTCGCGCATACAAACATCACCTGATCCCCACTCTCAGACCCCTTGCTCCACAGAACAGCTGAGATCTCAGTTATTTGACAATATTGAAGTACATATACACGTAAATCTGGATAAAGTGTCATGGATTAATATTTTGTTTCAATTACTGAATGTCCATTCTTATATATTTGTCTTCTAGTCTAAAATATGAGTTCGTCACGAAGAAAGTGTAAATATTGTAGTGATTTATTTTGTTATATTTGCGGTGTTTATATACAAAAAAAAAAAAAATAACAGACTTTGTCAAGGAGACTTATGTTGAATATTTTGGTTTCAAAATGGACAAATTAGGTAAACCATGGGTTCCTAATAAAGTTTGTAAGTCCTGTGTTGAGTCTTTACGGTTGTTTAGAAAAGTAGATGTTAAAGGTTTTAATCGAAATCAAACGTGGAGATACCCAGACTTACAGGCTACGAAATGTCCGGTTCTACACAGTGAAAATCTCCCTCGGCCTATATACATTTCGAAAGTAATTCGCATGCCCTCAGAAACAATGATGTTACCAAATTCACAGAAATCGAGACCATCTACTAGTGGAAGTGAATGGGAAGGTGAAACATCTACGTCAAAGTTATTTTCTCAAAATGAACTCAGTGATTTAATACGTGATCTCAATTTATCAAAACAAGGATCAGAACTGTTAGCCTCAAGATTGAAAGAAAAAATTTATTGGCACCAACAGTAACAATTACAACATACAGAACGCGAGAAAAGAGTTATTACAATTTTTAGTGAAAATGAAGGATTAGTGTATTGTAATGATATCGCGTAGCTGCTTATAGACATGGGTTTAAAGAGTACAAATCTACTGAATGGCGCCTTTTTATTGATAGTTGCAAAAGAAGTTTGAAATGCGTCTTATTGCACAATGGAAATAAATTTGCATCAATTCCAATTGCCCATTCAACGAAACTCAAAGAAGAATATGAAAATGTAAAATTAGTTTTAGTGAAAATTAAATACTCTGAGCATCAATGGCCGATCTGTGTGGATTTAAAATGGTTAATTTTTACTTGGCCAACAAAGTGGATATACAAAATACCCTTGCTTTATTTGTATGTGGGATAGTAGAGCAAAGCAACTTCATTGGGAACAAGATGTTTGGCCTGTAAGAAATTCTTAAACTGTCGGTAAAGCCAACGTAATAAAGGAGCCGCTGGTGAGCAGAGACAAAATCAAAATTCATATTACTTAGGGATGATTAAGCAATTTGTAAAAGCGTTGAACAAAGACGGAAATTGTTTTAATTACATTTGCAGAAAATTTCCAAAGCTTAGTATGGAAAAATTGAAAGGTGGAATATTTGATGGTCCTCAAATACGGCAATTGATGAAAGACTCAGATTTTATCAAAGTTATGACTGTTCCGGAAAGTAAAGCTTGGAAAAGTTTTGTGTTGGTTGTCGAAAATTTCCTAGGTAACCATAAAGCAGCAAATTATGAAGAAATTGTGCAAAATATTCTGACAAACTTTCAGACTTTAGGAGCAAATATGAGTATTAAGTTACACTATCTCCGCAATCATCTAGATAAATTTCCGGATAATTTAGGAAATTATAGTGAGGAACAGGGAGAGCGGTTTCATCAAGATCTAAAAGTGATGGAAGAAAGGTATCAAGGTCGATGGGATTGTCACATGATAGCAGATTACTGCTGGTCTTTGAAAAGAGATTGTCCCCTGAAAAATTATAGAAGAAAAGCTCATAAAAGGCGTTTTATGGAAATATGAAATATATTTTCGACATTTTCCTCTTTATTTACTTCGATGTATCCGAATGTCTCAAAACATAACTGACATTATAAATATACCTGTTATTTTGTTTCTTGTTTTATGATTTTTGTTATGTAAAATGAAAATAAAGATTTAAAAAGAAATCAGAGCAAATCCTACAAAATCATTGATAGTTTCACGAATTGTGTGCATAAATAGACCCAAAATCATTTTCATATCTAGGGCAACAAAACCATTGTAGACCAGTGTAGTTAACCGGGAGCATCTAATTCAAGGAATTTTGGAAGGCTGCGGTTTTATTCGAAACCAACTGGATGTTGTTAGAAAATCAGTCGGGCATCTGGCAGTTTGCTCGAGAGTGAGGGGTAATTAATGAGAACTTGTTGCGAAACTTTCAAATTAGTTTTTTTTAATATTTATTTGTTTGTAAGTAGTCGATCTATTTTAATGTTTCCGTTCTTGAAAGTGGCATGGACGCGGGCTTTATATCTTCAATATAAGAATTAAAGAATCATTTTAGTAATACGCCCCTGTAATTCTTCCTCGATTTCATTCTGTGGGTGAGGAGAGGTAGATCTGAAGTATTCCTGGGACAAAAGATTAATACTCTATGTAGAATTCTTAGTAGGAAGGTAAAGTACATTTGGTTATCGCGAAGTTTTTTCAAAACAGGTCAGGATTAGTATCTATTTCCTTCAAGGACAATTAAATTTCACCGAGAGATTGCACACAACTCTTACGTGCAGACTATGGTGCACTCATATATCTTATAGGTTCCCAAACTTTTTTGTGTCTTAGACACCTTGCCATGTTTTTCGGGTTTGGGTAGACCCCCTACTTACCTGATATTGATTTTTTGTAAATTTCTTACTGTGCTGAAGTTAAGTGTCAAAAACTTAAAGTAAAAATACATGTTGATATATACATTTATTTATTGAATTTAAATTGAAACTAGTCAAAATAAAATTTTGTATCTGTTATAAAAATATACGTAACATAAAATAAACTAAGCAATAAGTGAATATTTTTAGTCAGAAGGATGAACATGATGCTTCAATAAAAAATTATCAACATTTGACGTCAATTCTGAGGGTTAATCTTAAATCTCGGCTAATGATGTCCAATCTGTTTCTTTTGTTCGTTAGGAGCTTTGTAACAGCGCTGAACCCCCTTTCCACAAGGTTTGACGATGGAAATGAAATTAAAAATTTCCTCGCTATATTCCATAATACGGGATAAGTAACGGGTATGTTGTTTTGAGGCCAGAATTCCTGATATCCGTTTTTATACGGAATCTTAAGTTCTTCGTTTGTACTCACTTCAGTCAGTTCCTCTTGTATGATGACATTCGTTTCTTCTATGTCTCCATATGGATTAATTATCCACCGTGGTATTACCATGGTCAAAACATCCTCAAACCTAGTTTCAAAATTCGAATAGAGGCGTTTGAATGTTGAACGTTGGTTGAAACGTCGTCTTCCTGGCAGTTTGTCTGTGACAAATTGGGGTATTGAGAAAATTCGCCCCGTCTAATATTTTGCTTCATTAGTTTAACTCTGGCCAGAAACGCTGATAAGATGGACTTTGTTTCAATCAAATTTAAACCGTCGCCTTGTAACTGCAAATTAAACATATTGAATTCTGCAAACAAATCTGTTGAATAGGCGATGTCTGTTTTCCACTTCTTTAAATGTTATCTTTACTATCCAGAAATTCTAAAATAGTATCGAAAAGTGCAAAAAATCTTGTCAAACATAAGTCTTTCGACAGCCAGCGTACTTCATTGTGAAGGAGTAATTGATGAAAGTGTTCGTCATTTTCTTCACACAATTGTGAAAATAACCGCGTATTTTACGCTTTGCTTCGGATTCGGTTTACTGCATCAATGACTAATTGAAGAGATTCATGCAATTTAACACTCTAAATTTTCGCAACTAAATGTTGTCGATGAATGACGCAATGTATTGCTAACAATCCTGACATATTTTGTTTATATATAGCTTATAAATCCACGCTAACGTCCAACCATGGCAGGAGCTCCACCTGTAGCTACTGATATTATATTTGATAAAGGGATTGCTTTTTCAATGAAGTAATCCTTCAAAACATGAAATATTGATCCTCCTTTAGTGTCGGTTATCAAAGTTCTTGCGAAGATTAGTTTCTTGTAGATTACTTGATTTATAACAAAATGAACATATGCCAATAATAATGCTGGATTACCAGGTAAAGTTGACTCGTCCAGTTGTATAGAGAAATGGGTCGTTTGAAAATAATTACACAAGAAGCTTTCAGTATCAGAACTCATTTCATCAATTCGTCTTTCAGCAGTATTATTGCTCAAGGGAATTCTTTTAATGATATCAGATACAGGTCCGTGTAAAACAGTTTTTAAAACCTCTTCAACAACTGGCAAAATTAACTTCTCTACGATAGTATGCGGTTTTCCGGATTTTGATATAAGTAGAGATATTGTAAGACGCCCGCAAACTATCATCGTTTCTTTGTGACGTCGAAGCGAACATTCTGTCCAGTGTGGGTCTCTTCTGAAATGTATCTTTGAGTGTTAGAAAATATTTCAAATCTTCATCAATTTTATCAGGGTGACATCTTCCCAGATGATCCTGCAGCTTAAATGGTTTCATAGCGTCATTGCCCAAAACTTTGTTGTATAAAAGGCACATAGACAATTGTTTGTCCGACAATAATGGAATGAAGCCAAATTTCAAATAATCAACACTGTACTGTCTACATTTCTTGTTAGATTCGGACATGGCATCAGTCATCTGTGGACAAAATTACATTATTTAAATAAGACATAAACACCAGCAGCTGTATATTAAGAAATATTTTTTTCAGCTTTTTCCGAAAACATTCCATAATCCGAATATGTCCTTGCAGCAATTAAGAAAAAAGAAATAATTGGGAAGTACTCGTGTAATTCTGCATGATTGAATATTGAACTACTAATAACTAAAGTCATGATTGGTGAATTTATTAATCTTTTCTAACTACGAGTAAAAAATAAAATTTCATAAAAATAATGTAGTTACTTTTCTCCGACACTTTCAAACAAAATATCACTGATTCACTGTAATTTGTGTGATAAACTACCTGTTTATATTTTTTGAATATTTTCTTAGCACTTTACTTCTCAAGATTCAGGAAACGAATAAACGTGTTTGTCCCACATTCGTATTTATAAAGTGACGAATTGAACAAGTGAGTGCAAGTTAGCGAAGCCCTGAGACTGCTCGTACAAGATGATACTGGTTTTTCATGATGTGTAGGTTTTCACAAGTTCAAAACGTATTGAGATCACAAAGCAAATGTCTACATCCTACAACTCACACAATTTTATAAACATATATAATAAATTTTTCTCCATAGGTACTTTTATAAATAATGTATATGTAATAAAAACAAATAATGTGTTTTGGAATTTCACTTAATTAATTAATAAATAATAATTATGATTTGTTACGCGTTTCACTACACCGTAGCTTCTTCAGACGAATGAATGTATAGAAAATAAGAATGAGAATATAAATATAAATGTTCTGAAGTAATTAAAAGCTTATTGGGTTGATTCTTCTTAAGTGATTTATGACAGCTATATCCAATAAAATTAAGGAATAGATTGCTCCCCGAAAAGATTCAATAGAGGTGAAGGGCTCAAATCGACTTGTTCATTGATGAGTCTACCTGAGTGTTTGTATTTTTTGATTTCTAAAGTTTCCCAAAGATCTAACTTCCAATATTTATTATCTGTATGCGAAATTTCAAACTGTGGGTCGAAAGAGTGATTATTTTCTAAGAGATGATTCGCGTAATTTGAATCTGATTCTTTATTTGAAAAACTGCGTTTATGTTCCGATATTCTAATTTTGAAATTTCTGTGTTCTACCAATGTAGAAATTATCACAGTCATTGCAATTCAATCTATAAACACCTGATTCATTCTTTTTACCTGATTTGGTTTCATTATTTTTATATACTTGCCTGAATTATTATTAGTTTGGAAAGATATGTTGAAATAATTGCTACTCAAGAATGATTTCAGTTTCTCACTTGTAATGCCAACGTAGGTTAAGGTGTTGAATTCTTGTTTCAATTTATCGACAGGGTAAACTTCATTCAATGCGATTCTATCTTGTTTTTATTTAAAATATTATTTATTAGTTTGGGATTGAAACCATTATTTTTGGCTATTTGTTTAATCAAATTTAATTCTTTGTTGAAATTTTCTTGTGATAACGGGATGTTAATCAATCTATGAATAAAACTGATGAATGCTGACATTTTATGTTGATACGGATGACACGACGAGTTATGTATTATAATATCTGTATGTGACGGCTTATGGTAAATTGCGGAAAATATGTATTTCATCTTCAATCGAAATTGTTACGTCTAAGAAATTAATCGAGTTATTGCTTTCTATTTCGGTTGTGAAGCCAATTTTAGGATGTTATGAATTTATATGATTTTCGAAAATTTTTAACTGCCTATCTGTTCCTGTGAAGCAAATAATGATATCGTCTTCATAGAGATACCAGTATAAACAATATATACTGAGTGGATGATTATGAATTAATTTCTCTTAGTTATTCATGAATATTTCTCCTAACAAAGGACTTAACGGATTGCCCATAATCAAGCCGTCTTCAATAGTATAATATTTGTTATTGAAATGGAAATAACTTTGATCTAAACAAATTTGTAATAATGATAGTATTGATATGAGTACGTATCTTTCGGAGGAATATTGAAATAGATTCTTAACATAAATGCTTACATAAAACGTCAGCATTCAACAGTTTCATTCATAGATTGATTAACATCCCGTTATCACCAGAAAATTTTAACAAAGAATTAAATTTGATTAAACAAATAGCCAAAAACATTGGTTACAATCCCAAACTATTAAATATTATTTTAAATAAAAACAAGGTAGAATCGCATTGAATGAAGTTTACCCTGTCGATAAATTGAAACGAAAATTCAACATCTTAACCTACGTTGGCATTACAAGTGAGAAACTGAAATCATTCTTGAGTAGCAATAATTTCAACATAGCTTTCCAAACTAATAATAATTTAGGCAAATATATAGAAAATAATAAAACCAAATCTGGTAAACACAATAACTCATGTGTTTATAGATTGAATTGCAATGACTGTGATAATTCCTACATTGGTAGAATATATAGAAATTTTAATATTAGAATATCGGAACATAAACGCAGTTTTTCAAAAAGATCAGATTCAAATTAAGCGAATCATCTCTTAGAAAATAATCACTCTTTCGACCCACAAATTGAAATTTTGCATATAGATAATAAATATAGGAAGGTAGATCTTTGGGAAAGTTTAGAAATCAACAAATACAAACACTCAGGTAGACTCATCAATGAACAAGTCGATATAAGCCCTTCACCTCTATTCAATCACTTTGGGGAGCAATCTATTCCTAAATTTTATTGGATATATCTATCATAAATAACCACTTGAGAAGAATCGACCCAATAAGCTTTTAATTACCCAAGAACATTTATATTTATATTCTCATTCTTATTTTCTGTACATTCATTCGTCTGAAGAAGCTACGGTAAAGTGAAACCCGTTACGAATCATAATTATTAAGTAAAATTCCAAAAACATAATACTTGTTTTTATTATTGATAATGGAACTTTATCAAGTAAAAGCCTCCCAAATTCAAATAATGTAAACACCTCAAAAAGAGTCTAGGAAACACTTACCAATATCGTTAAAATATGAATTTGATGATTCGAATTTATAGAAATCTTTCAGTTTTGTTAGGATGTATTGTATATAATGTATTCTCAAGAAAACAAAACAAAACTTGGCTTTTCCAAAGCATCTATTATAAAAAAAATTGAGATTTGATAATGACGAAATTTGGTAAAACACAAAAAAAAAATCCTGACCTAATGTTTTCGAAACGATATGGAAGCACTTATATTTTTCAGTACCCAGAAGGTCCACCTCTGTTATTGATAACACTTTGGCATCGTCGCGGCATGCTCAATATTAAATTGTCTATTACATTTTGGCCTAAGTTATTCCAAGACCCCTGAACTGCTAATCGAAGCTCCTGTTCATGATGAAAGACGTTTTGATGCAGGAGATTTCTTTTTAGGGTGTCCCACACATGCTCGATGGGATTCAGATCTGGGGAGCAGGATGGCCATGGTAGAAGATCGATATCATTTTCTTCAAGAACGTTCAAGACAACTCTTGCACGATGAAGAGGGGCATTATCTTGTTGGAAGAGTGGATTTTGACCCATTGTTTAGAGATATGGTACCACTACAGGTAAAACTATCTCATTTGCGTAAGAATTTTCCGTGAGGTTTTTTTGTATGAAAACGAGGGCAGTTCTTCCACCAAGGCGTATACCTCCCCGAAACATCACAGATCTGCCTCCCTGTCTAACAACTTCTCGAGCATGCTGGAGACGGTTTTGCTTTTCAGGTTCCCCCCATATTTGAATTCTTTCCGAATCGGGATAATAACTAAATCTAGATTCGTCTTTTAAGAGAACTGTGGCCCATCTCTCTTGATCCGAGTTTTCTTGGCACCAAGCTAAACGAGCAGCGCGATTTTCATGGGTCAGTTGTGCAACTCTTCGTCTGGAGTGGAGTTGACCTTCGTACAGTCGATTTCTCACAGTTTGGTCGGAAATTTGTACATTATGAACTCGTGATAGCTCTTGAGCTAATTGAGATGCTGTGGTAGTACGATCTCTTCTGGCTTGTAAAACAAAAAATCGGTCTTGGGTGACTGTAGTAATCCTGAAACGACCTATATGGCGTTCTTCTACTCTACCTGTTTCATTGAAACGCGACCATAAACGGTTCATGACACTTGGGCTACTTCCCAGAACCCTGGATACTTCCCGTTGTGAGCTTCCAGCTTGGAGCATGCCAACGGCTCGTAACATCTCTTCTCTAGTCAAATGTCGTCTTTCCATGGTCTAATCACAAAACTTGAATCTTTTATTTGTGCTTACAACAGAAACAAAGTGCCAATTAACTGATTTCAAACACTGAATACATGAAATGATTATAAAGCAGCGTCGCATCTGCTGCATTTTCAGTTTTTTCATAAAAATACTGAAATCTGTTGCGGCACTCTACATAATTTGGTGAGAAATTGATGCAGGTGTTCATTTCTTAAAAAAAAATCATCCATATTGATCGTTCTGGATACGATATATCGATACTCAGAAATGTTCCCTAGACTTTATTGAGATGTTTATATGTGTTTATATTATAAGATTGTATGATGTAATTAAATAGGTACTATCAGTGTATGTGTTGAGATCCACTTTCTTGGACCCCCACTTTCATTCATAGACCCCTAAATTTTTTTTTCGCTGATGTAGACCCCTTGAAAGTTGTCATAGACCCCTGGCGGCCGATAAAGAACACTTTGGGAATCATTGAATTATATATAAATATATACTTTCAAATTTCTGCAAGAACGACATTAACTCATAGACAATGATACTGACCCATAAACAATTGCTTATGAATCAGTTGAGAACGACCTCTAAAATGGTTGAATATTTCAACCATCCTTTGAATTGCAAAGAAAAATTTATTCAAATCACAAAAGTAATAAAAATTCTGAAAATGTCTCCTTTCTCTCTGTAGTTCCCTGCAAAGTGGCAGATAATTCAGCTCTTCATATACACTCACATATATGTGGTACGATTGCAAACCAATGTTACACAAAGTGCAAAACTCCGTGATAGCCTCTATTTTTGGACATTTCATATATTTTCGGGATTCATCTCTCGATGATCCACTCTGATGGCGTTATATTCCATAAGCCTGGAAAATAGTGTATGCTTATGGGGCAAGCCGTTGAATAAAATCCCGACAGTACTCGAAAATATTTGCTTCATAAATTCGCCAGTGAACGGCCTACTCTTTACATTTCGCTAAAGAATGTTGACTGTTTCGCGTATAGTTTATTCACTCTTTGTATTGCCTTCGTTTTATGAGCATTAACTTTATGTCGTTGAAAACTAGATGTCTGGAAAATTACGTTTTCCTGTCATAGAAATAAAATGGCTCAATCGTCTTGATGTATATTATCATAATATGCCGTCCATGATATTTGATATTTTCGAAAGTCTATCTCTTTAATGCAACGTAATTTTGATTCTGTGCCTTCGACGAGTATTATTGAAATTGTATACTGAATTATCCAAATACACTGCCGCTTGCTTTATACAGGGCGTTCCATGCATATTTTTCATTTCGTTGTGATTGAATAATTTTTCCGGGACCAATGATTCCATGTTGGGACATCTTTTAACGTACTACATTTGAGGCTTTAACGAACAACACCCTGAGAGCGTACGCTTCAAGATCACAAGAACTGAATAAGACAAAGGGGTCGAGCGATAACTCATCCAAATGGCATAAAATAGCCAAGCTGTTGGCACTTATCTGTCAAAACATTTGACAGATTTAATTATTTTTGTTATAAACTCGATTTTTGACGAACATTTAAAAAAATTGTAGTTCGTAGATCTTTTGCACTACAGACTCAATTTTTTGCTTGGGTATATAGAAGAAGGATCAAGGAATTTTTTAAGCAGTCTACACATGTCAAATGTTTATTACGTTGTTTTGTATGATTTTTTCATTTTGGTTTTTTTCAAACAGCTATAACTCAATTTTTTCAAATGGCACGTGCCAATTTTTATATCGCCATCAGATGAAGCGTCAAATTTCAGATGGAATTGTATCAGCATGTACTATACCTATCTCTTATAATTCCGAAATAATTTGGGAATATATTGAATTTTGATGATTTTGCAAGAACTAACAGAGAATGCTTTGTAATATTTGAATCAATAAGCTGAACTGGCTACGCTCACCTGACAGGTGCCTAAAATTAATGTACTTGTCACTACGTTCATTCGAATTTGATATTTCAACAAGAATTGTTGGCAATTTGAAGTGAAAATTTTTTGAAAACCACCAGATTTATAATAAAATGGCTGATTATTCAAACGAGGATATCTTTAATCTCTTTTTAATTCATGGCGAATGTCAAAAAGTGGTGGATAGAACTAGCAGGCAATTCAATAACCAATTTCCAAATTTGGCGCCTATGAGTAAAACAAAATTTCAAAGGATTAGAAGCAATTTTTTGCAATTTGGAGGAACAAAATACATAGAAACTAGAAGAAAACCAATTCTCGAATACGAGGACAATCAAATTAATACGCTAGCGTATTTTCGTGCCAATCCACATGCGTCCATTAAGTCAGCATCAATAGATATTGGATTGAGTTATACTTCCATTCGAAGGATCCTTAATAAACATAACATGCACCCGTATTCTTTTATCAGACTACTAAAATTGAAAACAACTGACCTTCCCTAGCAAAAAATTATATGGTCTGATGAAGTCAAGTTCAATGAAAGTGGAGTAACCAACAGGAGAAATCGACATTTTTGGGTCACAGAAAATCCACATTTTATTGAGGTTATTGATTTCCAAAATAAATTCAGCGTGAACGTTTCTGCAATTTCAATAAATGATTTGTAGGCTCATCACATTTATGAGGAAAATCTTAATGGACAAATATACCTGGAAATTTTTAGAGGAACATTAGCAAATGTTTCAGATGGATTACCCCTTAACATTCTGAGGGATTGCTATTACCAAATGGATGGTGCATCAGCACATAACACACGAGCTGTAGATCGGAAGCTAACAGAAATGTTCGAGGATAGATGGTGGGGTAATCAAGGACCAAATTTATGGCTGCCACGTTCTCCGGACCTGACGCCCCTTGATTTTTATTCATGGGCTAAAATCAAGAGTGAAGTGTATCTCATTCCTGTAAGAAGTAAAGAGGAGTTACTAGAGCGCATTCATAATACTTTTCGTAATATTGATCCTGAGGGAACTAGGAGGGCAACTCATCATGTTCGTATACGAGCTGTCAAGTGTATCGAGCAAAATGGGGCCCATAATAAACACTTATTCAGATTTGAATTGTGGAGGCCGTTACTTGATGTAGATCCATGATATAAAACACAAGGTTTAACTTTAATCTACACTTTATTTGAAAAAATTCGACGACGTTTCGCTGACACAGCAGCTTTATCAAGAATGATAAAGCTGCTGTGTCAGCGAAACGTCGTCGAATTTTTTCAAATAAATGTAGATTAAAGTTAAAACTGTACTTATTCAGATCGTAAATTAGTTTTCTCCTATGATGTTTGCTATCATTTATTCGTATTAATGTAATTATCTTCAATGATTGGTTTCGCTTAGTTTCTACAATTTTTATTCGTACGAATTGTAGAAAATTGTTTTTAATGCTTCGAAATTTTATTTTACTCAGAGACGATAAATTTGAAAATTGGTTATTGAATTGCCTGCAATTTCTACCCACTACTTTTTGACATTCTAAAATGAATTAAAAAGGATTAAATATATTTTCGTATGAATAACCAGTGGTTTTATTCCAAATATGTTGTATTTTTGGATATTTTCGACCTGAAATAACGACAATTCTTGTTGAAATATGAAATTCGAATGAACGAAGTGACAAGTACATTAATTTTAGGCAACTGTTAAGTGAGCGTAGCCAGTTCAGCTACTGGATCCAAATATTTCAAAGCATTCTCTGTTAGTTCTTGCAAAATCATCAAAATTCAATATATTCCCAAGTTATTTCGGAATTATAAGAGATGGGTATAGTACATGTTGATACAATTCCATCTGAAATTTGACGCTTCATCTGATGGCGATATAAAAATTGGCACATGCCATTTGAAAAATTTGAGTTATCGCTGTTTGAAAAAGGCCAAATTGAAAAAATCATACAAAACAACGCAATAAACATTTGACATGTGTAGATTGCTTAGAAAATTCCTTGATCTTTCTTCTATCCACCCAAGCAAAAATTGTGTCTGTAGTGCAAAAGATCTACGAGCTACAATTTTTGTAAATATTCCACTAAAATCGAGTTTATAACAAAATTAATTAAATCTGTCAAATGTTATGACAGATAAGTGCCAACAACTTGGGTATTTTATGCCTTGCTCAAATGTCGGTTCTAGATGTATAATAAAAAAAGTAGATTGCCATTTGTAATAACAAAGTGATGACCCACTTCCGGTATAACCGGAAATGGTATCACGAAAATATTTCACTTCAATTGGAAATCGCTAGTTATGGCGGCGTATAAAATTTCAGCTTGATATTGTAATTGGAACTCAAAAAGTTTTTAACGGACGGTCCCGGTAGATATCCTTGTATATTTTAAGCTGCAATATTTTCATGAAATATTTACAGTTCATCTTCCAATGATGTATCATCATTACCTAAATTCACTATAACATGATCGAACATGGCATCCATAATATGATCCAGTTCCCACATTTTATTTTCTTCTTTAATGACTCTATACAATTTTTTCAGTTTTGGGATGTAACACTTTTTATTGCACTGTTGAAATAAAGTTCAACGTCTTTTATCTCAAAACTTGTGTTCCTTCTAGCCACTTAACCTTTTACCTGTGCCCTTATTTGTTCAATCGGATTCAATTCGCAGTGGTAAGATGAAAGGCGGAGTATACTAACTTTCCGGTTTTATATTTGTTGTGAGAATTTTTACATAGATTTAAAATTGATAATAAATCTTTTTTTATCAGCAAGCCATAGAATAATGTCTGCTTTACTATAACAGATCCCAGTGGAATCAAAACCAACAACTGTTCAAAATATTCTTCGAAAATATCCGCATTCATGTCCTCATGATAGTCTCCAGTACTTTAACTTTGAAAGGATAATAACCCCCCATCCACAAAACCATTAACATTTCCTATATGCGTTATTATTATACGTCGTCCTTTTTCTGACGTAGCCTGGAATCCTGTAGACAATCCTTGGAGGAAGGTTTGTCGACAAACTTTTATGTTTTTATCTTTTCAAGTTTTCAGAACCGTGTACCCTTGACTAACCCAAGTTTCATCCAGATAAAAAAATTTCCCACTTTGCGCAGTATATTCTTTAATTGCTTTCGAATAATTTTTACTCCAGCATACGCTTTCTTCTTTATCTATAAGAACTGACTTCCTGTTGTGCTTTTCCCATGATAAATTCTATTTATGCAAAACTTGCCACAATTTGATTTTTTATATTGAATACAAGTCCTGATCTACTAACACAGCGTGTGTTTTCAGTATGTTTCGACAGTGGGAATTTCTTTTCGAAAATAAAAAGAATGCACAGTTTCTCAAATAGTATTCGTAAAGTCTTCATGAATAACTATTCGGGGCCTTGTAGGAAAAGTTTTTGGAGGTTTCACTATAAATAAAATTTCAGATTCTCTTTGCTTGAGAAGGTTGTATATTGTGGACTGTCCAATTCCCGTATTCTCAGAACACATTTCAACATTTTCTATCGATTGAAGATAAACGGCCTTTATGCCTTAAAGCATGGTATATATTCAATATAATTAATTTTTCACTTTCGGAAAAAGATATCTTTTTAGCACGTTTAAAAGGGGTAAAATTAGAAAACTTTTCCATTATTTGTGAAATCAACAAAATACTTCCACCAACTACTAACTGATTCATACAAATGATAAAACTACTTCAAGACCTATTAACATACGAGGCTGGATTGAAAAGTTCCGGCCTGACCAAGAGATGGCACCACTAGGCCAACTTCGGAGGTGGATTTCTACAGTACCATCCTTCGATAGCTTGTAGGTATCGTTTCAGCCCGATCGCCATGTAAGTTTACGTTTGAGAGCACGCTGAACAAGAGGCTTCTGTGTTGTATGTGACAATGGAAAAATTGGAAAAGCGTGCTGTCATCAAATACTCTTATTCGAAGGGGTAAACCCGAAGGAAATTGAAGAAGAGAATGATTCAACACTGGGGACATCCTCCCCATCATATTCAACCGTTAAACTGTGGGTTTCCGAATTTTGAATGGGTCGTTGAGCACCTCTGATAAGCCACGCTCAGGACGCCCATTTGAGATCACAACTCCACATATCATCGAAAAAATTTATAAAATAGTGCTGGAACACCGCAGATCAAAAGTGCTTGAGATAGCTGAGACCTCTAAGATGTCATATGAACGTGTGCAAAATATTTTCCACCAACATTCGTATATGAAAAAGCTCTGTGAAAGATGGGTGCCGCGTTTACAAAAATTGATTCGAAAAACCATTTCTACCTCCAATTTGGCACTGTATAGGCATAATTCAAGCGAATTTTTGCGTCGATTCGTTACTGTTGACGAAACTTGGGTCCACCACTACACTCTCGAACCAAACAACAGTCTAAACAGTGGACTGGAAAGGGGGAACCAACTCCAAAGAAGGCAAAATTTTATTGGCAAACAAGGTTATGGCTACTGTTTTTTGGGATGCAAGAAATATTATATACATTGATTACATTGAAAAGGGTAAAACTATCACTGGTCAATACTACTTATGGCAACGTTTTAGCCAATTAAACGACCTCATTTGGCGAAGAAAAATTTTTTGTTTCATCACGATAACGCCCAGTGCATGCTTCGCACGTTGCCATGGCTAAAATCTATTATCTGAAGTTATAATTGATGCCGCACCCTCCCTACTCTTCAGAACTAGCCCCGAGTGAGTATTATCTGTTTCCTAACCTCAAAACATGGCTTGGCGGTAAGAGATTTGCGGGCAATGAAGAACTAATCGAAGCTGTAAATGGGTATTTTGAGGAACTTGACGAATCAGGCTATAGAGATCGCATAACTAGACTAGAACACCGCTATGAGAAATGTATCAGCCTGAAAGGAGATTATGTTGAGAAATAAAGAAAACATTCTCAAAAACGTTGTTTTTCTTGGTCAGGCCGGATACTTATCAATCCATCCTCATATATCCATGTAATAAATACTTTTCTCGGGGTTGACTTCGGAGAATATACTCAATATTACCCTTTAACCCTTATCTGAGTGGACATTTGTCACAACATACCTGGCGGGCGTTGGTACCTGAGTACAACTTAGTAATCAAAATTATTTTGTTCATTGTAAATTATTCATGATAAGAATTATCCATCAAATTTACATTCATTCAACTGAGTCCTAATGAGTTTTTGAGCAGAATAGAGATGAAACAGACTCGAATTGCCAATATTATACCCAGGTACCCCCCGTTATAAAATGTAAGAAGAAAATAATTGATGGAACGCCTATGACTATCCTGTCACCTGAAGATTTATAACTGTACGGCTTCACCAAATCGACTATATTGGGTGTAAAAATGGATGGAGTCAATATACCAGGTGAGTCAATAAGGCGAAAAACTTCTATATCTCGGAAATTATTTGAGATCGAAGCGAAATTTATTCTGATTATTGTTCTAAAAGTATGTGTGCATTCCTTAAGATTATTTTCGTACATACAGGGTGTTGCATTTTTGCTCCATGGACAAACATAGATTTTTTTTAAATAGCACGCCCTGTATTCTTTATCATGTTCTGATTACAATTTGAATGCTTTCTTAAACAATATCTGTTTTGTGCCCAAAAACTATCAGTAGATTTTAAATTAATTAAAATATCGATAATTTCGGGAATTAGGAAGATTTTTCAAAAGTTCTCAAATGCCTCATTTAGCATTATTTACGCATGATATTTTTTTTCTTGAGGTAAAAGTGTTGTACCTCATTATCAAATGAAGAAAAAAAATTTTTTTACCGAGTGTTCCTAGTAACCCGGCGAAAATGAAAGTTTTCAAACATGAAAAACTTTTTTTTCGAATGTAACACCCTGTATTTTTTTCACTTGTTCTATTCCCACTCGAATAACTTTACGACGATACTTTTTTTTCAAAAATCCGATGGAGATTTCCCAGAAAATTTCGAAATTAGTGTGAGGTTTAGGTATTTCTTGCAATAAACATGCTGTTGATAAAATTCAGACATAGAAATAAGCACATTTCAACACAAAATCAGATTCTTTGCTGTTCAATGAAACTTGAACATCAAAACTCTAAAGGTGTATAGAAATTTCTTCACAAGAAAAGATTCATTTGCGATATTATCATTTCTGTTCAGAGCTAAGTCTTCATCACTTCGTATCATTTGAGTGTGACAATAAATTATTCTCTGAAAAAAATATGTTCCTCATCATCGAAGTAAGAGATCAACTGTTTTTTCATACCCAGTGTTCTTCGTGATCCAACGAAAATAGAATTTTTCGAGATGAAAGAATTTTTTTCTAGATTTAACACCCTGTTCTTTTCACTGAACTTGTATTCCTTTTACAATTGCCAAAAATATTCCGGAATTATCATTAAGAAACGAAATTGAACTGCTTGTCGTGAATGAAACATCCAATGATAAAAAATGCGAATCAAAATCATAAACACCAATTTAATTCTATTTCAATAAGTTTTCAAATCAAATTAGATGTTCGAAAAGTCCCCATTTTGACGAATACATTCTCGAACACGACTGTTAAATGATTCGGTCACTCTCTGGTGAACATTCGGCGTTATACTCCTAAATGCTTCTGTAATTCTCTACATCATATTTTCCCTGGTTGTTGGAGGGTCTCGATATACCCTCTCTTTAACATACCCCCACAAAAAAAAATTCCAATTTATTCAAGCCCGGAGACCTAGGAGGCCATCCTACAGGACCTCCACGGCCTATCCAAGTGCCCTCAAACCTATCATTTAAAAAATCGCGGACATTGCCGCTGTAGTGTGCTGGTGCCCCATCGTGTTGGAACCACATATTGTTTTTTATGTTTTGGGGAACATTAATAAGCAAAGGCTCCAGATCATGCTGCAAAAAATTCAAATAACGTTCGCCGTTCCAATGTTCTTGGAAAAAAAGGGTCGGATCACATAATCATCAATTTTACCACCCCAGACATTTAGAGACCAACGATGTTGGTGGTCAACAGTTCTCATGAAATGAGGATTTTGAGGAACATAATAATGAAACGGTTCACCAATCCGTTCTTATGAAAGGTGGCTTCATCAGAGAAAAGTACCCCACTGAAAAAATTCGGTTGATCTGCTATCTTATTTAAAGACCATCTACAAAAATCCAATCTCCGCCCGAAGTCTAGGGGCTCCAACTGTTGGTGGAGTTGAACATGAAAAGGATGGAACTTTTCCTTCCTTAAAATTCTTGATACATATGTCTGACTACTGCTCAAGTCTCGAATAACATCGCTTGTACTAACATGAGGATTCTCTACTGCACTCAAAACAACCTGCATGCTATTCTCTTCATTGAGTACATGCTTAGCTCTCTCATTCATCTAACTTGTCCAGTTCTTTCAAACCTTTCCTTCAGTCTCTCGAATGCCTCTTTCCTAGGATGTCTATTGTTTGGATAACGCTGGCAATAAATATGTGACGCCAATAAACAATTCCTCTCACCTTCTCCCAACTAATAAATCATATTAATTAACTCTTCTTGGGTAAAATTCAGTGTTGCAATAATATTATGTATTTCTCACTTAGAATCACTCATATGACGTTGGAATTATCTAATTTAAAACTGTCAAATCTTGGGGTATAGTGAGTAAACCATAGAAATAAGTCTTCTATGGGCAAAGGTGGTTTAAACCACAGACTATCAAACAATATTTTCTATCTTCATATGGTATGCCATAGAAGTCATACTTATCACTATGGTTTAATCACAAGTTGGATATGACAAGAATGAAAGAGCTAAACGTGTACTCAATGAAGAGAATAGCATGCAGGTTGTTTTGAGCGCAGTAGATTTTTTGAACATCTATTGAAGGTTTCGAACTGAGTAATTTCTATTAAGTGAAGACTTAGCTCTGAGCACAAATGATAATGTCGCAAATGAATCTTTTCTTGTGAAGAAATTTCGGTACTTTGAGAGTTTTGATGTTTAAGTTTCATTGAACAGCAAAGAATCAAATTTTGTGTTGAAATTCGCATATTTCAATATCTGAATTTTATCAACAGCATGTTTATTGCAAGAAATACCTAAACCTCACACTAATTTCGAAATTTTCTGGAAAATCTCCATCGGATTTTTGAAAAAAAGGTATCGTTGTAAAGCTTATTCGAGTGGGAACAAAACACGTGAAAAAGATATGAGGTGTTATATTTGAAAAAAAAAGTTTTTCATGTTTGAAAAATTTCATTTTTGCCGGGTTACTAGGAACACTCGGTAATCATGCGATAATAAGGTACAACACTTTCACCTCAAGAGAGAGAAAATATCATGCGTAAATTATGCGAAATGAGGCATTTGCGAACTCTTGAAAAAACTTCGAAATTCACGAAATTATCGATATTTCAATTGATTTAAAATCTACCGATTGTTGTTTGGGCACGAAACAGATATCGTTGAAATTTTTTTTTGAAAAATCTTCCTAATTACCGAAATTATCGATATTTTAATTAATTTGAAATCTACCGATAGTTGTTTGGGCACAAAACAGATATTGTTTAAGAAAGCATTCAAATTGTAATCAGAATATGATAAAAAATACAGGGCGTGCTATTTAAAAAAAATCTATGTTTGTCCCTGGAGCAAAAATGGTACACCCTGTACGTACGAAAGTAATTTTAAAGAATGCACACATACTTAAAAAACAATAATCAGAAAAAATTTCGCTTCGATCTCGAATAGTTTCCGAGGTATAGAAGTTCCTCAACCGGTATACTAATAAAAACTCAAATAATATTTTTCTATACATATTAGATATTTTAATATTAAATGTGGTTCAATAAATGTAACGAGTAAACTTCACTTTTTTTTCTCATTTTGTATTTAGAAACTTCCGTTCTACTATGACATGCTATATATGATATGATGTATGATATATTTTTGTGTATATTTGAAAAATTCACATATTTCCTGTAAGTTACCTTAACTATTTCTATATTCAAGTATATCATTTCATGAAAGATTGTAACTTATGAACGATAGTTAGAAATAATAAGTATGTCGTAATGATTTTCTGCACAACATTTCGTTTGTAGACCCGCTTCTATTCAAAACATTGTATACTCCGTACATCATTTTCATATTAAAATGGTAACAAACATTCCTGAACTCCACGAATTATCCCATAAACTGAAAATACAATAACTGTTAATATATCATCCCTCATATTTGTATTTACCACATCTACAATGTACTCTTTCCTTATTCTCAAATTTTTATGGAAGGACTATAGAAGATTCGTATAGCCATGAGTTTTTCTCGATTATGATAATATATACTTTTGAATCTAAAAATTTTCAAGACGAATTTATGAGCTTTCCTGGTCTACAGTCTTTCGTATTTTGTTCTGGAATCGTTTATATTAGAATTCGAAATTACAATTTTGCATATAAATGTGAATGTCCGTAATGGATTCCAGTATTTCACGAATAGATGTGAAATTGTTCAATTCTATTTTCAAAGAAAGTTCTCACCATGATTTTATTCGTGGGCTCATTGCCCATTTCGGCAACATGGCTTCCCAAGCGAATGTAGAGGATTTTACCTCGGAGTTGGATAAACTTAGTGAAAATAAATTTATCGAAACAATAATTATAATTAATAAAATAGTGACGGACAGTTTTCTAGTGAATGAAAGTGCCTGAAAATACATAAAACTTTGGGTACAGGCTGTCTTCCACGACACAAGAGAAATCCTTGAGGTTAACCTCGGATCGAGTTGGAAAGTTTTGAGAATCGAAAACGAATTAGTTGTCACCCTAGTAAAACTGGAGTTTCTCAAACATAGGGTGAGTGTTTACACGATAATTATTGATTACCAAAAATAGTTTATTGATATAAAAGGTCCAAATATACCTTCGATCCCAATTGTGAACAATTCTGTCTAGGCCAAGAGTTACGCCCCCGTTGCCGGCTTGGCGTCTGATTCCAGCGAGAGCAGGAAATCGGTTTCTGCACCCGGGTTAGGAGTGAGGAGAAATCCGAAAGAAAGTTCGTAGATTATAGAACTGAGCTCAAAAACTCCGACTTGATCCACGTCTGCCGTGTTTCACAGGGGGAAACAAACGATACTGTTCACGAAACGATATTCACTTTCCTAGACTGTGTTATAATGTGGATGGGATTCAGACACATCATCCGGTAGCTGAGGTCTTTAAACTGGGTGACTTCAACCTTCACAACACCAACAGGCTCCGCTACTCCAATAGATGACCGACAAGAATACCTGATCACCCAACCGACTTTCCTAACACATTGGATCAATTTTTGATTTCAGATCTAGATGATTTTGATTGGAGGTCTCAGCACCGTTAGGAAACTCAGACCACAACCCTATATCTGCTACTGGAACCATTGTGCTACCGCTTAATCAGGAACCTAAATCACCCAGACGCATTTGGCATTATAATCGTGCTAATTGGGAATGAACTGCGTGAATTCTTTTTGTGCTTTCCATTCAGTGATGTTTGCTTTTCAGATCCTGACATCACTTTCTGCACTGAATCTGTTACAGAAATCATTCATGCAGAAATGGATCTCTTCATCCCTCATTCCATGAAAAGAACAACAGCACAAAAGCCATGGTTCAACAAAGCTTACAAGTCATGAAAGATAAATCCAACAGAGGAAACAAGAACACAAGAACAACGTTTAAATACGGAACGTATGCAACCTGACAACTGCAAGAGCAAAGGCCAATTTCAACGAAGGGATAACTAATAAATTCATCGAACAGGCAAGCGGGACTAGACAGTTCTGGTCTATGACGATGACTGTCAGTGCCAATTTCTGCGAATCTGCGTTTCCGCCTCTTGTTAGAGAAGATGGAAGTATAGCATCATCTCCGAAAGAGATAGCAGATCTCTTTGCTTTCTTGTTCTCAAAGAATTCTATACCAAATTCATCTAACGCAATACCACCGAACATTCCACCTACAAATTTTTTCATGACAGAAATCAAACTCAGAGTCTGCGCTGTGAGACTCTCAAGCAGTTGAACTGCAAGAAGGCAGTTGGTCGAGAAGAAATACTGCCAATCTTCTTGAGAAAGAGTTCTACCGAACTGGCACCCATTCCTAACCATCTGTTTCAGGTTTCTTATGGAAGCCAGACTTTTCCGAGTAGCTGGAAAATAGCGAGAATTCAACCGATTCCAAAGAAAGAAAAGAAGTTCTAACCCCAAAACTACCGCCCTGTTGCACTTCTTTCCATTATGTCCAAAGTGATGTAGAGAGTCATAAATGATGAACTCATCAAATATCTTGAGTTGCAGGGAATTATTAACGACCGTCACTCATGTTTGTACATCAGCGATGGAAAAACATGGGGAATCTAGAGCAATAGCCCTCGACATCTCTAAAGCCTTCGATAGGGTTTGGCATGCAGCCTTGTTGAATAAACTTGCTGCATATGGGCTTCCCGAAAAATTGCGGGGTTGGATAAGTAGCTTTTTTAAATAGATCAATACAAGTTGTGGTCGACAGTATAACATCTGATTCTTTCTGTTGCTGATAAACGATCTTCTGTCATCTCAAAGATCTCGGTATTGCAGACAATTGTACCCTGGTTTCGTCTTTCAGTAGTCTGTGACCGATTACAGCTGCGGAATCTCAGCTTCAGTGATGTCAATAAATTGATAACTTAAATTCTCACTTACAGAGGATATCTGAGTGGGTTACTCGAACCTGGTGAGCTTTAACGCGAGCATGTCGCAAGCAACTACGATTTCTAGAAAGGTCCCCGCTGGAGAAGTCCTCTAACGACGCAAAAACAACAAATTGCATCCAAAGATTCGATTCATTTTCTCGGAATAACGATCAACTCCGGGTTTTGCTGGAATGAACATGTACATGTAGGGTCAATAAATGGTTTACTGATGATTTGCGGAATATGAGGGGATACAATTCATTTCTTCATAACCTCTCCAGACGTTATAATATACCTGAACTACAGGCAAGAGCGAAAAAATTCCAAAAGAATTACAGGAATGAAATTAAAAATTCTAAACAATTGGTAAACGATATTTACATAAGAGGCTCCAAAACAAAACGAAGGCTGTGTGGAACATTGTGCGGTCGGTGCCACCTACAAAGCTTGAAGTGGGTTGTATACTTGATCCGGACATCCTCATCAGCTATTTTGTAGGTATTCCTAAGGAAATCACTAAAGAAATTGGAGACAGTGAAGTTGATTGTCTAAATTACATATGTAGGTCTTAGATGATACCCCTTATTTTAAATTTAGGCAGGTTGACATATCTGAAGTGAGAGATTGCATAGCACGGTTACCGAGACATAATGCGAATAAATCTTATGGTTTGAATGTTAACATGATTGAATATATTGACCAGGACATTGCACCGTTATGGACATGTCTCATTAATGATTTTATTCAGATGAGTTGTTATCCAGGCGCTCTAAAAATTTGAAAAGTGGTACCCATTTTCAAAAATGTTAGTGGAAAGTGAATATAGGCCAATTTCGATCACCATTGTAATAAGTAAAATTTATGAGAAATTACTTAAGAGTCAAATACTCAAATATCTTCAGGAAAAAAAGGTATTTAATAGCTCGCAAATCAGATTCAGGTCGGGAATGTCCATCGTTTGTGCCATTAATAAACTAGTAGAAAGGGTCACAAGGGCGGTGTTCGATTGTGTCGTGCATGATATGTTATTGTTGAAGCTATGGTATGACGGATTTCATTACTCGGCATGTGATCTGATTGCTTCATATGACCATAATAGGGCACTGAGCATTTGTACTGATGGAAATTGGTCTGGAGTACAGGGGGTGGAGGGGGGAGTACCACAAGGTTCTGTTCTGGGCCCCCTCTTTTTTCTCCTGTATTTAAATGACCTAAACCGGAGCAAAAAAGAAAACAGTTTCATTCTGTCTGCGGATGATACCGCCGTAACTAAAGAACTGAGCAGCTTGGACAGTTTGTGGGGAGAAGGTTTGCAGGTTGTGCTTTGTGACAGTCCGGTTTGCTGCAAACTGCCTGTGCTTAAATCAGTCAAAAACTGAAAATTTTTGATTTTTAATAAGAGTTTTAGGGGTTTAGAATGCCTCAGAAAGTATCAGCTTCCTAGGTGTCCAAATGGACCACAAACTAACCTGGTCTTATCAGTGTGATGGGGTGGTTAAAATGGTGGCGCGAGCCACTTATGCACTATGTAATATCTCCAACATTGTCGGCAGAGATAGTCAGAGTAGTCTACTTTTGAAATGTTCATTCCATATTGAGTTATGCTATCGTTTTCTGAGGCCACTCCTCACACATGTGCAGAGTTTTTTCAACTCAAAGGAGGGACATAAATTTTAGATTGATAAAAATATAGCGTTGATTGCAGAGGCAGTTTCAAAAAACTTTTGAATTTTGACATTGCCTTGCATCCTTATGTGGGAATGCTTGCAGGTGGTCTTAAACAATATTACTTACTATAGGTAGGTGAGAGATGTACATGTAGATAGAATCACAAGGAATAATGATAATATATACATTGACATAAATCGTGTTTACAGGGAACGTAACTCGAAAAATGATTATGATCCAAATACTATAACAAGCCATCTGGACTCAGAGCCAGAAAAACAGAATACATATTGAAGACTCTCAAGCAGTATTTATTCAAAGGGCATTTTATAGTATAAGAAGCATTTTGGATGATGACTTTTCCAATTTGAATTAGGTTATTTTAAAGTGTTTATTGAATACGTTTTAGTGAAAGCATACAGTGCTGTTGTGTAGTTTTTGTGTTTTATAGATGCTACTGTATTTTTATCTTGCTATTTTCTATTTCATATTTCATCTTTTTTAGATGTGATTTTCATGATTAACCTTCTGTATTGACTTGTGCAAGCCTGAGGGCAATAACACTATAAAGTTGATTTGATATATTATTAAGTATGCCATCTTGTGTTGATACAGTTATATAGATACAGGAGAGTCATTGCAGGCAAAAAATCACCAACTTGTCTTTGCATGTGACGCGTATGCACACCATTCGGTTTGGGGCAGCTCAAACATCAACGTGAGAGGGGAAGGTCCTTTCGACTTTCTTATGGCAGAAGCCCTCATTCTATTGAATAGAGGAGATGAACCAACCTATGTGACGCGAAATCGAGCAGAAGGGTGTTGGACATTACATTCTGCTCGAGTTCCCTGAGTAATAGAATCCCGAGGTGGGGTGTGTCAAGTGAAACGTCGGGATCTGAACACAGACACATTCAATTTACTATTGAATCTGAGATCAGACCAGTGATTTACTACAGAAACCCAAGGAGCAATGATTGGTACGGTTATAGGGCCTCCCTTAGTGCTCATTTGGGTGATATTGCCACAACTATAAACAGTCGTGACGCTGAGCGTATGGCTAAGGAGATATCCCGATCGATCGAGTCAGCGTACTACGATAACTGTCCACTAAGGAGAAAGTCTGAGAATGGCGCAACTTAGTGGTGGAATCCTGCCCTCGGAAAACGCAGAAGAGAAGTTCCGAAACTGTTCAATCGAGCTAAAAATATCGGCAAATTGGACCACTATCGTTCTTCTCTCACGTGGTATAATAAAGAAATTAGGAGGCCAAAATGGTGGTCCTGGCGCAGGTTCTGCGGGGAGGTGGAAAGAACCCCCATTAGTGTAAAGCTGCATTATGTTCTTGCCAGAGGCCCAGTGCTTCCCACTGAATCTGTGAAGGGCCCGGATGGGCGGTACACGGGTTCTGGGAGAGACACGTTGGAGATTCTTGAGAGAACACATTTCCCAGATTGTCAGTATCTTGATATCAGTGATAGCTGTGACACCGTCGCCCTGAGGGTTCTTGCTAAAAAGCCAAAAAAGGGTGATTGGAAGAACGCAAGGACGATCATCAAGCCCGGAGCAATCAGGTGGGCAATTTGCTCATTTGAGCCATTTAAAGCTCCTGTGGAGGATGGCATCATACCTGACTTGTTACAACAAGAAGAGGATGTCTTCCTCCCAACCCCTCATTAGGCTCTTCTGGTCGAGTCTTGCCTGGAATGTTGTCCCGGCCAGCTGGCGGAGGGTTAGGGTTGTTTACAACCCTTAGGTGGGTAAATCGAACTCACAACCTCAGTCGTTTAGACCGATAAGTCTTACGTTCTGAAAACCTTGGAGAAGGTGCAGGATGGATATATCAGGACCAAGGTATTATCGCTGAGGTCTCTGAGTGAACATCAATACGCCTTTCAAAAAGGTAAATCAACTAACCCGGCACTTAACAACGTAGTCGGGAGGGTCAATCAGTCTCTGGACCGCAAGGAGACTGCAGCTGAAGCTTTCATGGACATTGAAGGTGCGTTTAATGCGGCCCCCTCTAATTCGCTGCGTGGAGCTGCTACAGCCAGAGAAGTACCAAATATTATTGCGGGATGGATTAGTACTATGATAAATTCTAGATTGATCAACACTTCCCTGGAAGGAGAAATAGTCAGTTCAGTGGCTGGCAGGGGCTCCGCTCAAGGTGGAGTATTATCTTCTCTGTTGTTGTCCTTGCTGGTTGATGACCTTATGGCAAAAATTGGCACACTGGATGTTTATGTACAAGCGTATGCTGGTGATATAGTCATTCTGGTTGTTAGAGATGACAGAAATGTCTCTGTCAGACTTCAGAGGCGGTGTCAGCTATTCAAGGGTGGTGTGAGGGGAAGAAACTTAGCATAATTTCTTATAGATCGCTTATGGTATCATTTACCTGGAAGGAGAGGATATTTGTTTCTCCCCCGACACTGATTGGAGTGTTTATTCCAGTCGTGGAGAAAGCAAAATATCTGGGAGTTAACTTGGATAGTGATTTCAAGTGGAATTCGCACCTTAAAAACACAATACGAAAGGCTAAACATTCCTTTCGAGCATATCAAATGACCTGTGGAAAGAAATCTCTCTAAATTGCAGCTAATATCTTACATGATGATTACTGGAGCTTTTCGCTCTACACCCACTATGGCCATGGAACTGATATTGGGCCTTGTCTCTCTTCATCTGGTGATGAGAGGAGTGACTAGAATGGCTTTTTACAGATTTTATCACCTTTCCCGAAAGGTTCGGTTTCGTTCCCGGCGCCTTATTATCTGAAATAGAGGACAACGAGTTGATGAGTATGAGGTCTGACATAGCAATACCTCAAACCAACATGGAGCTACCATTTCAGATAATCATATCGGTAGAATGAACCAGCTCCAAGGACCGTTTACTTGAGGGTCCCTGTTACTTCACGGACAGTTCAAAAACTGCAGAAGGTGTTGGTCGAGGTGCTGCTAAGGAACAGTGGACCTGCTTTTCGAGCAGAAATATCTGTCAATTACCACTTTGCTAATCTCTTGCTCGAAGGAGATTAACAAATGGTCAATAAAAATTTTCACCGATAGCCAAGCTGCACTGAAAGCATTGATATCCGATACATTTACGTCACTTATGGTGCAGGAATGTCTCCCCACCCTTGCCAAACTAGGAGAACTGAGCAGGTGCCTTCTAATATGGGTACCCGGATACTCGAGCATTGGGGAGAATGAGAAGGCGGACTCATTGATCGCTCGAGGAACAGGCTAGGGATTCATCGGACCAAAACCTAGGCTCGGAATTCCCCTACAAGGTACAAGGATGGGAAATAACCGATGGTTGGACCTGGGGGTACGTGCCTCTCTGGTCACAAACACGCTCGAATTGCCATCAATGGACCTGCCACTGCGAGAGCCAAGGCCTGGCTCAAACTCTCTAGGTTGGACCTGAAAGTTTTAACCGCCATACTAGCGAGGCACTGTCGCTTCAGAAATTATCTAAAGAAGTTAGGATTGATTGAGCCTCCTAAATGTAGGCTATGTGAAGAAGATATAGAATGAAAGGAACATGCTATGTGTGAACGCCCAGCTGAGAACGGAGTCAGGATGGAAGAAATTGGATCTTATAAATTGAAACTGACTGAGCGTATTAAGCTCTCACCCACAAAACTCATATCCTTCACAAGAAGGATGGAGCTTGTGGATAAAATTAAGGACAGAGGGTGCTACAATAAATCACTGGGTCGCAGTGTCAGGGCTGCTAGGCAGCCGTCACCTATATAATATCTAGATACAGGCATCTGATTTAGTAAGAAACCTATCGACTATGTATTTGAATTGTGGAGGCCGTTACTTGATGTAGATCAATGATATAAATGAGATAAAAAACACAAGGGTTGACTTTAATCTACACTTTATTTGAAAAAATTCGACGACGTTTCGCTGACACAGCAGCTTTATCAAGAATGAAAAACAGAATGAAGAGTATGGTATTATAAACAAATCGTAGAACAAGTTGGATGAATAACAGGAAAATCCACACCGAGCCATTGTACAGTTAGTATGAAAGGTAATAAAAACTAATTAAACAAGTTAAGTAGGGGTGAATAATTCACATCTACCTGTTCATTCAAAAGCTTGTCCGGATGTTTGTATCTATTTATTTCTAATGCTTCTAGGAGATCTAATTTTGAACTTTTTGATTTTATATGTAATATGTCAAAGTTTTTATTGAATGAATGGTTTTCTTTTATTAGGTGGTTTGAATAATTTGAATCAGATTTATTTTTATCGAAGCTACGTTTATGTTTATGTTCTTATGCCAAAACTCCCATAGGTCCTACCGATATAAATTTTATCACAAGAACCGCAATTGAGTTTATAGATTCCTGATTCACTTGATTTTTCAACACGAGATTTATTATTTTTAATATGTTTACCTAAGTTATTAGAAGTTTTGAAAGTTATATTAAGATTTTGTTTGACGAGAAAGGATTTAATATTTGTACTTGCAGAACCGCAGAATGTTAAACTGTTGAATATTTTATAGTCTTTATGAATAGGAGATACTTCATTTATTGCTTTCTGATACAGTTTTTACGAATGATTAGATCTATCATATCCGGATTATATGAATTATTAATGGCTATCTGTTTGATGATGTTTAACTCTTCATTATAATCTTCTACTGATAAAGGTAAATTGAGTAAACGATGTACCATGCTGTTTAAAGCTGCAACTTTGTGTTGAATTGGATGTAATGAGTAGTTATGTATAATTGTATCAGTATGTGTTGGTTTACGAAAGACCGAAAAACATGATTATTATTTTGTTTAGGATTTTTAAGTCCAAAAATTAATGGAATCGTTCTGTTCAATTTCTATCGTGAATTTAATGTTCAAATGGATGGAATTAATGAAATTAAGAAATAATTATATTTAATAATTCATATAATCCGGATATGATAGATCTAATCATTCGTAAAAACTGTATCAGAAAGCAATAAATGAAGTATATCCTATTCATAAAGACTATAAAATATTCAACAGTTTATCATTCTGCGGTTCTGCAAGTACAAATATTAAATCCTTTCTCGTCAAACAAAATCTTAATATAACTTTCAAAACTTCTAATAACTTAGGTAAACATATTAAAAATAATAAATCTCGTGTTGAAAATCAAGTAAATCAGGAATCTATAAACTCAATTGCGGTTCTTGTGATAAAATTTATATCGGTAGGACCTATAGGAGTTTTGGCATAAAAACATCTGAACATAAACGTAGTTTCGATAAAATAAATCGGATTCAAATTATTCAAACCACCTAATAAAAGAAAACCATTCATTCAATAAAACTTTGACATATTACATATAAAATCAAAAAGTTCAAAATTAGATCTCCTAGAAGCATTAGAAATAAATAGATACAAACATTCAGACAAGCTTTAGAATGAACAGGTAGATGCGAATTATTCACCCCTACTTAACTTGTTTAATTAGTTTTATTACCTTTCATACTAACTGTGTTCTACGATTTGTTTATAATACCATACTCTTCATTCTGTTTTTCATTCTTGATAAAGCTGCTGTGTCAGCGAAACGTCGTCGAATTTTTCAAATAAAGTGTAGATTAAAGTTGAACCTTGTGTTTTTATTTCATTTAGACTATGTATTTTGTTTCAAAGAAGATTTATAATAATTTAAAATACAAAACAAAAATAACAATATATTCTTGTTTTTATTTTTTCGTTTGAATTAAAAATCAGTCTGAATTGAGGTAACTTTTAAAAGTAGAATTGAGAACTAATTTTTGTCAAAACTAATTACTGGAATATAAGCAAGATAAAATAACTATCACTTTTCTTACATAAACGTGAATCTTTCTAATAACAATATTCATATTATTCAATTGAAATGGTTACTGGTAAATTTACGAGGAGTGAAAAATGCGCTAGTAGTGAAAAAATCGTATATTAACCTCGGCCAGAATGATATTTTATTGTTTCGAATGTTTATAACCCTGTAACTACGCTACTAATAATGTACTATTATAACAGTTATGAAATTTACCTCAATACCAATTTAGAAGCACTATTAATGAACTAATTCTGTTCATAGAAAACAGATACATCTGTTTACTGGTGTAGTGTAGTGCAAGTAAGCTGGAAAATACCTGGGATATTCCCGGTGCTCATCTTTATAGTTTCCTCGCCCCGAAGGCGCTCGGCTCCAAACGCGAAAGCGAGATGTTTTCATTCCAGCAAGAGTATGGATGGATGTTTTAGCATTTGTACCAGAAAATTCTCTGCGAAGATTGGGGATTAGGTATACCTAGTTTGCTGATTAATTTTTTGATATTCATTCGACTTTTTTTGTTTGTATTCGAAAATGATATTTTGGAACCAACTGCATGCCCCCTCTTGCTACACTCTCGCCCTCCACAGGTTGGAAACCACTCACTGAGTATGAATCTGTAGATTTCCTGTGCGACATGTCAATTGAGAAAGAAATATAAATTGCATGTGTTAAAATAATTAATATTAATTTCATCTTGTTGCAATGTCAGTTTATCAGCATCCGGGTGGTGACGTTGATAGTTTCGTCACAAGAATGGAAATGGTTTGAAACCAAATTTGTGGAACTCCTCTAAACGTAGTGTTCAAAAATTTGAAAAAAATTTTATACGGGGGCAAAATTAAAAGTGTTTTTTTGTCAAAATTCGTAACACCCTGTGGAATTTCGTGGTCCGAGTTGAAACGTACAATATCATGGTCTGTCAAGACACATCTTTCTACAGTAACGCCCTTCTTGTTTTATGCGAGTGTATTTCGGACCTCGTAGCGTATATCATGAACCTTCTAGAGCGACTATTACCACTTCCTCCTGTATAAACAACATTTTTCTGAACTGTGTGACTGTTACTCTCAAGAAACTATAAATCCATATATTTCGGACCATTTCGCACTAAAATTGCTTGTATTCGGACATACGTTAATTCATCATTAAGCTATTCAAAAATATAAATCTTTGTAAAGGAGCACCTTTTATATTCAAAAATAATTTCAGCATATGCAGCAAATTAGTGTCTAACTTTTTTCTATACATAATTCTTCAATGTATTCAACAGGATCCAAATTATAGACCGATTACACACTAAATGGACACCTAGTATATCGAGATAAGGACCGCTTAATACTTACGTATTATTGTTGTGTTGACATTTGAGCTGCGAGCTTGAGTAGTAATAAATGAAATTATTTTTAAAAGCAATATTGTGTATTCTGCGAGAGTTAAAGCATTAAAATTTCAAAAGCCATATAAATATTAGTCATCGATAATTTAGTTTCAATTTTAAATTCAATAAAACATATGCCTATTCCACATTATTAGAATTCGTTCCGAATTTTCGGTTAATGAAATGGTAAAATATCAACAAAACAAATGTATATTCATCAGAGATTATATGAAACAACAGATAGAGGCCAACATCAAATTTGTTCGAAGCTCAGTCCAATTCAATATATGTAATTTCGGAAATTCGACGCTGTTTTAATGGAATGTTCGAGTTACTGTAATGACCGTTAAAATAAGGCGACAAATTTTGCGATATGTGGAGTGTATCGTATTGAAATATATAGATGTTGATAGTAAAAATATACAAGTGCGAAATCTGAATGCTCTTTTTGCACGAATGTTTAATGTCAGTTTACGTTATCGTCTATCGTCTGTCGTCTATCGTCTGTCGTCTATCGTCTGTCGTCTGTCGTCTATCGTCTGTCGTCTATCGTCTGTCGTCTATCGTCTGTCGTCTATCGTCTGTCGTCTGTCGTCTATCGTCTGTCGTCTATCGTCTGTCGTCTATCGTCTGTCGTCTATCGTCTGTCGTCTATCGTCTGTCGTCTATCGTCTGTCGTCTATCGTCTGTCGTCTATCGTCTGTCGTCTATCGTCTGTCGTCTATCGTCTGTCGTCTATCGTCTGTCGTCTATCGTCTGTCGTCTATCGTCTGTCGTCTATCGTCTGTCGTCTATCGTCTGTCGTCTATCGTCTGTCGTCTATCGTCTGTCGTCTATCGTCTGTCGTCTATCGTCTGTCGTCTATCGTCTGTCGTCTATCGTCTGTCGTCTATCGTCTGTCGTCTATCGTCTGTCGTCTATCGTCTGTCGTCTATCGTCTGTCGTCTATCGTCTGTCGTCTATCGTCTGTCGTCTATCGTCTGTCGTCTATCGTCTGTCGTCTATCGTCTGTCGTCTATCGTCTGTCGTCTATCGTCTGTCGTCTATCGTCTGTCGTCTATCGTCTGTCGTCTATCGTCTGTCGTCTATCGTCTGTCGTCTATCGTCTGTCGTCTATCGTCTGTCGTCTATCGTCTGTCGTCTATCGTCTGTCGTCTATCGTCTGTCGTCTATCGTCTGTCGTCTATCGTCTGTCGTCTATCGTCTGTCGTCTATCGTCTGTCGTCTATCGTCTGTCGTCTATCGTCTGTCGTCTATCGTCTGTCGTCTATCGTCTGTCGTCTATCGTCTGTCGTCTATCGTCTGTCGTCTATCGTCTGTCGTCTATCGTCTGTCGTCTATCGTCTGTCGTCTATCGTCTGTCGTCTATCGTCTGTCGTCTATCGTCTGTCGTCTCGTCGTCTATCGTCTGTCGTCTATCGTCTGTCGTCTATCGTCGTCTATCGTCTGTCGTCTGTCGTCGTCTGTCGTCTATCGTCTGTCGTCTATCGTCTGTCGTCTATCGTCTGTCGTCTATCGTCTGTCGTCTATCGTCTGTCGTCTATCGTCTGTCGTCTATCGTCTGTCGTCTATCGTCTGTCGTCTATCGTCTGTCGTCTATCGTCTGTCGTCTATCGTCTGTCGTCTATCGTCTGTCGTCTATCGTCTGTCGTCTATCGTCTGTCGTCTATCGTCTGTCGTCTATCGTCTGTCGTCTATCGTCTGTCGTCTATCGTCTGTCGTCTATCGTCTGTCGTCTATCGTCTGTCGTCTATCGTCTGTCGTCTATCGTCTGTCGTCTATCGTCTGTCGTCTATCGTCTGTCGTCTATCGTCTGTCGTCTATCGTCTGTCGTCTATCGTCTGTCGTCTATCGTCTGTCGTCTATCGTCTGTCGTCTATCGTCTGTCGTCTATCGTCTGTCGTCTATCGTCTGTCGTCTATCGTCTGTCGTCTATCGTCTATCGTCTGTCGTCTATCGTCTGTCGTCTATCGTCTGTCGTCTATCGTCTATCGTCTATCGTCTGTCGTCTATCGTCTGTCGTCTATCGTCTGTCGTCTATCGTCTGTCGTCTATCGTCTGTCGTCTATCGTCTGTCGTCTATCGTCTGTCGTCTATCGTCTGTCGTCTATCGTCTGTCGTCTATCGTCTGTCGTCTATCGTCTGTCGTCTATCGTCTGTCGTCTATCGTCTGTCGTCTATCGTCTGTCGTCTATCGTCTATCGTCTATCGTCTATCGTCTCGTCGTCTATCGTCTATCGTCGTCTATCGTCTGTCGTCTATCGTCTGTCGTCTATCGTCTGTCGTCTATCGTCTCGTCTATCGTCTATCGTCTGTCGTCTATCGTCTGTCGTCTATCGTCTCGTCGTCTATCGTCTCGTCTATCGTCTATCGTCTCGTCGTCTATCGTCTGTCGTCTATCGTCTGTCGTCTATCGTCTGTCGTCTATCGTCTCGTCGTCTATCGTCTGTCGTCTATCGTCTATCGTCTCGTCGTCTATCGTCTGTCGTCTATCGTCTGTCGTCTATCGTCTGTCGTCTATCGTCTGTCGTCTGTCGTCTATCGTCTGTCGTCTATCGTCTGTCGTCTATCGTCTGTCGTCTATCGTCTGTCGTCTATCGTCTGTCGTCTATCGTCTGTCGTCTATCGTCTATCGTCTATCGTCTATCGTCTATCGTCTATCGTCTATCGTCTATCGTCTATCGTCTATCGTCTATCGTCTATCGTCTATCGTCTATCGTCTATCGTCTATCGTCTATCGTCTATCGTCTATCGTCTATCGTCTATCGTCTATCGTCTATCGTCTATCGTCTATCGTCTATCGTCTATCGTCTATCGTCTATCGTCTATCGTCTATCGTCTATCGTCTATCGTCTATCGTCTATCGTCTATCGTCTATCGTCTATCGTCTATCGTCTATCGTCTATCGTCTATCGTCTATCGTCTATCGTCTATCGTCTATCGTCTATCGTCTATCGTCTATCGTCTATCGTCTATCGTCTATCGTCTATCGTCTATCGTCTATCGTCTATCGTCTATCGTCTATCGTCTGTCGTCTATCGTCTATCGTCTATCGTCGTCTATCGTCTGTCGTCTATCGTCTATCGTCTATCGTCTATCGTCTATCGTCTATCGTCTATCGTCTATCGTCTATCGTCTATCGTCTATCGTCTATCGTCTATCGTCTATCGTCTATCGTCTATCGTCTATCGTCTATCGTCTATCGTCTATCGTCTATCGTCTATCGTCTATCGTCTATCGTCTATCCTCTATCGTCTATCGTCTTTCCTCTATCGTCTATCGTATACCGCCTATTGATTATCGTTTGTTGTCTTCCGAATTTCGAGTATCGTTTATCGTATCGTAGTTATTTGTCTATTGAGTATTGTGTGGTGTTTTTTATCTCTCGTATATTGTCGACTATCAATCTTTCATTGATTTTCTATCCATAATTTTGCCATAGAAAAGTAGTCTCTGGTACTAGAATTATCTTATAGAAAAGTATGTTTTAGATTCACCGATATCCTTCGAACTTCTGAAAATATTAAAAAGAATTAATTGATACAACTCACGAAAACAAGATTGAAGAATATATCGCTTATAGAGAATACACGAGCTCCTCAAAAAATTCAAAATCCAAATTCAACAAATGAAAAATATTCGAAAATTTCAAACGATCAATATACGTCTCGGATAAAAGGTATATTTTGTATAACTCATAATCTATTTGTATTTTATAAAGCTTCCGATCTGACACGAAAATCGTTTATACGTTTTAATTTATTCAAGAATAATGATGGTTTCATGCAGTAAGCGCGTTCAGGTTCACGGTTATATGGGATTCACATAATGGATTGCATAAATTAAATCATAAGCCTCAGTTATTTTGCGAGATTTTCCTAACAAAAGCAGAACGTGAGAGAATTTATTCCGCAACAGTTTTATATTTTGCTTCTATCTAGGTTGTGTACGCTATAGCTCTTGAGGAATGGCCGGTTCTGGGTTTAGACATTTATATTTGCCACAAGGGTCTGCAGTTTTGTTTGTATTTATATACGGAGGCAGTGCCCCGAATTTTTATAGATATTTATGCAAAAGGAGTGTTTATAAAGATAAATATGCTCCAATGTGTATGAATAATTCATTCGTAAAAGGAATCTTCAATAAATCAATACGATTTACTCTCGGAGAAATTGTATGTTAATATACAGGGTGCTTCAACGAAAACTAAACAGAGGCTATATTTACCAAGAAATTCATTTCTGATCCAAACGCAAAAACAAGTCAGTTTTTGTTTCAAGGGGTTATATTTTGGGGTACAAAACTTGCCTGAAATATCAACCCCCTAAGCGGGGGATAGATTAATCCTTGAACATTTTGAATAGGGAGGATAAGTCGAGTGATGACTCAAAAGGAAGGTGGTATCTTAGTCTACATCACCTTGAACGAATTTCTATTTTGAATTGAAAACTGTAGAAGATACAGGGTGAGCAACTGAAAGATAGGGAAGACTATTTCCCTGAGACTTTTCAAATTTCAGTGAGGTGAAATGGAACAGATCCATGCTGATCAATGGCAGTGATCATTAAGTACCATGCTCATCTCGAATTTCAACCCCTTGAGCAGAGCTGACCACCCTTGAAAATTTGAAGAGGGTAGATGGGTCGAGTGATACTTCGAAAGAAAGGTATTATCTTTGTCTGCATCCTCGTGAACGAATTTTCATTTTTGATTGAAAACTGTAGAAGATACCGAGTGAGCTACTGAAAAATCCTTCACTTGAAAGGTATCACTGGATCGAAATATTACCCCTGCTATAGGGGTTGAAATTCGAGATCGGGGTGATTTCGGAAGATGACAGCGTTTGATCTGAAATGAATCTATTCCAGTTTTCTCGCACTAATACTCCAAAAGTCGAGGGGCGATAGCCTTCTCTATTTTGCAGTGGCTCACTCTGTATCTTCTACAGTTTTCAATCAAAAATGAAAATTCTTTCATGGGAATGCAGACAATATAGGATAATACCTTTCTCTTGAGTTATCACTTGACCCATCTAGCCTCTTCCAAATTTTCAAGGGTTGTCACCCTTGCTCCAGGGGTTGAAATACGAGATGAGTATGGTACTTGATGATGACTGCCATTGATTTGCATGGATTTGTTCCACTTTACTTCACTGAAACTTGAATAGTCTCAGGGAAATAGTCTTCCCTACCTTTCAGTTGCTCACCCCGTATCTTCTACAATTTTCAATTAAAAATGGAAATTCGTTCAAGGCAATATATACAAAGGTACCGCCTTTCTTTTGAGTCATCACTTGATCCATCTTCCTTATTCAAAATGTTCAAGGATTGCAACTTCCGCTTAGGGGGTTGATATTTCAGGCAATTATTGTACCCCAAATGATGTCCCCCTTGAAACAAAAATTACCATGTTTTTGCGTTTTGATCAGAAATGAATATCTTGGTAGATAAAGCCTTTGTTTAGTTTTCGTTGAAGCACCCTGTATAGATCAGTGTATGAATGAATTTCATCACTGTGTAGAACCTCACGCTGGTTCTATGCAGAAAAACAATTTTTAATTTCAGAAATTTTGAATAAACAAACTCCTTGCATGTGTTAAATAGGAAAATTTTGAGAATATCGAGTCCAATTTACTCGTAACTGGATTATTCTTCTTACATCTCACAAAAATGTGAAAAATTAAATAAGGTTTACGGAAATTACACCCTATTCAAAAGTAAAGGGTACTACGTGTTAGGAGTAGTTCTATTCTAGCAAATATGGGGCGAAAGCGATTAATAGAGAGCCATATGAGAAAAATTAAATTGCGGCACTCTTTTTATAGTTCTATCAGATTCTGGGGAGTCTCATTCTGGGTCACCCTGAATATTGAAAGCTTTGTGATTTATACTCTGATTATCTCGAATTATTACTCAATTAACTAATTACTCTAATTATCTTAAAACTAGAGAGTTCTACTTTTTCAATCGCCATGTTTTCGGATAATATGATAATTACTTAAAATTACAAGATGACTTTTCTTTGGAAAATTCCTCATGCATTTGCTCTTGAATTAAAGAATTTTTCGTTATCTTGCATCGTCAACGAGTGATTAATGAAGTAATTGTCCCCCATTTTTATTGGAGTTGGTGGGGTACACACATTCTTCCGTGTTTGTTTCTGGACATCCATATTAACACTTATGAATCTGATTTATTCATAGCACTTCTTTATGTTACTAACAAAATGATGATTATTTCAGATTATTGAAATATAATTTATTAGTGAAATTATGAAAGTGATGCTGTCAGCTGTCTTCAGATAGACTTCATATTTTTCAGACTTGGAGGTCCTCACTCGGAACTGCTATTGTGAAGAAACTATACATTTTTGTAATAACCGTCCAAGAGCTGAAATGAAGACTATTTGAAAGAAAATTTTTCGAATTTCGTGGCACCTTACACCATTCGAATTCAAGTGATACGTTAAAGGATAATTTTTCTTTTATCTCACAAGAATGTTGAAAATTAAATTACATTTACGAAACGTTTACTCTATCCAAAATTAGGGGGCAATACATGTGAGGGGTAGTTCATTTCTACCGAATATGGTGCACAAGCTGTTCTGAAGAGTAATATTGATGATTTATTTATTTTAAGGAAATTGATTCTCAACGAAGATGAAGTAAAATATATTTTATACTTTCCACAAATTTCTTCTTGCAAATACAACCGGTTTCGACCGTCATTTTCAAGAGGTCAACTACAGGAAATGAACTATTGAGTCTGGGCTAGATATTTATGTCTAGCTCGCTATTAAGGATGATTTCACTTGGGTTCTTACAAAGTTTATTGATTCCCAAACATTCCAACTGATTCGTTTTCTTTGCTTTGTCGCAATTATGGAGAATTTTGATATTATCTAATGTTAACGAATGTTTTGTGGTTTCTATAGTTCACATATTAGAGAATTATTGACAGAGGATAAATGTTATTTGAATTTGGCTTCGAAATTCATACCAATCTACCTAACATAAGCTACCGTACACTAATTGCAAAAAAATTTGGAAACTCCTGATTTTTTGAATTTGCTGTTTTTGTTTAGCATTGAATAATTATTTGCTCAAGTTCAGATCACTCGTGAAACAGTATCTGTTATGGAGTTTGATAATTACTAGTGAGCCCATTAAGATTGCCTTTTATATCTAAATAGCCAATATACTAAACGCGTAATATACTGAACGCCTTTTCATATTCAACTCTATCTGTACTGAACGCCTTATTATTTTCACTTTATTATTCATATATTTACTCAATAGTTCTTTATGTTACATGGAATTAATTCACAATATTCCAAATTTCTAGTTCCAAAAGTATTAAATATATACTTCAGAAAGATCAATATAGGCAGATCTATCGTTTCAAATTTTTAATTTTTACTCAATAGTTCTGATTCGTATTAGATCAGATAAGAAACCAATAAGATTCATGAATTATAATAAACAAAAATATGAGCTTGAAACAGCAAGATGGAAGAATGACTTCTCAAGTATATTAATGAAATAGAAAATGAAAATTCTTCTCAAATTAAAATTTGAGTGTTCACTACTGAACACAGAAATTTCACCTTATGTGATTGCCCTATATGTAACTATTTTATATAAATTCAAATTGACCAAAATTCACACAATTTGCTTATCAGAAAGAACAAACATCTTCTGAATTGAAGTGATCTTATGGAAAGCAGAAATGAGATCCACAAATTTGTAAATTACATTATGGACCCTCATATACAATACAATGATATTAACTATATATTAGTTTCACTGTTTCTTATAACTGTCAATTTCCTAGATCCTTAACTGTCGAATTGGCAGTTGGTTTCTAGCAGTCAGCTTCTTATAAACTTGCTCTCTAATAATTGAAATTTCTATTCTTCAATATTACTTCTCTTCAATTCATTTTCTTGTGAATCTTTATAATATACTATGAAATGAAAATGAAAGGATAAAATTGCATTAAAACAACTTCATATTTCCATATTACGTGATAAGCATACTCATTTTACACAATTATATGAAATACCTATAGTACAACTACCCATTACAAAAATTGTCAAGTTGCTTAGCATTCTCCAAGTAGTAGTTGAATTTTTTCCAGAATATGAGTCGCATAAGTAGCAGCATGTTTCCTGTGACTTTCATAAATCTTGGATTGAAAGTTGTAGTTGTACAAAATGAAACTTCATATGCGACTTCAATATTTTTGAACATCATATTTCCCACTATCAGACACCTATAACAGAGAAACTTTCAACTTCAAATCAATGAGGAATTCCTGTCATTCATTCAACAACTTTGATAAAATTTCCTGAGAAACAGTAACTATGAATTATGAATGGAAGGAACTCACGAAATTACCTTTTGTGCAAAATTGAGATCTTATTTTCTTTGGTTCAAACTTGAACATTGTCAAATACATTGAATCTCATTAACTTTTACATTGGAATAATTGTAGAATAGAAACTTACTTCCACTTGAATAAACTGAAAGGAAAATTCAATTTGAAATGGCACGGTCATATTGACATCCAGCTTGAAATATTTTAATACACATATAGCCTTAAATGGATAGCTTGCAATATTCATATGATACATACTCTAAATGACCTAAGGAAAACCTTATTGAATTCCTTCCAGAAAAAATATTATAATATAAAAGAGCTCAATACCTATTAATAGCAACTCGAAGGATATCTCCCATTATTTTGTAAGATCCTCCAATTGATTCGTTAAAAAATCCTAGTAATTCCAGGACATTTTTCAACGCATAGAGGTTAAAATAACCATGAAATAAAAATGAAATATGTGAATTCTGAGTACATTTCTTGAGCATGCCTAAAAATATACATTAAATTACATGAATAAACCTCAAATTACATTCACTCACCTTTCAAACATTATTGTAAGTCTCCTTAATTCCTTTGTATTATACCATTTCGTTTGAATCATATTAGGTTAGGATAACCACAGAATGTTAAATTTATGAATTTTGAAAGTCTATCGTTTCTTTCCTTAAACAAATTATACATTAACATGGATAAAATAAACATCAAACTACGATCATTTACCTCTAAAAGTTTATTTCAAGTTTCGTCAAACTTTTCATACAAATAAAATTCGGAATCACTTGTTTTGACAGACCGAATATAAGACTAATTGAAATAAGGTTAGATTCGACTGTCACTCAGAAGAGAGAGAGCACTATATTCTAGATGTTGTTAGTACCGAAATTATGTTGGTGAGAATCAAAGTTTTTAACTATTTCCATCTCACTATTTTCGTTCAGAAGAGAGAGAGAGCATTAAATTTTACACGTTGGTAATGCTCACTTCCGACATTGAATAGCGATATAAGGGGTAGAAGGAGCGGTAACTGGCTCCACCCCCGTATTTCCGTTCTATTCTTCGAAAATGTAGGTCTCAAATACCGTCCCAAATTCGAAAATTAAGTCGTGACATGACGATTTCTCGTCGGGGACCCGATCTCGAGATATGTAGGAATCGTTCGAAGTCGAATCCTTTCTCCCGGTGACCCCGTTTAAGTAGGATGGTTAAAACAAAAACGCGTATTTTGACAGCTCGAGGTTTGTTTATTTCGAGAATTTCTGGCCGTCGGAGATTTTCTGAATATGGAAAGTAAAGCGAAAATTTGCGAAAGTCGGCCGATAGCCCTCCGTTCGATGGAAGATTTTTCCGTTTTCCCGTGATTTTATGAGAATCTAACTATTGCGGCGCAAAATGCGAAACTCGAGGCTTTTTCGTCGTCCAGGTTTCGTAGCGATCGAAGGCGATAGAAATATTTTGTATAGCTGCAGAAGTCCATAGAAATTATCCCCTCCATCCCGGAGATTTCGGAGACGTATTTTATCTTCGCTTTTTCGGAACTTTTTCCCAGAATTTTCGTCCGATCGACCTCTCCGATCGCCCTCCGAAAGATCCGAGTTATCGATTCCGAAAAAATCTCGCCGTTTCCACGTTCCGTTCGCCCGGGGCGACGTTTCGGCGAAATTTTTCGAAAAATCGTCGCGCCGCCGTCGTTTGAGCTAGGGACTCCGAATTTCGCTCGGATCTTTCTCAGACGTTTCTATACCGGAAAAAAATTATTCGCGGGGGCCTACGGCCCCCGCTTTTCCGCGCCGACCGTTTCTTCCCGCCCAGTTCAAACTCCAACCGCCCCCTCCACTTTCCTCGAAATAAGGCTTACTGCCTTAGTATTATATGGATAATATTTGATGTTTTTCTTTACGTTCAACTTATTTTCTGTAGATGTTATAAATGAAATTGTCAGTCGATTTTGTTATTGTCAAGTCTGAATAATTTATTGAGTTATTAATTTTTTCTCTGCTGTTAACTTAATTTTGGTATAAACTTCATTCAGAAATTGTAGAAATGGTCTGTTTGAGCCATGGAAACCCATAAAATATCATCTTCATATCGGTACCCGAACAATTTATGTTTTTTTGCTGAGTGGCTATTTAATGTTACTGAGCTTTTGAGGTTATTTATGAATATATTGGTTGGAAGGGAAATAAATTTTGATTGATGATTCATCAAAATTCTACCAATAGCTACCAGGATGGAGCCACACACACGAAGAAAAACGTCAGTTAACACAAATAATCGGTGTAAATGTCAATGCAAGATTTGAGAAAACACGTGGTTCACTGGTAGACAACGGCCGTTCGGCAATATGGCCGGTGGCATGGGTCCGTAAAGTCGACTCGTGGCAACGCGTGCTGCAGCCGATTTACGGAGACAACGTGAACTCGACGAGGTCGGCGAAGGAAAAAAGGGCGCGTCGCAGAAATGCAAGGATATTCAAACCTTAAATACCCATGCGATTGAAATCAATTCAATACCCAAGCGGGGTCTAGCTTAAAAACAGGTTTCTAATGATAGCATCTTTTTTTCAATGAGAATTAAAGTCTTAGACATTTCAGAAGTATAATTTCATAATAATAATTTGAATTCGAAACAAAAGAAATGAAAAATTCGAATAAAAATAAAATATAATTCTTCAATCGTGTAAAGAAGTAACAACTGAATCATGAAAGCTAGAAAAAAACCATAACATCAGATGACGAAAAAAATAAGTGGTTTGAATGATAGACCAACAAACAATCATGGCACAAAACAGAAATTTGTTTTCGTCTATGCTCTTCACATACAAACTGCTTACATTGTGTATATTTTGTATTCACTTTTTTGTCCAAACTTCTTGGGCATTTAAAACACCTTTGGTTGCAGCTTGTGCTTCAACCTCAGGTTCAACAGGAACCTCAATTCCACAATCTCTCAGGGCAGATTTTATGTGATAGTGGTGATGTGTATTTTTGCACGCGTCTCCATGTTGGCGCAAACTAGTTCATCTCCCAACTTCAGCAAAAAGAAACGCCGTCTCGAGAAATTTTCTTCTTTCCTATCGGTTTTTTTTTATATGTATTACGAAAGCATTTAGGGCACAAATATCTAAGATGTTCATGAAAAATCTATACGGCCATCGGGCCATTCTTCTGCTGCATGAATATTTCCCGAATTAGTTTATCGGCATTATGTTGTAATCCAAAATCATATATGGCTTATTATCATGTTCTTGAGATACACCATCATCATTGTGTTGACTAGACAGTATATATACCATTCTATTTTTTTTTGGAACATACGAAACCATTGTTAAATTTCGAGTAAATGCAAATATTGAAGAATGAATGGGCCTAGATTTTATACTTAGTTCGGAAGGAGTATCTGGTTTATTCTTACAGACTCTCCCCAGTAGTGTAAGTTGTTCTTTCAACAAGTGATTGGCTAAGTCAACACTTGTGAAAAAATTTTCTGTGGTTATTCCACGCCAAGTGGTATGATATGGTTCCACCAAATCTCTGAGAACCCGATAACCTTGGTTCTTTTCTGCTACGCCACCCGGCAGTTTTTCTGTATATATTTATTATCGTGGACTTATGCACTATCTCAGCTAGTAGCTGGATATAATTTACCTTTCCCAGATTTAGCAATCAAAGGGAATAGGCTCGATTACAATATACTTGACATAAATTTCCTAACTATCCTACATGTATTAAGATTTACAGCTTTTTGCATTTCTATATAGGTATTCTTATGCAATTCTAATTTCTTAAGGCTATCATGCAAAGTTTTGGGTATTAAACCAGTCGAGGATACGATGACAGGAACAATATCTATTTTATCAAGGTGCCACGTCTGCTTGATCTCAATAGCAAGGTCTGTGTATTTGGACTTTTTCTCCTGGAACTTGTTCAGCACGTTGTTATTATCCGGTATGGCGACATCCACCAGCATTGCTGTTCTGGCTCTCTTATCATACACCACTATGTCCGGCCTATTATTCGTCACCATTCTGTCAGTGATGACAGGCCTATCGTAGTATAATCTGATAGAGTCATTTTCCAATACGGGCGCCGGCTGATACTTGTAATATGGCTGGAAGGTATTCAGAAGTCCATACTTGTGTGCAAGTTTCTGGTGTATAATGTTGCACACTTGATTATGCCTGTGAAGATACTTCGTATTGGTCAGTTGTTCGCATCCGGACGTAATATGCTGTATAGTATCCGATCTTATATGGCATTTTCTGCAGTTATCTGTTTGCAATGTTCCGTCCTTCATTATAAATTTTTTGTAATTGTTTGTAGCGATCACTTGGTCTTGGATGACAATAAGAACTCCCTCTGTTTCTGTGAATAATTCTCCTTTCATCAACCATTTGTTGGAGGCTTCTTTGTCGATGTGTGGTTGATAAATCTCATGGTGATGTCGTCCATGCAATTCCTTTCTCGACCATTGCTTTTGTTTTTCAGTATCTGATAGGAACGGTAGATTCAGCAGGTCATTTCTGGTAGCAAGATTTAGTGGTGTATATCCCCTATAAGCCAACGATACCACTCTATGGAGGTCAGAAGTGAAAGCTTTCGCAGAGAAGAATTCTCTGAGATTTTTTATCTCTTCGGTGTGTAAATTGACAAGATCTATTAATCCGCGTCCTCCTTCTTTCCGCTACAAAGTTGTTCGTATCACAGACGATTTTGGATGATGGTTGTTGTACTTAGTTAGCATCGTTCGGGTCTGCCTTTGAATATCATCCAGTTCTGTCTTAGTCCATCTGATTATTCCAAATGAGTAAAGCAACACTGGAATGGCGTAGGTGTTAATTGCCTTGACTAGATTCCCCGAGTTCAACATCGATTTCAGCACAGACTTCAGACGCTGACTGTATTCTGAACGAATTTTCTCCTTTGATTGTTTTTGGTCTAGCAATATGGCTTGTTGGTATCCCAGATATTTGTATGTTTCGCCATCTCTCATGCACTGTATAATATCACCGTTCGAAAGTTGTGTTTCACCATCTATGACTTTCCCTCTTTGAATGTTCAGGGTCTTACATTTTTCAATCCCGAATTTCATATGAACGTCTGCCGAGAACTCACTGACAGTTTTCAGCAAAACATCCAATTGCTTCTTGTTCGAAGCATATAATTTGATGTCATCCATATACAGCAGGTGGGAGATTGTATAATTCCTTTCTGCTTTTATCCTAAAACCATATCCTGTTCTATTGAGCATTGAGGACAATGGATTATTGCTAAACAGAACCATAGTGGACTCAAAGAGTCTCCGTGAAAAATTCCACGATGTATGGGTATCTCGTCGGTTTTAATTGATTTATTGTTCATGTTGACCTGCAGATACGTGCGCCAGTGTGTCATTGTTGTCTTCAAGAACTCTACCAGGGCTGGGTGAATTTTGTATATCTGCAATACTTCAACAAGCCAAGAATGGGCGGTACTATCGAATGCCTTCAGATAATCGAGAAAAGCTGAATGAACATTCCGATGCCCTACGTGTGCCTGTTTCATTATCACAGAATCGATGATGAGTTGTTCCTTGCACCCGTGGTGTTTCTTTCTGCATCCTTTCTGCTCCTCTGCTGATATATTGTTGTCGTCAAGGTGTTGGTATATTCGATTGGATATGCATGAGCTGAGTATTTTGTAGAGAGTTGGCAGGCAAGTGATTGGCCTATATTGAGACGGATCCTGTGTTCTATCGCTCTTAGGTAGCATATATGTTAAGCCTTGCGTTAGGAAAGTGGGTGTTTTCTTGGGATGTTGAAGAACATATGTGAGCTGTTTCGCTAGGGCTCCATAGAGCTTATCAAACTTCTTGTACCAGTAGTTGTGGATATTATCTATACCTGTGGCCTTCCAATTGTTGGTCGCTCGAACTACTGTTGTGATTTCTTCCTCCGTTATTCCATCGAATTCCATATGTCTGATATCGAGGCGTTCTTTTTCATTCGTGATCCATTCCGCATCTCTATTGTGTTCTTTGGGGTTCGACCATAGTGATGACCAATAGTCGGTCAAGCACTGTGCGTCAGGTACTTTTCTGTTATTGTTGGTCGCAGTTCTGTTATTTCCCTTATGAAAATTGGCTGCGATTTGGAGGAACCTTTGGTTTTGGTGTTTCCTTTCAGTACACTTGACGTACCTTGAAAGCCTCTTTGCTTTTGCTTGGAGTTTCTGTTTCAAAGTGTCCATATACACGTCGATGTGTTGTTTGTGATCAGGGTGATTTGTGTTCGTACCAATTTTTCTATAAATTTTGCGTATATGTGATTTCAAGCGCCTTGAGGGTTTTCTGTTTCTCAGGAATTCTGTGAGGCGACCGATTTCTGCTCTAATATTATCAATATCCTTCTCCAGTCGTTCTCGCCATGGTGGTTTTCTGACGCTTTTTGGCTCAGCTTGAATCAGAGTTGTGGAGATTTGTTGTTTGTGAAGTCGAAGAACCGCTACTGCTCCACAGTAAATCAAAGTGTGAATCTTCTCCAAGGTGTTCTGGTCGGTGTATTCTTCAAACATTGAGTTTACGCTTGCTAGGATGATATTGCTGTTCTTGTTCGTCTTGAGTTTGGGCAGTTTAGGTCTTTTAGTTGGGTTACTACCACTGAATTAAGTTATTGCTCTGTTGAGTTCTGATCTTGCTAAATACGTATATTCGTTCTGCTGATTCGGCTCAAGAGGGCGTTCCATGTTAATATTCGTTTCCGTGGCTTCGATGTTATATGTAACACTTTCACTGACTCCAGCAGGTATACCGTTATGAGTATCATTTTCGCTTCTGAGTTCCATTATGACCTCTTCTCGTAAGCTTTGCATCGATTCTGAAGAAAGTAGCCTGTTTTTAACGATTGTTCTTCGTTGATCCGAAATTCTCTGCTCGGATATTTTTCTATGAACGCAAGATGTATCTGTATCTGTCATTTCCGATTCCAAGTTTGTAATCTTGTAATAGGAACGCATAATGAAGGTATTCATTTCTGGAGTCCACTTCATGCGTTTCCTAGGGAGTATATATTATTATTATTATTATTATTAGAAATTATTATTATTAGAAATAATTTAAGGCTGAGGACATAGACTTATGAAGCCTAATAACAGAAGATGATTTATGAATGTGTATACATAGGTCATACATAAAATCAGTAAAATTAGACTCGTAATAAACTGCACTAGAAAATTGACACGCCACTATGCGAAAAGAAGCGAGTCCATTTTGTTTTTGAATTCATTTACCGATTCCGAGCGGACCACATCTCCTGGAAACCCATTCCAATCATTGAACACTCTATTGACCAACATGTGCTGTCTGCCGTGTCGAAAACTGTTCTTTTCTCTGTTTGAGACAATGCAAGCGAGTATCGTCGTTTAATGCAAACAAACTCTTGAGGTTGGCGTAGTTGTGTTTAACCATTCTGTATGTTAAAATTAAATCTCCGCGACGTCGACGTTGCTCGAAAGTCTTCAGACCAGCTGCAGTTAACCTGTCAGCGTATGATGGACGTACGGCACCGAAAGTCATACGCGTTGCACGGCGTTGAACACCTTCCAGCACGTTTTTATCCGAACGAGAACCGGACACCACACCGCACCCGCGTACTCCAAAATGGAACGCACATAAGTTTTGTTGCGTGAGATTGAGCTGGTAAAGGATAGGTGTTCGAATGATTTGTGGATGAGGTGAATCAAAGAGTTAGCACGTTTACAAACACTAAGGATATGTTCCGACCATGTGAGGTCTGAAGTAATGATTACACCTAGGTCGATATGTGAGGACACCGCGCGAAGGGGTTGATTGTTAATCGGGTACAGATACAACGGATTGTTCGGTCTTATACGCAGTACTACACATTTGTCCACGTTCAATGGTAGGAGCCAATATTTGCACCATCGATTTATTACATTCGAGTCGTCCTGCAGAAGCTGCCTCCCGATTAGCTGGTTTTCATACAACTTTGTGTCATCAGCAAAGAACGATTTGCGAGACCTAACCCGATGAGACAAGTCACTTGCGAAAATAATAAATAGCAGTGGCCCCAGGACGGATTCTTGTGGCACCCCACTCTGAACCGCCCTTTCCTAAGAGTAAGCCATACCAACTTCAACTACGAATGTTCGCCGCGACAAATAATTAGCAGTCCAAAGATGCAACTTCCCTCGAATACCTAAGATATTTAATCTATACACTAATCATTTAGCTGTGACTCTGTCGAACGCCTTTGCGAAATCGAGATATATTACATCGGTAGGTGTTCTATGGTCGTAGGCGTTTGTCCAGTCGTTAAGGCAAGATAACAGATTGGTAATAGTCGATTTTCCCCTAACAAAGCCATGTTGCTCTGGTGGTATGATGGAGTATTTTGTAATAAACTCTGTCATCGCTTCAACAATTATTGATATCATTAGTTTCGATGCAGCAGACAAAAGACTTATTGGTCTATAATTATACGGGTCGAGTTTATCACCTTTTTTGTAGATGGGAGTGACACTTGACTTTTTCCAACCTAGAGGAACGCTGGAGCTCTCGAAGGACGTTTCCATAATACTAGCCAACGGATGTGAAAGTACATCGGCAAATTTCTTCAAGAAGAACAAACTGAGGCCGTCAAGTCCTGGGGACGAATGATTTTTGAGCTTGAGAACGTGCTTTTTCATTATATCTGGATTGAACTCTACATGTGTTATGCTATTGTCCAGTGGTCTCGTAGCAGAATCCGGCATCTGCTCGATCTCTGGCTCAGATGTGAAGCAGCTATAAAATGCATCCGCCAATACCTCCGCCGATTCAGTGTCAGATTCACATATACTCCCATCATTTTTCCGTAGCAGGGCATTTACCTTCGACTGCAAATTGGTACGAATAAATTTGAGAAGTTTTCTGTTGTTATCGGATGCAGCAATCGATTCTTCATACTGGCGGCGTGCAGAACGCAGAGCGAGAGATACTTGGTTGGAAAAATTTCTATGATTCAAAAAGTCTTCAGGGTTATTAGTGCATTTATATTTCTTCCACAGGCGATTTTTGTGTTCTATCAGCGACAAAAGCTCTGAGTTAATCCATGGTTTGAGAGGATTCACGCGAGAAGTCTTTTCCTGGGAATTTCTGTGGATGTGTGTGAATGTGGAGTGAAATTTCTTCCACATAATATCAGCATCATCTGTAGGACCTGGAGATTACACAAATATGAGGTTTTGACGTCATCAGCTGCCCAAATTCTTATACCTTACCGATTAGGTTCTGATTTTATATATTGCCTAAAGAGACACTTTCCCCTAAAGCAAACCAATTGCTCATCAATGGTAATAGTTTCATACGGTTTAAAAACATTATTGCAGTTGCTAACGAACATCTCCCAAATATCTCTGTTTGCTGCTAATTTGTTTTGTTCTCGCCTTTCCACTCTCGTCGATTTGTTACCAAATCGTAAAAATGTTGAAATTTCCTCAAATCTACTGCGAGAAAATGCTGCTGGAAAAAAGATCTTGGATTTGCTGTGCTTGTAGTCCACATTTCTCGTATCGTTTCTTTCCTACATCTCAAGGCACCAGGTCTTATCAGAACTCCTAGAAAGCAGGTCAATTCACTCCGACGAAATACCGTCCATTTTTTTTGGTTTGCTGGGTTTTTTTGATTCCAGGAATCAAAATATCGGGAGGCTTCTTGATTGGTGTGAAGGCATATAACGTCTTTCATTTCGTCAAAACTGAGTTGATAGATTCTAAAATTGTACTCACATTTTTACTGTGTTCTGTTAGAGCAGGGCTTGTTTTTACGATGTTTTCTTGCTAATCTCTTGCTTTGATAAAGTGGTTGTTTTTCTATTTCAGACCAGATTTTGATATAAAAACAGGACGGTCAGATTCTAATCCGACCGTTGTGTATGTGTATGTATTCTAATTCAGCTTGAGTCATTTTTCTATTTCTAAAGCATTCCAATTTTAGTATAACCCTAACCAAAAACACGAAAATTAATAAAAAAACATATTACGTACATACACAACCGGGGTCCCTACGAGACCCCACGTACCTAATTCACTCCTAGAACCTCACGATCACCACGAAACGTCGCGGCAGACTAACAGGATGGCCATGATGTATTTCCTGACGAATAGCTGGCAGCGATGTTGCCAATATGTAACATAAAAATAGTTATGAGGTAAATTCTGATGTTGGGGTGCCTGGAAGATCCTGCTTGGGCGTTTTAGGGTTAAGCCCTCGGTCCAGGTAGGCCCAGAGTACGTTCTGTGCATAGCTCGGTCGGAGGGGCCTACTAGGTGATCTGTGATTAAGAAAGATAGAAGTTGGATAGCGTAGTGAACACGGTAACACGGCCCCCTTTGAAGATCGCGGTTAGGCGCCTTTATATTGCCATACCGAGTAATAAAACCATGATGTAACTTCATTTGAGAAATGGGCATACGTGTACATCAAACCATTGAAAATAAAAAAAAAGAAAAGATTGCTTATGTCATTTCAAAACAGAATAAAAAAGTAGCTTTTAAGGTCCACATAAAACTCTCCCAGGAATCTTTTAACAGTAAATATAAAACTGATCAAACTGGTCGTTCATTCAAAACGAGATATAAAGAGCATCAGTCAGATTACAATAAGCAGAGAAAAAAAGCGGGTGTTTAAATTGTTTTTTTATGTTATCCATGAAGATTTCTGCTAAAAGTGGGCCTAAGGGGTTTCCCATTATAAGTCCCTCATCACTTTTATAAAAACAATCTTTAAATAAAAAATAATTTTGCGATATGCAAACATAATAAAGCCATAATGTCGTATTTAATTCGTGGATTCGTCATATTTTGTGTTAACAAATTATTGATTATATTATACGGATATTTCGGTGGAATATTTGAAACAAATTCTTGACATCAAAAGAGACTAACTTTGCATTACTTGAAATGACAATATTTTCTATTTTTCTTATCAAATCATTTGAATTACGAATAGAAGAAGACGGTTCAAAATTACAAAATTTTTCCAGAATATGTATTAAAAATTTGGAAATCTTGAATGCTGGGGCGTGTATGAATGATACCACTGGTCTTATTGGATAACCATTTTAGTGCAATTTAACTTAAGAATAATGTTGCGGTGGTAAAGGATTCAGTAAGATAAGTTCAAATTTTTCGCTATCTGTAATGATGGATTTTGAATTCTCAATGACTGTCTTCACTCCTTATTGAATTTATCAGTTGGATCTCGAGATAGTCATTGAGATTTCAAAATCCATAATTACAGATTTTTTTGAACCGTCTTTTTCTATTCGTAATTCAAATGATTTGATAAGAAATTTGATAAGAAAATGGAAAATATTGTCATTCCAAGTAATGCAAAGTTAGTCTTTTTGATGTCAAGAATTTGTTCTCAAGTATTCCACCGAAAGATCCGTATAATATAATCAATAATCTGTTAACACAAAATATGACGAATCCACGAATTGAATATTACATTATGGCTTTATTAGATGTTTGCATATCTCAAAATTATTTTTATTTAAAGACTGTTTTTATAGAAGTGATAAGGGACTTATAATGTGGGAAACCCTAAGGCCCTCTTTTAGCAGAAATCTTCATGGATAACCTAGAAAAAAACCAGTCATAAACACCCGCTTAGTGAAGATTTCCTATATTGGTATCGACATGTCGATGACATTGTTTGTTTCACACGAACACACAAGTAGACCGTTCACTGTATTCAAAAATTTCATCAACAACCTGCACCCAAAAATAAAATTCACTTCTGAAATAGAACAGAACAATTCGATGAATTGACCTAACAATAACAAGATCAAATAATAAACATAAAGTTGCAGCATTTAATAGCTATATATATAGACTCTTGAAACAGCGATGTCTAGTGATAATTATTTCAAAGAAATGAATTTGATGAAACAGATGGCAATAAATAATGGTTATGATGCAAATTTAGTTAGCAGCATATTACATAAGAAAACCAAAAATTACAACATATATATATATATCCAATCGGTGAACACCAAGACAAGAAATTCAATAGTTTAACATATATAGGCAATATTAGCAATAATGTGAAGTCCCTTCTTAAAAATTCAAATTTAAATATAGCGTTCGAAACATCAGCACATTTAGATTTATTTATCAGGAATTATAAATCCCCAATTAATAAAGAAAATAAATCAGGTGTTTATAGATTGGATTGTGCAGATTGCAAATGTTTTTATATAGATAGAACCGGAAGAAATTTTAATGTTAGAATCTCTGAACATAAACGCAGTTTCATCAAAGGAAAAACCGATGCAAATCAATCTTAAGGAAAATGGTCACTTTTTCAATTCTGAATTTAAAATTCTACATTCTGAGAATAGAGGTATAAAACTCAACCTTCTGGAAGTACTTGAAATTAACAGATTTAGGTATTCACCGGAAATTCTTAATGATCAGGTAGACATGAATAACTCACCCATATCAAATTTATTTCCTGAACATAAGTTCAAGTAGGGATAGCTTTGAGTGCATTGCCTCTTTTGTATATATAAAAATTTGTTAGTGAGATACATTTGTAGTCTTCATTCGCTCTTGATGAAGATACTGTGTATCGAAACGCGTCGAGCATTTAATAATATATTCTACTAAAAATCATTGTTTACTTGTATTTGTGAAAATGGATTTCTATCACATAAAAGCCTCATCAATTGAATATAATTTGTTACTGCTATTATGAAAGTGCTGTCTCCAGATAGACCTGATATTTCTCTGCTCTAGAATCCATTAAAAGAGGTTTCATAATCAAAATTGCTGCGTGTTTTCGCGAAGAATTCTTAAAGTTATGACATCTTTATCTAGCATAGCGTCGGAAGACAAGAAGGAAAAAAGAGACAGATTGAGCTTTCGACGAGGGCGGAAATTATTTTCAAAGCGCGGCAATCGCAACAATCGAATGATTTGTTCCCGGAAAGATGGGATATTCGTGATTTCGACATTCGGAATTTCGCCTCATTACGCGGACTATATTTTAACGAAACGTAAGAAACGAACTTTCGATGGGAAACGCCGATATTTTCTTTGTTGATGGTTAAGGTCGTACCTCTCCTGCCTTGGATACACCCTTTGTAGCATTCGCGTTGTAATTTTCATTCAGAAGACGCCACTGTTGCGGCGTCTGAATGAGAATTACTTGATGGATGAGGTTCTTTGCGAAATAACTTCGAGATCCCCCTTTTTGTGACTATGAAAACTCGAGCATTCCGTACGTGTTCCGATGGTTTATTGTTAATGTAAAGATTTTTCATGTTCAAAACGAGAGTCTGGAAATTCGTGGAATTCTTCGAGTGTAAAAATCTCGGAACTTTATGAGACTTTTTAAATCAACTCGCATTTAAAATTTATTAACTTAATTATGAGGTTGCCTAGACGAATTTCTTCAAGCTTTGATTTCACAGTGACTTTCGAAAAGTATTGCTTATTACGTCTATATTCAGGAGGGAACTATGTCCAAAATTCAAATACGATCTTTCACAATTTACTTCCTTTTAATTCTAACTATGATTGCCTATACATACGTAAGAAAATCGATAAATGGTGGAAATAAGGTATATAAATACTTTTTTGTGGCAGTTTATTGACAATTATTGGAAAACATACCAAAACTCGTTGTCAGTGTGAATAACTTGTTAACCCAGATACGCCTGACGTCCTATATGTAAGATGGCATTCAAATTTGGCTCTCGCGAATGCGTTCGCATGCCAGAAAGTGGGGAGAAGTTTCTAACTGTTCGCACCTAACCTCTATATCAATGTTTATCTAGTCTCATGTCTGATTTGCTCTAGTGTTGTGAAAATGAGCAAAATTTCGAGGATGAATGTGGATGAAAATTATAGGGATTATGGTATTTCCTTTGAGCGGTAAGTTTTGACTAATTCTATTTTATACTCTAAAATACGTTATAAAATAATTAATGAAAGAAATGTGATAACATGAACGCATATCAGTTTGGTTAGTTTGGAGAAATGATGATTCAACCCTTGACGTCCTAAATGTAGGACGGTAGGAATATATGCTGCTATGACTAACCAAGCATTCCATATTTTATTTCAGGGGTTTTAATCTGAATGATATTCTGGCTCTTCTTGGAGAAGAAAACAGTGATGATGATTCTAACCAAACTTCTCACGTAGATGTTATTATGATGCGCCCATCTAATGCAAATGTTGAAGTAACGGATGGGGATTTTGGGGATGAAGATCAGAATCGTCCTTTTAATTTATCTGGCTCTCAACTATCAGCACCTACAGAAATTTATTCAGATAATCGGAATTGAGATGAAAACTTCGATTCAGAAAATGAAATTTCTCTAGTGGAACTGACAAGGAAAAAAAGGGAAGAATGAAAGAAAAGAAGAAATATCTTGGACAAATGGAGACCTTTTTCCTCAGCCAATGGAATGGCCATCTCCCATAGGTGTTGAAGATATATTGCCAATAAGTTTGTTCGCTAAGTGCAGTTTTAAGAAAAAAGTTTATATAAATTTAGGTCCGCAAAAGCTTCGTTACGGAGCTACAGGTTGTTGAAGTTCCCCGAAAAAATTGGTTTTTTCTTCAAAACTCCTGCAGTTTTTGAGATATTCAGCCCGAATTTGGAATGCAAGCAATTTTTCACAGTATCCATCATTACACGTCCTAAATTTTAACTAGAATCTACAACGTGTTTTCTTTTCCGGAGCCATGTCTTCTTTTTCCCTTTCAAACTTTTTTGCAGTACGCCACTGATCAGCGTACAATCAATTTTCGTCATCTTCGTTCAATTTAGAAACTTTTATGACACCCGCAATTTTTTCGTATCTCCGACCGTTCTCGAGCAAGAATTATTATATGCATTCGCTGAATCGAAAGCACTTCTAATTAAAAAATAACTAGTAGGCTTTGATATTTTCCATTTATTTATTTATTTTGACATTTGCTAAAGTTGAACCAGTGTCCGTTTGAATTGTTTATTGAATTAACGATTAGTTTTGAGACTTTTGAAGTTATTGCTGTAAGAAAAAATGGCTAATTTTACTAACGCCGAATTGGCTGATATTCATGTACGGTTTGGACACACAACAGAAGCTAGGCGATTATATCAGGTGAGCTTTCCAAATCGAGTAACACCAGACAGGCGAACATAATCAAATATCCACAGAAAGTTGAGGAAACTGGTACTTTTACTGCAAATAACCATTTGAAAGGTGCGGTGGCGTAGAGGTTATGATGCTCGTCTCCTGCGCAGAGTCACCTTGGTTCAATCCCCATAAAGTCGGTGCGATTTTTCGGATTCGGGGAATCGCCTGTGTGTCCATCTTTCGGAGGAGATGTAAAGACGTCGGTGCTGTCTAACAGAGATGTGTTGGAAATTAAAAATCCCTCCCATCTAGACGAGAGAGATTCGGCAAAATTCCCGGGTAAGTGAGGTGACAGAATTTCTCGGCGTGTCATTGGCCGAAAGGCAGAAATAGGGCACGTTAAAGGAATAACAAACAAATAACTCAAACTATGAGAACTTTAGATATTGAGGAAGCAGTTTTGAATTGTATTGATTTGAATCCTCATTTGAGTACAAGATTGGAAATCAGTTGAATATTTCACATATTTTAGTTTGGAGGATTCTCCACGACTTTTTATTGTACCCGTTTCATATTCAACGCGTTCAAACTCTACCTCCTAGAGATTTTCCTTCAAGACTAAATTTCTGCCGATGGTTCTTAGATAAAATTGGAGAAAATGCTCATTTTGAAAGTGAAATAATGTTCACAGACGAAGTTGAGTTTTCGAGAACTGCTATCACAAATTTTCACAATAATCATTATTGGGCTAAGGAAAATCCTTATTTGATTGAAGAATCTCATCATCAAGAACAATTCTCACTAAATGTCTGGGTCGGAATAATTGGAAATTATTTGATTGGGCCACTTTTGGTGAGAAACATAATGTGGTTCATGCATGACGGGGCACCAGCACATTTTAGTGTAGAAGCTAGGTAATTCTTGAATAATACACTCAACAACATATGGATAGGTCGGGGTGGGCCAACACAATGGCCTTCTAATTCCTCCTTCTTAAATAGTTTAGACTTTCTTATACGGGGATACCTCAAAAATTTAGTTTATACCACTTCAGTGAACACTCTAGAAGAATTGAGAAATCAAATGACAACCTCTTGTGACGTGATAAGAAATACCCCAGGAAATTTTCAAAGAGTGGGTGATAATATGCGAAGAAGAATTGTTCTTCATTTCAGTTTGATATTGAACGTCTATACGAGGTAAATAGTTGTCTCAGAGGACGAGCTATCAAAATAAAAGTAAATTTTGGGCATACCTATCGAGTATTTCTTTTTCGTATTTAACGAATAACATACAATTCAAAGTCAATAACTTTTCACTCGAAAACAGTTGGAGATACGAAAGAATTAGAAGCGTCAAAAAAGTTTCTAAATTGAACGAAGACGACGAAAATTAATTTTACGCTGATCAGTAGCATACTTCAAACAAATTTGAAAGGTCAAAAGGAGACATGGCCTTGGAAAAGAAAACACCCTGTGAATTTCAGTTGAAATCTAGGACGTTTAATGATGGGAGCTGTAAAAAATAGCTTGCATATTTTATTAGATTATCAGAATTTTGTATTTTTTTTTGTAATTTTCTATAAACCTGTGCTGCCTTTTGAGTCAAAATGAATGATTTTTCCTAAAAATCCTAGCGTTATTTGAGAAAAACTAGTTCAGGCATAAGTGGGTTAGGCTGACTTCAAAAGACGTTCCAAACGTTCAATGCCAAACTAGATTGTGAAAGCATTCGGTTTGTCTTATTCGATACATTAGTATTGCGTTCATTTGGTGAATCTTTTGATCTTCATAAAGAGGATAAGTAAAGAAAATAAAAAATTTGGTGGATTCAAAATTGATTAGTCGAAGAGATCATGACAAATGTCTCATCTACAGGTTGACAAAGTGTTATTTACCCTCTGTCACAAAATTACTGGGAATTGGTGAATGAAACTCAAAATATGTTTCATTCAAATTTATTGTGCCGCCATAAGAGTAGGCCACTTTCATAATAATACTTTTGTTTCAACGAATTATCCAATCATCAAAAGATTTTTCAAACGTTTTTCCCGGAATCGACTTCAGTTCTCGCCGCAAATTTTATAATAAATAAATAACAATAATATATTTCATTTGCATAGCCATAATGTTCTGTGTGAAAATAATTACATAACATTTTGTGCCTACATACTTATGATGCTGAATAAACAATAGATTGCGGAGGCTAGACACTCAAAATGAGTGTTTTGCTTGTACGCTTATTTTAAACTGAAACATATACTCTTCAATGCCCGAGCTGTTCCAAATACCAAACTAAATTAAACACTTCATTTAAATGGCTGCAAAATTATCACTTCAATGTAAACAACCAATCAGTTCAAGTTCTGTCACGTCCGGGTGAAAAAAAAAGTGTCACTATCAGGAAAAAGTCACAATCAGGAAGAAATCGCAATCAGGAAAAAGTCACAATCAGGATTAAGTCACATTCGAGAAAACATTCCAGAAGAGTATTAATAGAATTTCTAATTTCGAATATACAATTCGGGTTAATTTTCACTCATAGCAAGGTTTTTTAGTTCTTTTTATAAGACTCTCTGTTCGATAGTTGGTTCACTAGTTTTTCGAAATATTCTCGACCAGTGCTAAGAGTCCAAACTGTTACTTCCTTTTTGAAAACCTGGTCTCTTAAGTGTTTAGGCAGTTGTGAATGAACTTTGGGAGCCAAATATGCCCTATTTCTCTGTCCTATTCTTTTCTCTGTGCGCAGCGTCTTGTATCCCTGAATGATGGTGATCTTTTTCCTATACACATATTCGACTACTTTTATGTAATAAAGTTGTCGTACGCTAAGGATGTTAGATAAAGTGAACAATGGATTACTGGAATATGTCCTCTTCTTTCTATGGATAATTTAGAGAAACCATTTCTGGACAATTGAATGGCTTCCTCAGATGATGTTCGTAAGCAGCTCCCCAACCAAGATTTCCATATGACAAAAGTGACTGTACTTAGGCATAATACATCATTTTTAAATGTTTGGTGTCCATTTGTTCTTTGAAAAATCTGAACTTATACAATAAGCCACGCAGTCTCTTTGTCAAATATTCAATATGATGGTTCCACTTCATTGGCCTATCTAAAATAATCCCCAAAAATTTCTCATATGATCTGCTCCTGCAATCAGGGTATTTTTGTGTGCAGTGAGTGGTCTTAACCTGGGTAGACATGTTTCATATAAAGTGAACGGTAGATACGACGACTTTTTTGTGTTGAGAGAGACCTTGTTACATTGAAACCACTGCTTTATGGTTCGAATATCGTCTTCTGCATTTTCTTTGAGCTCCTGCCAGGTTTTGGCACTACATAATATACTAGTTTCATCTGCAGAACTTACAATCTTTCCTGCGATCTTCTAATAAACTATCTACATAAATGATGAACAGCAGTGGCCCTAGTACCGAATCTTGTGGTACTCCATAAGTGATAATCTCTTCTTCACTGATTTCGCTATCTATTTGTACCACCTGTCTCCTACCCGTCAGTAGCTCTTCAAAAGCTTCAATGTTCCTGTTAAGCCATATCTGCTAAGTTTATCAAGCAATTTTGTATGGTCAACAGTGTCTAATGCCTTGAAGAGGTCGATAAAAATGCAGAGCAATGGGATATTTTTGTCCATTTGATCATACACATACTGTGTTAAATCCTTGATAGCATCTTCAGTTGATTTATTTTTCTGAATCCATATAGCATTCTCGAGATAATTTCATGTTTTTCTAAAAATGCAATCATTCTGTTTTTCATCAGTTTTTCCAGAATCTTTGATAAGTTGGATATCAGAGATGAAAACACCTAACCCCGGTCTACGAAAGACGATGCAAAATGCATCGCTTTTACGTAAATTGCAATACCTGAATTATCTTAATTTCTTCCCCATATTAATTACACCTGTGACCGCCTGAAATCGGTCAAATGAAAAGCCATGTGATCGTCTAGTACCTGAACTTGCCTTGAAGTTCTCTTATATAAAATAGAACCCTTTTCTTTGTTGTGTTGTGTATTTGTAGTAACCTAATCAAGTTCTTTTATGTGAGGTTTGATGTGATACGACCAATTCTTCGTCGCTTAAACCATAGGTAAGGAAATTAGAAAATCAAAACAGATTCGGTAACAATGTCTATTTGATCTTTGTAGCATTTGTATTAAATTCTTATCCTTGCATTCTTTGGCGTCTTTTAATGAATTTAATAAATATGATCATTCAGATAGAGTCCCAATTTGCCCTCACCCATATTTTGAGTGGAAGTTTATACATTAGATTATTTTATACAGACCTAATTGGTCCTCACCCATATTACGAGTGGAATGTGGAATATTTAATTATTATAACCAGACCTAATTGGTCCTCACCCATATTACGAGTGGAAGTTGGAATATTTAATTATTATAAACAGGCTTACTTGGCCCTCACCCATATTTTGGATGGAATTCGGATATGAGATTATTGTAGACAGGTCTAACCGACCATCACCCATTTTATAAGTGGTAACTGACCCGATCGAAGGGTTTTGGTAATATGATATCATGTTTTCTGACGAGGTCGTTGCCCTGATACTCCAAACTCTGAAAGATTTACTTTTAAAATTCTAAGGAACACGTCCACAGCTGACAATTTGCAAGCGTTAATTCGTTCGCGTATTTTAATCGAATTCAGTAATTCGTATAGTATTAAAACGTTATATATGGAACTAGAGGTAAGCCCGTAAAGCCGTACGTGATTCTTTTGCTCAACTGAGCGCCAACGGGCAGTTTATTGTCACTGACTGCGGATCATATTCTATTCCCATATCGCGGATTTGCCAACCAGGGAAACATGCCCTCTGATCATACACCTGTATGTACCACAAACGTCACATACATTCCCCAACTCAGACATTCTAACACCGACAACATACAAGCCTCAATGTCTGTGGGTCCATACATGCGTATCCTCCCTAAAGCCATTTATTTATACTAATGAGTTATGATATTCGTAGGTGATCATTACACCTGAAGGCAGGGAAAGTTCCCTTATTGAGCTTAAGAGTATCGGACATCAAATTAATAGTTTGAAAGTAAGATCTTCCCCATAGTTGGGGATACAATGAAATATAAACATCTTCGTTACAGTTTAAGTATGTTCTGCTAAGTTGTAAACTGAGATAAATAGAAATACCGAATAAAAGGATTATGGTATTTCAAATAGATAATTGGCCCATTTATAGAAGCAAAGATAAGAATCAATATTAAATGTTCTCACATTCGAACGTATCGTTCAACAAATTATAACAAAAGATTTCTATTGGCAAAATGGTTAAGTAACATTTCACTGAGATCAATTTTCTGAGTTATAAAAGTAAAGTTTCATATCAATATTAAACTTCATAACATTTCAAATTCAATTAGTTATCAAATTATTGGAATCAGTACACAATAGCTTAATTAGGTTTCAATAATGTTGCCAGTTTGATAAACAATTGTTGAAATCAATACTAAAGAATTTTAGTGTACTTCAAAATAATGCGTTAAGTTAAAACAGCTGTTGAAATCAATATAAAATAAATTCAGTACATTTCATATTGTTACCAAGTTACGTGGTGTGTTTTTGAATGTTTGATGAATTTGAAAAAATGATTCTCGAAGGACCAAGAAATTATTAGACAATTGATGTTTTGAAACTGTTTATTCTAATAATCTCTAAGACTTGTTTATGTTTAAAATGATTATATACAAAAATGTGTTCAATGGTGTAATGGTCTATAACATGGTTGGTAGAAGAATGAATTACAACTGCCCTAACTTGCTTAGGTAGAAAATGAGACAAGGCAAGCGTCACTGGCAATAAATCCATTCCCAGAAGGGACGGATATGACCAGCTTTCGAAGAACACTTGCATTACCTACAATATTCTAAGAATTCACCATACGGCCCGCCTTGAAAGACGGCAGGGTTTCAAAAAAACTGAAAATAAGCATTAACATAATATTTTGAACCCAAATGTTTGAAATTTGATAGGATGAGTGTTTTGAACTTCTGAAAAATCCTTAACTAGATACTTATAACTACTATATACAAAATATTTTACATTGATCTAAAAAATCATTACAAGGTTATAAAAGAATAATAATTGTTCAATCAATGGGTAAGGGACTTATCTTATTTACAGTCCGTTTTATTTCACCGTTGGATGTTTTTATTCTATATACACGACACAAACCGTCAGGTCCGGCTATACCTTTTATGATTCGGCCTAACTTCCACTTTAATGGCGGTAGATTGTCTTCGCGCAATATAACTAACGTTCCGTCAGATAAACACGACTGTTTTGATATCCATTTAGGACGTTGCTGAAGTCGAATCATATACTCCGACGACCACCGTTTCCAAAAATGTTGTCGAAGCTGTTCGATGCGTTGCCATCTTGATAAGGTGTTGATTTTCAACGGTGTCAGATTTGGTTCTAAAGGAGCGTTGATTGCATCTCCAATCAAAAAATGACCAGGAGTCAGGGCGTTCAGATCATGTACGTCATCGCTGATTGATGATAACGGTCGTGAATTCAAACAAGCTTCAATTCTGACTAGTAAGGTGTACAACTCTTCATATGTTAAAAGTGCATCACCTACAACTCGTTTTATATGTGTTTTCACGCATTTTATATTTGACTCCCAAATTCCCCAAAGTGTGGAGAACGGGCTGGTATAAAATGAAATTTAATTGATTCGTTTAACAACTGATTTTGAAATTGTTCGGAAGCTAAGAGCATTCTGGCTTTGTTAAGCTCGCTATTAGCTCCTACAAAATTTGTAGCGTTATCGCAGTAGATATCTGAAACACTACCACGTCGTGAAATGAATCTTTTCAGTGCGTTCAAAAAGATTCGGACGTTAAATCGGTAACTATTTCTATATGAACGGCTTTGGTACTGAAACATATGAATAATACTATATACGACTTTAGAGTGATTGTAGTGCGCCCTGGGTTTCTTTTTATTACTATAGGACCACCTAGATCTACTCCACATTTTAAAAATGGCCGCAGAGGTTCAGTTCGACATAATGGCAAATCCCCCATCTTTTGGGTTAAGACACCTGGGTTTACGCGGTAGCATCTGACACATTTACGTAAAATAGTTTTAACTCTGCTCTTTCCATTTATAGGCCAGTATTTTTTCCTAATCGCTGATAGTGTTGCTTCTTGGCCAGAATGCAAGTTGGAGACGTGTGTTTCATAAATAATTAAATCGGTTACATGGTGCTTAGATGGAAATAAAATAGGAAAAGTCCGATCGTAGGACAGTTCTGAATGTCTCAAACGTCCTCCAACTCGCATAATGCCATCTGAATCTATGAATGGATCTAATGATTTCAACATGCCTTTTGGATTAACGTACCCCTTTTGCTTCAAATGACGAAGGTCATCAGAAAACGCGGTATATTGAACTAACTTTATGATAGCTTTTGTCGCTTCTTTATATTCTAAGGGTTTGATTAATCGACTTATGGGACGAGGGTTTGCTTTTTGCTAACATTTATAAATCTCAGGCAGTATGCCATAATTCGAATTAATTTTTGAAATGATGATATTTTGATATGAACGGAAGCTGTACACATTCGATTTGCACACCTGCTAAAGTTATTTTACGTTTTTCTGGAACTTCCAGATCGCTTGGAATATGATCAATGAATGAACAGTTCTCCGATGCATTCTTTAAGAATGATGGTCCGTGCCACCACAAGTTTGAATTGTTTAGTTCATCACAAGGAATCCCCCTACTTATTAAATCGGCGGGGTTATCCTTACTTGCTACATGATACCATTCTTTTGTGTCTGACAATGTTTGAATTTCGGATACGCGATTTGATACAAAAATTTGCCAATTGTTCGCAGGTGCGGATAACCACGCTAACACAATTTTTGAATCTGTCCAGAAAAATCGTTTAGAAAATGCAAGTTTGATTGTTTTGCAAACGTTTTGTGTCAAACGTACTAATAATAATGAAGCTGCCAGTTCTAAACGAGGTAGGGTCAATGTTTTGATAGGTGCTACACGACTTTTCGCACATAGCAAGTTGCATGAGTAATTTCCATATTGATCAATGGCTTTAATATATATACAAGCGCCGAAAGCCTTTAGTGAAGCATCTCCAAACCCATGTAACTCTAAACAGATTGGTTCACATGAAATTACTATTCGAGGAATTTCTAATTCTTTTACTTTATTGATATCCCGAATAAAACGCTGCCAAGCTTCATAAATAATGTCAGGTATTTTTTGATCCCAATCTAAGTTTTGACACCATAATTGTTGAAGTATAATTTTACCTGTTATAACAATAGGATTAATAAGTCCCAGGGGATCAAATATTCTGGACAATGTGGCCAATAGTTTACGCTTTGTTATATTCTGTGTTTTTTCTTCAAAATATATGTCATATTTCAAACTATCACTACCACAACACCATAACAATCCCAATGTTTTTGTATCTGATTTATCAAAATTGATTCGAATTTCAGGAGAATTTTCGTCGGCAGGCAAAATACGAGTATCATTTGATGCCCATTTGTTTAACTGAAAACCTCCTCGCGCTAAAATCGAACTTATTTCCGTTCTCAATTTAATTGCTTCTTCTATAGTATTAGCGCCGGTCATAAGATCATCCATATAGAAGTCAGTCAAAATTTTATTGGCTGCATCTGGATGTTGTTCAATATTTTCCAAGGCTAACATTTGGAGACATTTTGTACTCATGAAACTTGATGGTTTCTATCCGTACGTAACTGTATTCAAAGTGTATATTTTAATGGGTTGTTCAGTGTTATATCTCCAAAGTATTTGCTGATATTTCGTGGCATCATCTCTATCTACTAGTATTTGACGATACATTTTTGTGATGTCACCATTTATAACATATTTGAAAGTTCTGAATCTTGTAACGATAGAAAATAAATCTTCTTGAATTTGTGGACCGGCCAACAAATTGTCGTTTAAGCTTTTACCATTGCTTGTTTTTCCGGCAGCGTCAAAGACGACTCTATGTTTACTTGTTGTACTGTTTTCCTTAATTACTACAAAATGCGGTAAAAAATTCAGTTTTAATTGATTATTATTGATTGTCTGATAAAAAAGTTGCATATGGTTTAAATTTTCATATTCTCTCATAAATTTTGAATATGCTTCTCGGAGTTCCGGCTGTCGTTCATATTAAATGAATCACCTAACTCCACATTATCTTTAAGGAAGTTTCGTTACGAAACGGCCATTTGGCATTCGTTTCACATTATTTTCGAAGTGTTTAACGCATTTTTTTTCTTCTGGAGATATAACAGTGTTTTTTGTATCTTTGATATTCTCAGTTTCCCAAAAACTTTTCACAAGCCTTTCCAGTTCATGTGAAGGTTTTTGAACAGAAACGCATGTGAGTGTATTCGCTACGCGATATTGTTTTTTTGCATCGGTAATGCTACCTCCTACGATATATCCCAACAGCGTTTCTTGGAAGTGAAGCCCATTTTCTTGTTTGATTTGATCATTACCCATAATTTTCCAAAACATTTCAACGTCTATTAATAAATCGACGGGTTCTGATTCAAGGAAATAAGGATCAGCTAATCTAAGTCCTGATGGATAGTTCGAGGCGTTGGGATTGAGTGATATTGCTGGTATGTTTTGAGTGATAGCTTGTAATACATAACAATGTAACGTATCTGAATAATCTCCAGTGTGTGATTTTAAAGTTATGTTTACAGATTTACAGATACATTTTGAATTGATTGACTTATGCCAGAAATTATTATGTTTGATTTTTCGCGTTTGATACCTAATTTTTCTACCATGCTCTGGGTAATTAAATTGACCATACTTCCTGGGTCTAAGAGACCCTGCATTTCTAAGGTTCCCTTGAATATCTTTAATATACAAAAGTGCTGTAGATAATATTATGCACTTGTTCTGCTTTAAAGAGCAATGATTGGTTACCATCCTATTTGAATTATCATATGATGTAGATGGCTGCGACTGGAAAATTTGATTTTGATTTGTTTGATTTAAATTTGAATTGCTTGATTGATTTCGAGATTGATTTGAATTCGACATATTTGACAAATTTGCCTGGTGATTTTCTAATGGATTAATATGCAATAAAGTATTATGCGCCTTGTTGCAAATGGTGCAACGCTTAGGCGATAAGCATTGCTGTGAATTATGATTTTTCTAAGGCAATTAATGCATAACTTACATCGAATAACTTGCTGTTTTCTATCATCTGCAGATAATTTTAGAAAATCAGGGCAGCTAAATATTCGATGCGAATGCGAATTGCAGATGGGACAAGCCATAAAATTTGATTCCTGGGTCTATTTGCTATAGTGGCTGTACAAGCCCAATTGTTCGTCTTAGGATTATTGTTATTTCTCTTGGAATTCTCAAAAGGACCTGCAGTCTTTACCTGTTTATTAGTATTTGGGTAAGTGTTATTAAAAGAAAGAAGAACTTCTGACCGCCGTTCTAGGAATTGTAAAAATCTTTGAATGGCGGGAAGGTGGTTTAAGTGAGGATTGCCACTCCTTTTGGAATAAGGATCTAGTTTCTCAACTAATAAAACAATAAGTAACGGGTCCCATGTTTCCGTACTTATGCTGAGGGCATTGAGCGCATTTAAGTTACTATTGATTACATCAATCATATTCCTGAGCGAAATGGCCATAGGTATCTGACTTAACACTGGTAAATTAATAATGTTTTGAAGATGATCTTGAATTATCATGCGACGATTAAGATATCTTTTTCTAAAAGCGACCAAGCGATGGTATAATTTGCGTCTGTGATTGGTAAATTTTCGATTGTGCTGAGCGCTGGCTGCAAAAGGCATGATTTTAAATACTGTAACTTTTGACAATCGTTTAATCCGTTGTCTTTGTGGATCAAACTGCGGAATAAATCCTGAAAAGACGTCCATTCCGCATATGCTCCTGAGTATTTTGGCAAATTGATCGGGGAGGTGAGTATTGGATCTCTGAACTTCAGGAACGATTGGGAGTTGAGGAGTTGTTGGCGCATTAACAATTATTGGTGATGGGGGAGTCAAAGGAGCTGAAGCTTGCAATAGCTTATTGATATTAGCTATGGTTTCAAAATGAATTTTCTCGTACTTATCTTGTTCATCAGATTCCTGTTCTTTTCCGTCCAATAAAATGATTTTAAAATGAATATCACTGAATTCTTTGTAAAGATTTTGTAATTGTGAAGCCGAGGCGCGAGCAAGTTGATATCAGCAGCTGCTGCATTGAATTGTGCGACGAATCTGGCTGCTTTTGTTAAACTACCTTTCACGTAGCCCTTTTCGCTATTAGTGTTTTTAAGTCTCCTGCCATTTTCGAAAATTATTTAGATTACGTGTCGATAAGCAATTTAGGAATCCTATGTGTAAATTATTGAAATGAGCACTACTTATGTAATCAATTTAATGCACTTTTTATTAATATGAAGAGCTATACGCCAAACTAAAATCTCAACTGTTTAAAAATCACTAACCTGACCTCCTATGATATTGTTTGTTTGATAAGTTCCTGTAGAGCTTCTGCGATGCTGATTTCACCTCTTATGATCCAAGATTGACACAGGCGTAATCTTTTCTTAGACGTACGCTATAATTTTGTAGGATGGATATGATGGTAGGTTTGTTCAATTCACTGTTGTCACTGTGATTGTTTACACTTATTGAATTGTTTATAGCTGATCAATGTTTTATTATATTTGTTTAACTGTTGGACTGAATTGTTCAATATTCGTGTAATTGCTACACTGGCTTTGTTTAATGCCTGTTTATAATCGTTGCACTGAATTTGTTTAATGTCTGTTTATAATTGTTGCACTGAATTTGTTCGATGTTAAACTGTTTAAACTTTCTTCGATTGTCTCACTGGCACTGATCCGGCTCGAAGATGACCAAAATGGTGTGTTTTTTGAATGTTTGATGAATTTGAAAAAAAATGATTCTCGAAGGACCAAGAAATTATTAGACAATTGATGTTTTGAAACTGTTTATTCTAATAATCTCTAAGACTTGTTTATGTTTAAAATGATTATATACAAAAATGTGTTCAATGGTGTAATGGTCTATAACATGGTTGGTAGAAGAATGAATTACAACTGCCCTAACTTGCTTAGGTAGAAAATGAGACAAGGCAAGCGTCACTGGCAATAAATCCATTCCCAGAAGGGACGGATATGACCAGCTTTCGAAGAACACTTGCATTACCTACAATATTCTAAGAATTCACCATTACGAAAGCAACGTTTTAAATAAGTGCATGAAAATAATTCTTCAAAATTAATATTATAAAATGTCAGTGCAGTTCAAATAGATCATTTGCCAAGAAAAAAATGTGAAAATAATTTGGAATTTGAGAAATGATTATTTCAACTCGTCCTCAGTGCGTTTAGAAATTACGTAACATATACTTCGAGAAATTCGTGAAAATTAAATAGTGAGCAGAAATATAAAGGAAATTCAGAAAGTAATCACCTGTGGGCACAGCAGGAACGGGGTTTCTTCTTCCCTGTCTCCTCGGAGAGCAACAATCTGCGTCTTCCATTCTTCTGGACTCATGTTATGCACGATTGATTAACTCAAATTTAATTCTGATTCACACGAATGAGTAAATTCACTGAGCTTCGATAACTAAATAACTGAATTATAAGAGTAACTGCACATCTGACGAAAAATAACTCAATAATAATCAAAATCATAATAATGAATGAATGATTCCCTTAACGTCGCGATCGTGATACTTATATATGCGTGACCCAGTAGCCATTTCCTCCTCACTTCACTCTGCCCTTGGTACTCAAGTACCAGTTACATAGTCTTTACAGACGTGTTCCTTCGTCGCGACGTGGGAATTGCTGTTTCAGAAAATACCAGATGTGGAATCGTGGATATACAAAAGATGCTTAAGAGCTTAGGTATTAAAGTCGAATATTGTTTTCGCTGGATTTCTTGTTTGGATTGGATAAATTCCTTCGTGTCTATGTTCACGCTTTTGGGTGATTTTAAGCTGCCTCAAAAATACGTAATATTCTACTATATTGAGAATTTAAAATTAAATTATTGAATCATTCTGGCAAATGACCGTCTTTTCACTGTAATTTTCAATTCAGATGAACAATATGAAATGTTATGTAGGTAGATCTAATAAATACAGTTATCATAATAGATAATAAAATTCAATCAGATAAAACCCAAGAAATATATGGATAGTTTTAGCAAATTAACAAAAAAAATTGACCCCGGTTCTGGGTCGTCTCAGAGAGACTGTTCGATAATTTGAGACCTCAGATTTTCCTCCACTTTTGAAAAGCGGTTCGAAAACACCCTTCTTGAAGGATTCCGGAAAGTATCCTATCATGAAGCATTCGTTAGCAATGTAAGATAACTGGTCAGATACTTCCTTCTCCACTTCTTTTAGTGTCTTAGATCGAATGCCATCAATTCCTGGTGCTTTTTTCACTTTGAGGTCTTCAATAATCTTTTCTATTTTTGAAGGTAATGTGGGAGTGAGAAAGAAACTTTCCCTGAGATTAAATTTTTCCTCTGAATGGTCTTCTGGTTCTTTAAGTTTACCTGCGTAGTTCACTTCAATTTTACTATAGAACTTCTTGAATCTGTTTACTATTTCCGCTTTCGTTGTTAATATTTGACCATTCTCGTCCTTGATCTTTTTTATATATGACATTTTTCATATTTTTCGAACGACTGTCATAATTCTTTCGCAAATTTTTCTTTATATTAAACAAGTTCCACGAAGAAATAATAAATGGGCGATGTCGACCCAGATTATTGGGTCGATAATGATTCTAAAACATCTATAGATCATAATCGGCATCACTTGGAAGATTGAACCTGGCCATCGGGGATTTCGGTCAAACAGAGATGGAATTTGAGGAAATATCACAGGTTATGTATTTTTTTATTATCTCCTTAGTCCTTTTCGTTACCTTGCTTGCTATATAAAATCTTTTCTTAGATTTGTTTAGACATATAAGAAGTTTGATTGTTGAAATATATTTCTGCTTGTTTTCTTTTTCCATTGTTACAGATTCCTGTCCCAAACCCCCTTCCTTTCACCCTTGTTTTTGGAAATCATGGAATGCAAGAGAGAATGAAACGGCTTACCAGAAAAATCTTTGGTACTCTTTATGTACATACGACACTAACACATCATTAACAGGCAAGCTATTGCTAGTGCAATAGCGACAGGAAAACGAGTTTTTCTTCAGGTTTTTCACTCGTTTATTGAATCATATGTTTATATATATATATATATATATATATATATATATATATATATATATATATAAATAATAATAATAATATAATAATATTTTTCACTTTAATCTAGAATTGAACATGACCTAATTCCCAAAATTCCCAAAAGAAAAAAATTTCACGAATATGAACCTGAGATTATTTGTGAAAATGACAAATATAAACTTTATTTTGATAAAACAATTCTTTGCAACAGAGCTGTAAAACACAATAGACCAGATATCGTTCTTAATGATAAACAGAATCAAATAACATATATAATTGATATTGCTATACCCGACACACATAATATACAAAATAAATACAATGAAAAAATTTCTGAATATATGATGCTTGGCGACGAGATTAAAAAAATGTGGAAAATGAAGAAAATATTTATTCTACCGATTATTATTTCTACAACAGGCGTTATTCCTAGAAATCTTCACAAAAGTATTGAGATTTTGGGTCTGAAGAAAAATTTGTTTGAACAGTTACAAAAGATAACAGTCATCAAATCTTGTAATATTCTTCGTAGGTTTCTTTCCGAAAATAATGAGGTAGAGTCATAGGTTTTCTCTTTAGTTTATGCTGCTCAGAATCTCATTTCATATTTTATTTATTTGTTTATATAAATGTAATATGATTAACTGACAATTTTGTCATATTTATATTCAGAGCAGTATTCTATTCGATCGTTCACCACTTCACACAAAGGAAACAATTAATGAGTAACATTCAGTGTTACTTGACTAAGGTCCGTACACTGGATTTTTCCGGGAGAAAGCCTCTGACACTACTCGTTGGTACATTGATATCATTGTCTGATGATGCTATAGTATGTATATATTCTGGTAGATTGATATATTCTCATAACATTTAACGATATCCTAATATATAATTACTCCAGGATATGTTTTGATTATAATCATTGCCTGGCAATGGTATTAATTACCGGTGGTGGATTTATATTTTTCATGAAATCAGTTTGATTGCATGAACAGATATATAGGCAACTCGTCGAGGTAAAACCCCTATATATATATATATATATATATATATATATATATATATATATATATATATATATATATATATATATATATATATATATATATATATATATATATATATATATCAGAGAAAGATACACTCATTTTAATGAGGTTATTTACATGCTTAGGAATAATTTTCACTCGTGTCTGAGCATTTTTGTAGGTACTTGCTCTCCGATATTACAATCAAATTTTGTAATTTATTTCGGTAGCTTGAATACTCCAATTTTTAGTTTATATTTTCAGGATCTCGTCGCAAGATGTGGTAGCGGTGATTTTTTCATTTATCGAATTTAGAAGACCTTTCGTATTCCATTTGTGTCTAGGTGTGTGCTTATTGTTCATTGATATCGTGTTAGTATTTCTTTTTATGAGCTGACATAATATTCTTGTGAAATTGATTACCATTTGATTTGGTCCTCCTACTATATAAATTCCATCCCAAGACTCATTTGCCAGATCTGATTTATGTTTTTTATAATCTATGTATGATTTCGATTTACTTGGTATAATTTTTTGTACCATGTTGTCCAATTTGATAGTAAGGAAAGTGGGTTGATGGTCAGTACCAGCGCAGTCTACAATATGTCCATTTGAAGTACTCATTATATTTCTATATTCATTTATTTTTACGTCATCATGAATCAAAAGGTTCACATTAATATCTCCATTTATCACTTAATAATCATATGGTGCCTTAATTTCATTCAGATATGTGTGTATGTTTTCATTAAAAACTTCTTGTGATGAGCTGGGTGACCGACAAATAGAGGTAACCTTATGATTCAAATCAATTTCTATTACTCAAATCTCTCCTAAATCTATTACTCTATCTGTAAATGATTTTTTTCAACATAGACTAAGACACCATCGTGACTATTATATGATCCGTAGTAATAGATCAAATTGAAAAGATGAGGGTCAGCAATTACAAATGTTTCATCAATATTTTTCGACATGCTTCTAATATTCATATGAAGTAATCTGAAGTCATTTGGGGACATATACTTGTCAACCAGTGATATGTTCCCTATTCTCATAGTATTTTATTCCTCATATCGATAATCTGGGATATAGTTATCCATTTTTAAAAATGAAAAAATTTATTTGATGATAGTTATTGATCGACAAATTTTTATCGTTTAATAGAAGAAGACAAATGGACATAACAAACAGGTTTCTATCCAACTATAATGATATTTATTCAATTGTTTTTCTTAAATGAACGTGTAATTATAGCTCTATTTTCGTCTAATACAGTATTTATTTGTTGGCTTGAATATAGTGATTGTACTCCTGACCTTTCACTTTCAATGTGACTCTTAGAGTATTTTCCTGATATATGCATAATAAAACAAGTAATGTGTAATATATATATATATATATATATATATATATATATATATATATATATATATATATATATATATATATATATATATATATATATATATATATATATATATATATATATATATATATATATATATATATATATATATATATATATATATATATATATATATATATATATATATATATATATATATATATATACCGGGTGAGCAATAAGGCGAGGTACTTCTATATCTCGAAACTATTTGTGGTAAAGCAAAATTTTTTCTGATTATTGTTTAATAAGTATGTGTGCATTCCTTAAAATTATTTTCGTACATACAGGGTGTTTCATTTTGCTCCAGGGACAACATAGATTTTTTTTAAATGGCACACCCTGTATTTTTTATTATATTCGGATTACAATATAGATGTTCTCTTCAATAATAGTTGTTGTGTGCCCAAACAACTATCGGTAGATTTTAAATTAATTAAAATATAGATAATTTCGGTAATTTGAAAGTTTTTCAAAAGTTCTCAAATGCCTCATTTGCATAATTTCGCATGATATTTTTTTTTTCTTGAGGTCAAAGTGTTGTACCTTATTATCAAATGAAGAAAAAAATTTATACCGAGTATTCCTAGTAACCTGGCGAAAATGAAAATTTTCAAACATAAAAAACTTTTATTTTTTCAAATGTCACACCCTGTATCTTTTTCACGTGTTTTGTTTCCACCCAAATGAGCCTTACAACGATACCTTTTTTTCAAAAATCCGATGAAGATTTCCCAGAAAATTTCGAAATTAGTGTGAGGTTTAAGTATTTTTTGCAATAAACATGCTGTTGATAAAATTCAGACATTGAAATATGCAAATTTCAACACAAAATTAGATTCTTTGCTGTTCAATGAAGCTTGAACATCAAAACTCTTAATGTGTAATGAAATTTCTTTACAAGAAAAGATTCATTTGCGATATTATGAATTGTGCTCAGAGTCTTCACTTAATTGAAATTACTCAGTTCGAAATTATCTCAATAAATGTTCAGAAAGCCAAAATATCAAAAAGATCAAGAATTTGGAAGGTTTTTCAGGACTTCTCCTACTCTTCATTCCGTATCATTCGAGTGTGATATTAATTATTCTCTGAAGAAAATATGTCCCTCATCATAGAAGTGAGAGATCAACTGATTTTTCATACCCAGTGTTCTTGGTGATCCAACGAAAATAGAATTTTTCGAGATGAAAGAATTTTTTTCTAAATGTTACACCCTGTTCTTTTCACTGAACTTGTATTACTTTTACAATTGGGCCAAAACATTCCGGAATTATCATTAAGAAACGAAATTGAACTGCTTGTCGTGAATGAAACAGCCACTGAAAAAAAATGCAAATCAAAATCATAAACACCAATTCAGTTCTATTTCAATAAGTTTTCAAATCAAATTAGATGTTCGAAATGTCCCCCATTTTGACGAATACACTCGAACACGATTGTTAAATGATTCAGTCACTCTCTGGAGAACATTCGGCGTTATACTAATAAATGCTTCTGTAATTCTCTCCATCATATTTTCCCTGGTTGTTGGAGGGTCTCGATATACCCGCTCTTAAACATACCTCCACAAAAAAAAAAATCCAATTTATTCAAGTTCGGAGACCTAGGAGGCCTTCCTATAGGACCTCCACGGCCTATCCAATCGCCCTCAAACTTATCATTTAAAAAATCGCGGACATTGCCGCTGTAGTGTGCTGGTGCCCCATCGTGTTGGAACGACTTATTGTTTTTTATGTTTTGGGGATTATTAATAAGCAAAGGCTCAAGATCATGCTGCAAAAAATTCAAATAACGTTCGCCGTTCAAATGTTCTTGAAAAAAAAATGGTCTGATCACGTAATCATCAATTTTACCACCCCAGACATTTAGAGACCAATGATGTTGGTGGTCAACAATTCTCATGAAATGAGGATTTTGAGTATCATAATAATGAAAATTATGCCGGTTCAGCAATCCATTCTTGTGAAAGGTGGCCTGATTAGAGAAAAGTACCCCACTGAAAAAATTCGGTTGGTCTGCTATTTTATTTAAAGACCATCTACAAAAATCCAATCTCCGCCCGAAGTCCAGGAGCTCCAACTGTTGGTGGAGTTGAACATGAAAAGGATGGAACTTTTCCTTCCTCCAAATTCTTGATACAGATGTCTGACTAATGCCCAAGACTCGACTAACATCTCTTCTACTAACATGAGGATTCTTTACTGCGCTCAAAACAACCTGCACGTTATTCTCTTCATAGAGTAGACGATTAGCTCTTTCATTCTTCTGATATCCATTTCGTCCAGTTCTTTCAAACCTTTCCTTCAGTCTCTCGAATGCCTCTTTCCTAGGATGTCTAATGTTTGGGTAACGTTGGGAATAAATATGTGACTCCAACAAACAATTCCTCTCACCTTCTCCCAAACAATAAATCATATTAATTAACTCTTCTTGGGTAAAATTCATTGTTGCAATAATATTATGTATTTCTCACTTAGACTCACTCATATGGCGTTGGAATTATCCAACTCAAAACTCTCAAATCTTGGGGCATCTTCATGTGGTATGCCCATAGAAGTCATACTTATCTCTTTGGTTTAATTACAAGTTGGATATGGAAAGAATGAAAGAGCTAAGCGTGTACTCAATGAAGAGAATAGCATGCTGGTTGTTTTGAGCGCAGTAGACTTTTTGCACGTCTATTGCAGATTTCGAACTTAGTAATTTCGATTAAGTGAATACTTAGCTCTGAGAACAACTGATAAAATCGCAAATAAATCTTTTCTTGTGAAGAAATTTCGATACACCTTGAGAAATTTAATGTTTAAGTTCCATTGAACAGCAAAGAATCTAATTTTGTGTTGAAATTTGCATATGTCAATGTCTGAATTTCATCAACATTATGTCTATAGCAAGAAATACCTAAACCTCACACTAATTTCGAAATTTCCTGGGAATTCTCCATCGGATTTTTGAAAGAAAGGTATCATTGTAAAGCTAATTCGAGTAGGAACAAAACAAGTGAAAAGATACAGGGTATTATATTAAAAAAAGTTTTTCATGTTTGAAAATTTCATTTTCGCCATGTTACTAGGAACACTCGGTATAAAAAATTTTCTTTTCTTCATTTGATAATAAGGTAAAACACTCTTACCTCAAGAAAAAATATCATGCGTAAATTATGCGAAATGAGGCATTTGAGAAATTTACATATACATATATATATATATATATATATATATATATATATATATATATATATATATATATATATATATATATATATATATATATATATATATATATATATATATATATATATATATATATAAATTCCTTAATCAGGCATCTAAACTCGTATCATGTCACCTACGTTTGCCCCTAATGTGTGAGCTCAGGAAATGTAATAATGTAATAGGGAACCATACTATCTTGCATATGATTCAATAATCGAGTGCAAAAAACCTGAGGAAAAAACTCGTTTCCCTGTTGCTATTGCACTAGCAATAGTTTGTCTGTTTATGTTGTGTTAGTGTCGTGTGTACCAAAGATTTTTCTGCTTAGCCGCTCCATTCTCTCTTGCATTCCATGAAGAGGTTTTGGGACAGGAATCTATACTAATGGGGAGAGAAAACCAGCAGAAAAATATTTCAACAATCATACCCCTTATATGTCTAAACAAATCCAAGAAAAGACTATACATAACAAGCAAGGTCATAAAAAGGACTAAGAAGATAATCAAAAAGTACATAACCTTCGATATTTCCTCTTTCGCGGAGATGTTCTTCCTTCGCAGTGTGAGTCTCCTGAAACAGAATCACTTCCATGTTCTTGCTTGCCAATTTTGAAGTATAATCGCAAACTCAACAAAACAATTCCTCTCTGTTTGACCGAGAGAGTCCCAATGGCCAGGTTCAGTCTTCCAAGTGATGCCGATTATGATCTATGAATGTTTTAGAATCACTATGGACTCAATAATTTGGGTTGACATCGCCCAAATATTATTTCTTCGTGAATCTTGTTTAATTTAAAGAAAAGTTTCCGAAAAAATTTGGACAGTAGTTCGAAAATATGACAAATGTCATATCATAAGTTACAATTTACTTTTGAATGCGTTCACTGCCCTAATCATCTCGATTATAGTTTTTCCGTTACCGTGAAGCTCCCAGTTAATGGTGTTTGAGTGCATTGTGCTGTCAGTCAAAAATGTCAAATCAGTCAGCCATTTTTCGTTTTTCAACATTTGAATGACATCACCTCTTTCGCCTAGAAAAGCTGTTAGTTCGGGCAATAATTCTTGAAACCTTTCTAGGAATTTTCCGCAACTCAACCACCTGACGTCCGTGTGAAGAACCAAATCAGTGTAATTCACACACTAATTTATATAGTGGTACCTTGTGGTTTTTTACAAACTTGAAGAGGAATAATTGTCAAAATTTCTTCCTTAGGCAACATGTCATTGAATACCAACTGAATAAAAAATACACAGCTGGACAGTGTCTGTCATATCGGTGGAATCGTTGAACTATACAGAAAAGTATGTACATTTCATGATATGATGTTGTAGTTTATCTGCCATGTCCTGACTCATGACTTCAATACGCTTTGTGACAGTCGGACGAGATAACTGAAGTTCTCTTATAGCAGACATGATTTCTGTTTTATTTTTAAAATCCCCAGATGAAGTCTCACCCGCTTCAATAAATGTTTCCTTCACAACCGATCCATCTTTGAATGGTCTTTTGTGTTTCGCCAATATATGAGATATTTTAAATGACGCGATCGTAGCAGCTTTTGATTGTTTGGCTGGTCTTGTGAACATGGTTTGTTCTTGTTTCAAACAAGATATCAAATCACCTACTTTTTGTTTTCTTAATTCATTCTGTGGCTGAAAATCCTTTTCATAGTTTCTATGAACCGTTTTATGATGCCTCTCTAAGTTACCACGCTTAGGTTTTGCAACTCACGCACGACAAATAAGACTAATGCACTTATCCTTCACCATACAAAAGAAAAATTCTTTCTTCCAATCGTTATGAAAATGATACGTTTTAGATTTCTTCGCTGCACTCATTTTGTACTATTCAATAAAAATCAATTCAGAATGACACCAATTCCTGCAGGCACAATATTCATATCGGCATGATATCTCGAATGTTCAGGTCAAACGCACTGCCCGAAATTTCTGGAAAAACGGCAAGAATAAGATACGCGCTTTTCTTTGACAAGTACCGCGCGTTGTTTTGATAAAGCCGCCTCTTGCCGCTAGCCGAGTGTTATTTAATTGCATAATAAATTTTGTAGTTTAGTAACCTACTTATTAAAAATTATTTTCTTCTCGAGATCTTCTCAAAAAGCATTCGCGATCGACTGGTCGATCACAATCGACCGTTTGAGTACCCCTGCTCTTTCCCAACAACTTAGGGTGATCAATGATATATGACAGTTTGGGAAAGCAGTAAAAAGGGTTCTGCTCTCAAAATATTTCTATACTTTAAGTGAATATTTGGAATTATAATTATATTATGTAAATTGTTTATTTATTATTGAATTTTTCCATTTCTTTACTTGTTGGCGTGTCCCATATTATGTTACCTGTATTGATTGTAATTGTATTGTAATATTTGTAGTCAGAGGACCAGAGGACAATAAAATTCATTATCATTACTACGATATGTCACATGCTTTGCAAATACCTTTTATACCGTGAAACATTTATTGTAAATACAATTATTCAAATTTTGTAAATACTCTCTTTTCAAAAGTATATATATATATATATATATATATATATATATATATATATATATATATATATATATATATATATATATATATATATATATATATATAATTATTCCATAAATGAATGTCACTGCTAAAATTTTGAATTTTGAAAAGTTTTCGATATTTAAATCAGTTCTATTTTTCAGATAAGTATTTTGAAGTTATTAACAGTAAGTTCACATAAAATTTCCTACCTTTATTAGTTCATTTTTCAGCAAAACGTTTTATAAAATATATTATTGACAACTGTCGAATTTTCGAATTCCAAAAATGAATTCTTCATATGAATATGCCTCTGATGATGAATATAATACTCCTAAATATCCTTGCGATTCATATAATAGATATTTCTTGAAAAAGAACTTCAAAATCTGCACTCAAGATCGTTTAGATGCAGGACCATCTGATTCTCACACATTCATATCATCTGATTCGGGAAACGTTGCAAAGAAAATTATTTCTGGGCCTGTTGAGTATGAATATGATGATAAGATAAACAACTTAAATGAAGGTATGAATAATATTTTAAAAACTATACATTCATATCATACACGAAGTAAATCTAAGGGATCTGACATTTCTACTTGTTCTGTCTATTCTTCAAACAACAAAAGATTTGATAACTGTTATCATAATCATGTAGAATCACCTTGTTCCTCTAATCTTATCATATCTTCATCACCTAATTCAGATCTTCACAAATCTAATAAAAAATAAAACGCATGAAATGGACTTATGAAATGAATAAATTCATTATGTTTTGTTATTACAGAATAACAAATAATGGAACAAATAAAAAGGGTACATGTCTAAACTATATAATATGTTGAAAGACAAATTCCCCAATTGCTGTATTTCAGAACAAAGCATTGCGAATCGAAGACGGTATATTGAAAATAGAAACTTTATATCTGAATCAGAATTAAAATCAATTAAAACAACATTCAACAGGAAGAACATTTAAATTCTGAAATTTCAGATGAAAACCTAGTCCCATTCATTAAAAGCATCGAAAATAAACCAGAAAATTCGTCTGAAAATATTGATAACAAAGATATAGAAAATTTATTTCTCAATCAAATTAATTTATTTGAAATTATTGACGTAACTATAAGACCTAAACTTCCTAAAATTCATTATTCAAAAAAAATTTCGATTGTATAAACGAGCTTAATGAGAATATTCTTCCAAAGTACCTTGTTAAAGTAATGAATATTTATACGCTTCATCTGATTATATATTGTGCCGCTATTACAGTAGTTAAACATTCTGGATATAAATTCGAAAATTTTGGATCTAATTATAATATCAAGAAAAAACCTTCATGGCAAAAAAAGATTAGAAGGTAACATTTCTTGTATCAGATGTGATTTAGGAAGATTGACTCAATATTCCAGAGGTAATCAATCGAAAAACTTATGGCACATATTGGAAAAATATTTCTCAAATATAAAACCCATAAAATAATGAGATAAATAGTGGACAACTGATAGAATACATCGATACTTTAAAACAAAAACTTTCAGTATACTCCGTTAGACTACATGAATATAAAATAAATTCAGATAGAAAATTCCAAAACAAACTGTTCAAAAATAATGAAAATCATTTTACAAAGTTATTTCAGGTTCAAATGAAAATATTTCTGGAAATGGAGTTCCTAAAATTGATATTCTAACTGATTATTGGTCTACAATTTGGGCAGTGCCAAGGCAACACAATTCCAATGCAAGTTGGAATTCAAATGAAAGGTCTCGATTTTCTAAAATAGAATGCATGCAATTAGAAAAAATTTTAAACGAAGATTTAACATCAGTTATTAAACACACAAAAAATTGGAAATCTCCAGGTGTTGATGGTATTCATAACTTTTGGTTCAAGAAATTCTCTTGCGTTCATGAAAAATTGGCTGAATATTCTTCATTTATAATAAAGAACCTCTCAGCTACTCCTTTATTTTTCACACAAGGAATTACTTATTTGAAACCGGAAAGTGCTAATACTATAGATCCGTCTCAATATAGACCAATTACTTGCCTTCCAACAATATATAAAATTCTAACTGCATGTATTACCCAAAAAATTTATGCGCATTTGGAAAATTATAATATTCTTTCCGAACAACAAAACGGATGTAGAAAAAAACACCTTGGTACTGAAGAGCAACTTGTAATTGATTCTGTTGCTTTGAATCAAGCTCAAACTAAGAAGAGAAATATTCATACAGCCTTCATTGATTACCGAAAGGCTTTTGATAGTTCTCCCCATTCATGGCTTCAAGAAATTTTGGGAATTTATAAAATTGATAAGACATTTCGCCTTTTCTTGAATTTGTAATGAAAAATTGGAGAACCAATCGTAATTTAAATATTTCGAAACAATCGTTAAAATTCGAATAATTCCAATCAAAATAGGCATTTTTCAAGGTGATTCTTTAAGTGCTTTTTGGTTTTGTCTTTGCCTTAATCCACTATCTCATGAATAAAATGCTACTAGCTTCGGCTTCAAAATAAAGAGTCTATCAACTGAATTCAAATTAAGTCACTTAATTTATTTAGATGATATTGAATTATATGCCGGAACCAGATGTCATTTGAAAAGTCTACTCGAGATTACTTTCACCTATTCCAATGATATTCATATGAAATTTGGGCTTCCGAAATGTAAAAATCTTTGTATTGAAAAAGGAAAGATCGCCTCTGATTATATAAAGATTTCCAATATCGAAATCGAGCCAATGCATCAAGGAGATACATATAAATATCTTGGATTTTGTCAAGAGAAGACAATCAACCATAGCAGCACTAAAGAAAATATTAGAAGTTCATATTACAAAAGACTTAGAATTATCATCAAGAGTCATTTAACTAGTAAAAACCTTTTTAGAGCTATCAACTCCTATGCAGTTCCTATTCTTACATCTTCATTTGGGATTATTAAATGGTCTAAAACTGATCTAAATGAATTACAATGTCAAACGAGGAAAATGCTTTGTAAGTATCATAAGCACCACCCAAAGTCAGCTGTTCAGAGAGTTACACTACCTAGACATCTTGGAGGTCGTGGATTAACTGATTTGAATAATCTTCATAGTGAACAGATTTTTCATCTACGTTCCCATTTTCATAATAAACAGAGAACGTCTAAATTACATGATATTGTAATATATCTAACCTAACCTCTGAACTTGACAATGCAAAAGGTAGATTTTGATATATTTGATGATAATTCTAAAAAAGAAAGTTGTATGCAGAAGGAATTACACGGAAAACACCCTAAAGAATTGAAAAATGATTACATTGATGAAATCGCATCGAACAAATGGTTAGTTTCTGGAGAATTGTTTGCTGAAACAGAAGGCTTAGCAATTGCGATCCAGGATTAGGTTGTTTTCACGAGGAATTATAGAAACACATCATCAAACAAAATATAGATGATTCTTGTCGTAGATGTTTCTGTTCTTCAGAAACAGTTTTCATATATTATCATCTTGCTCAGTCCTTGCTTCAACAGATTATTTAGAAAGACATAATGCCGTCGCTAATATTATTCATTTTAATCTAGGAATTAAACATGATCTAATTCCCAAAAGAAAAAATTTTACGAATATGAACCTGAGATTATTTGTGAAAATGACAAATATAATTTTATTTTGTTAAAACAATTCTTTGCAACAGAGCTGTAAAACACAATAGACCAGATATCATTCTTACTGATAAACATTTCCGGGGATAAAGCATCTGACACTACTCGTTGGTACATTGATATCATTGTCTGATGATGCTATAGTATGTATATATTCTGGTAGATTGATATATTGTCATAACATTTAAGGTTATCCCAATATATAATTATTCCAGGATATGTTTTGATTATAATCATTGCCTGGCAATGGTATTAATCACCGGTGGTGGATTTATATATATATATATATATATATATATATATATATATATATATATATATATATATATATATATATATATATATATATATATACCGTGAAGCCTCTAAATGCATTAAATTCTGCTGAATGAGCCTCGTTACTTACAAAACGAACTAGTAATAATCGATATTGAATGATCTCTAGTATTTTTATTTTATTTATCTAAGAGACAACCAAAAATCGCAAAATTCCGATTGAGAAATTTATCTTCCTTTCGGTTGATTTCAGGTGACAATGATATGTATGGGAAAAATTGTTCAGAATTCAGTTTTCTACAATAAAAACTAGAAGCATACATTATTCTATTTGAAATAACAAAGATGTTGGCACTTTCGGTATAACTTGAAGTGCCACATAATATTTTAGGAACTCAGTTCGAATAATGTTGAAGACGACAAAAGAAATATATCCAATAGATTACTTACTACAATTAATAATTAACTAAAAAATGCCAAAATATCTCTACATTTTCTTATTTGTGTATATGACTCGTGAAAAAACTTTTCGGACCATCTTAAAATGGGAAATCAAATCGATTCGTAGAAATCTTCTCTAGTCTATAGAAAGATTGCAACTGGAGTCGGCGAAAGTTAAAACAGCGAACTCACGAAGTAACTTCGTCAAAAGCAAAACATCAATCTTCGTAAATCGTCTGGTATGTTCCTCAAGCCATTTCGAGTAGTGCAGATAACCCCATCCTGCTTATCCGAGATCACAGAAAGGTATATAGGATCTAGACAGAATTGACAAGCTTGCGGTCCCTTCTACACGAAATATCTTTCAGAGTTCCCTTACGGACCCAGTTCAAGGCTCAACGGAGTACCTCATAAATCATTAATGGAGGGAAATGTGTTCGGCAAAGGATCATACTTCGTTATTTAGATATTTTCATACTCCACTGAATCATGCATTGTTTAGAAGTTGTGGCATTTTAGTCAGATTTTATTTTTCTATTTTTGTTTCCGAAACATGATGCGAATGGAAATTTTCAAACTTATGAAATACAGGGTTTCTCTTGGTCGATTGAGACAATTGAAAAATGTGTTCCTAATCGAACATGAAGAAACCGTATTAAAATAAAGCAAGTTGGTTGTGAACTTGGGTAGGAAGTGATGTTGAACATTCAGTTTTCTGAGAAATAAATCATCAACAATGGCCAGAACGTTTGATTGATTGATGGATTGAGAAACAGTAAGTTGGTGATTACTTACACTTTTTCCAGACTATTGAGGCTCATATGATAGTTTTTGAAAAAAGTGAAATATTGTGTTTAAGAAATCGTTTCTCAGTTTGTTGTTGACTTGAGTAATTTTATGGATACTCAAATTCTTCAAATGACGAGGCTTTTACGTAATAGGAATCCATCTTCACAAATACAAGTAAACGATGACTTCTACTAAAATATATCATCAAATGCTAGATGCGTTTCGATACACAGTATTTTTATCAAGAATGAATTAATACTACAAATGCCTAACAAATTTTTTATATATAATAAAAAGGCAATCCACTCAGAGCTATCCGTACTTGAATTAATGTTTAGGAAATAAATTTAATAAGGGTGAGTTATTTATGTCTACAAGATCATTAAAATTTCCAGTGAATACCTAAATCTGTTAATTTCAAGTACTTCCAGAAGGTTGAGTTTATACCTCTATTTTCAGAATGTAAGATTTTAAATTTTGAATTGAAAGAGTGACCATTTTCCTAAGAAGATTTGAATAATTTGAATCGGTTTCTACATAATCTAACCTAACATTAAAATTTCTTCCTGTTCTACCTATATAAAAACAATTGCAATCTGCACAATCAATGATAAAACAGATCCCAATAAATAATGGTTATGATGTAAATTTAGTTGGCAGCATATTACATAAGAAAAAACTTAGCTTTACAACATATATCTCCAATCGTTGAATACCAAGACAAGAAATTCAATAGTTTAACATATATAGGCAATATAAGCAATAAGCAATTGTTTTTATATAGGTAGAACAGAAAGAAATTTTAATGTTAGAATCTCTGAACATAAACGAAGTTTCATCAATGGAAAAACCGATTCAAATTATTCAAATCATCTCAGGAAAATGGTCACTCTTTAAATTTGAAGTTTACAATCCCACATTCTGAGAATAGAGTTATAAAACTCAACCTTCTGGAAGTACTTGAAATTAACAGATTTAGGTATTCACCGAAAATTTTTATGATCAGGTAGACATAAATAACTCTTATTAAATTTATTTCCTAAACATTAGTTCAAGTACGGACAGCTCTGAGTGGATTGCCTCTTTAGTATATATAAAAATTTGTTAGTAAGATATATTTGTAGTATTCATTCGCTCTTGACAAAGATACTGTGTATCGAAACGCGTCGAGCATTTAATAATATATTTTAGTAGAAATCATCGTTTACTTGTATTTGTGAACCCAAATTCTACTCATTTTTGGGAATTCTGTAGGGGTGTGCGTTGACTTTCCACAATTTTCCAATCTGCAGTTTTATTTATCGAGACTTTGATCATACCAAAGAGTTTTCCATGGTCTTTAGGGTGTCCCTTATATGCCTGAAAAAAATTAGTTTTTGAATATCGAAATGCATACCCCCTTATTCTTCTCAAACTATCCAGACCTACATAAATAGTAAAATTTATCATCCTATGTCAACATTAACCTGTCGACAAGGCAGTGAAGATTTAAAAATCGCTTCCTAACCTAAACCTTTTCAATATTTAACTGAATAAAATGGAACATGTATATTTAGTAAAAGCAATAATGAAAAACAAAGAAAGAAAATAAGTATTTATTTATTGAAAGAATATAAAATTACAGATTAGTAAGGATGTTTTATTTTAAGCGTCTCGCTAAAAAAATTGGGTGTGTTCTTCCTTTACAGTGATTAAACCATGAATATCTTGCATAAGTTTAACAGCTCTCTCAGTTGTATCATTCACAGCCCTTAACGAAAGAACCTTTTATTTGCCTGGAAATAGGCAACATCTTCTGCCCACGTCGAAAGACGTTTCTTCAAGAAGTTTTCATCCAGTTTTGAACGAGAAAATAAATTTTTTCTCTTGATAGACACAGAATTTCAATGATTTTTCTGTGAGAATAGACAAAACAGTGCTATCATTAGTTCATTAAAACAGTGTAACACATATGATAAATGCATATTTTTTCTGTAAAGTAGGCTTAGCGTAAGCTATGAATTAATGTTTAATAGCTTACTCTAACATAAAACTATGTATTCACACTTACCATACAAAGAATTAGACATACTTCTTTCGATGGAATGTATCTCTTCCTAGAGTCCCACAACCTCTTTCTTTGTGAGTTCTCTACGATTCTTCATCAACTTCATTATCAAAGAGTGATAAAATAGTAATTTCTTCTGACAAGTACCAAAGATGTGGATTAAACTTCCGCAGAGCTTCTTTGGAGATATCTTTGTCAATAGTTTCATATTCCTTAAGCCTTTTCAAAAAGTGCAAATCTTCATTTGCCGCCAGACTACATCCAAGGCATGGTTTTATATACGAGGTATGTCGATTAAGTTCGCGGAAAATATCAATCCTGCGGCGGTTGGTGGCTACCACTCATTCGAGACAAAATTCATTTCTGCGTCAGCCTGTGCAAGTTTCGTGTTGACCAGTTGTATACTTGGTGTTTTATTGTCCTTTGAACATCGACCTGCTTTGACCCACCGTCGTGAAGATGAGTGATAAAATAACTGAGCAAAGAATAGTGATTGAGTTTTTGGTGAAATGCGGCGAAACTTCCGTGGAAATTATGAAACAGTTAATCGGCGTGTATAAGGAAGATTGTTTGAAGAAATCAGCTGTCTACGATTGGCAATGCGGTTAAGAAGCCGTAAAGAGTCAGTGGAGAATGATCCGCGCGAGGGAGCTCTCTCCACCTCTCGAAACGCACAAAACCTCGATCGGCTGAGTTCGCGAGTGCTGGGAGATCGTCGGGTAAGCCTCAGAATGTTAGAAGACGAGTTGAGCATCAACAGGGAGACGAGACGGCAGATGCTACACCAAGATTTAGGGATGCGTAAGCTGTGTGCGAAAATGGTTCCCAAAGTGAGCAGAAAGAGCTCAGATTGTCCATCTGTCAAGACATGATTTCTCGAATTGACGAATGTTATCACTGGTGACGAGTCGTGGGTGTTCGAATACGATCCTGAGACTAAAAGGCAGAGCATGCAGTGGGAAGAGAAGGAGGGTGAGCGCCCCGCGAAAGCCAGAATGTCAAAATCGAAAGTGAAATCTTTACTCATCGCATTTTTGATATTAATGAAGTTGTACACCACGAATACGTTTCAGTAGGTCAGACAGTCAACGCAGTATTCTACATTGAAGTTTTGATACGTCTAAAGGCCCGTGTGATTCGTGTTCGACCTGCATTGGCAGAGCACGGATGGGTGCTTCATCATCCTAGTTCGTGGTTTTTCAACCAAAAACAGTATTCCAACACTTCTACACCCCCCTACAGTCCAGAGCTGGCCCCCTGTGACTTTAATCTTTTTCCACAGTCGAAGTCGTATCTCAAAGGAAACAGATATGACGGAGTTTCCGAAGTCGAAAGCATCACGACGGCGGTTCTGAGGGACCTATCTTCGGTGGGTTCAGGGTGTGCTTCCAGCAGTGGGTTCAAAGGTGGCGCTAGCGCATTGAACTCAAGGGAAACTATTACCAAGGAATATAGGGTATTTTCAAGTATTTATGTACTTTCCAGACCACTCGGGCACTTTTCCGCGAGCTTAATTGACATACCTCGTATATAAATGCAATGAAAAAAACGTCTTGAAGTGCTCGTTTATCATTGGCGCTAGGTTTTAATTGGGATTGCTACAAACATATTTTGAAAGACTAAATAGCTCTAGCCATCCACCTTGCTTGATTCATTGCTCCAGGATGTCTTATTTAAATTTTTTTTCTCACTGTCGCCTCCTAAGAAAATAATAGAAGGTTCCCGATAGTCGTCACTTACAATGGTTTTTGCAGGTCTTCATTATGAAATGTCAACAGCTCTTTAATTTTTGTATGCCAAAAATGTTGGGTGACGGTTTCGTTGTGTGTTTCAATAGCAGCAAAATTAATAGTATTCCAGTTGTATCTAAACTTTGTGAACATGGGGATAGCAGGGCTATTTGTGGTTTGGTGAATTTTTGTTTCGAATACACACTTAAAAATCAGAGTGTGAATGTGATGCCGACAAGCAAAGAGTATTAATTCCCTGTCTAGTCTCTGTCTAAAAGTACACAAGCTCCTTTCAATCGCCTTGTATTAGATGCAGTTGTATCGCAGCACATTATTTGTACTTTGTCCTCAAGATTTCAGTCATAAAGTGCATTTAACACAGCTTTAGCTTGATCTTGACCAGAAGAGCTTTCCAGCTTGGACATAGCCGAAAGTTGTTCCCTTTCTTCAAATGAAATGAGGATTGGCAGATGTTCTTCTGAGAACTTCTTTTGTCCAGTTCGGGTGATAATTTCCCATCCCATTAGAACGGTCACAGTTTCAGGCAAATTATTTTGAAAATCTGATTTTATAGATTCCGCTGTATCTTTTCCAATCTGTGTGCGAATGCGTTGAATCATATATTGGCAACATGGCTAGTGCAATAAACTTCGAAGATTTTAATTATGAACTGAACAAACTAAACAAAAATGAACTAATTGAGATTATTTTCAACAAACGTGTTCCAGAGGGTATATTAAAAGTGTTAAAAACACATAAATTCATGGAAATAAGCCATCTTCTATGACGCATTGGAAACTCTTGAAGCTAACCTCGACAAAAACGAGAAATTTCTGCAAACGGAAAATGAGCTGAACATAGCAAAAGTAAAAGTAAAGGCTCTCAATCAAAGGGTAAGTGACCTTAATAATATTATTGACTACCATAAGACCATAATTCATTCGAAACATTCTTCAAAAATATCGAATAAAAATATAAACAAACAAGCTCCGCGAAGAGTTTTTCCAGAGTTGCCAAATCTTCCCAAAATTCTCGCAATTTGAAGATAACTGCTACCAAGTTGGAGGGTGAACAAAAACTCAATCGAATAACACATGACCAGCAAAATACTAATAAGTCGGTAAAAACTAGCAAACAAAATCTTGAAAACAAAAGAAATCTGTAAATCCGAGGTACCGAAACCGAAAATGACTCCCCTGGGTCGCTTACTGGTGCAGAAAGGTTAGGTTGGATTCACGTTGGACGAGTCTCTCTAAATTCTGCTACGAAGACGTTCAAGACCACTTAATACAAAAATGTCCTGCAAGAAAATTTCTAGTCGAACAGTTACCTCATCTACTTGATGAATTATATAAGGGAAAAAATTGGCCCAGAGATATAACAATTAGACGCTATGAGTTTTTCGGAGCAGAGGTCCAGAAAGAAGTTCCATCAGGCGAAAACCTGAATAATAACGAAGAATTTATTATGTTAATTTTTACATGCAATGCTTAATAAACAAAATAGATGCTACCAAAATGTTTCTTTATGAACAAAATTGTGATGTGGCCTTTTTGACTGAACATTGGCTTGCGGAAGAAGAGGAATTAAGCACCTGCATTTCGGGTTACACTGTAGACAGTTGCTTTACAAAAACAAATCATGTCCATGGGGAAGCACTCATTTTGACTAAGCCTAATATTGAATTTGAAACATTGAAGCATGTAAATGATAGTTCCATAGAGATGGCAATCGAAATAGAATCAGCAAAAATACCAATATTTGACATAATAACACTCTCTGTTTATGGGCCGTCTGTAGGAGACATCGACATCTACGTTTCGAGAATTGATCATGTCTTGGATTCTATAGGTCAAACATCCTATCATCTTGTTATAGCTGGAGATTTGAATGTCAGTATGATGGTGGATTCATCTGCAAAAAGAAAAATTATCAACCTCTTTAGGTCTCATGGACTTCAGTGCTTGTTTATTGAACCTTCAAGAGTTACAGTCACTTCATCTACGTGTATGAATAATATTTTTACTGGCATTCCATCTTAATATTTCTGACTACAATGCCCAAAAATTACGTATCCCCTCGTCTGCACCTAGGAAAAATATTAAAAATAAGATGACGCGTCACTTCAATGACCATGTTTACCAATTCATGCGTAACCTTGAAGAGATGAACTGGAACAGATTCAAATTGTCACGTGATGCTGAACTCTGTTTTGAAATTTTTCATCGAACTATCATCGATATTCTGAACGTCTCGATACCAAAGGCTACTACTAAAAAACCAAATATCGAAATAGCACCATAATCAAAGAAATGAAAAATAAGGTCCAAACAATTCACACTATTTTTGAAGTCTGTAGAGATGACTGGTCCTTAATTAAAAGGGAAAATCTAGAGTTAATTGAAAGCTAGACAAATAGAAACAGCACAATTTGGAGAGTAATGAATGATAATATCACTGGATCTAATTCAGGAAGAGAAACAACTCTTCTAGATGCCACTATGATGAATCAATCTTTTGCGACCATCGGATTGGCGCTCGATGATGATGTAGATCGTTCAGAAGATGTAGTGGGAGGAATTCGTATAATGTGTACGAATTTGATGTTTCTCCGTGCAACTACTCCGGAAGAGATGATGAACGTGGTTGTACGAATGAAGAAAATAATACATACAATAGCTGAGCCCATGAGTGACCTAATCAATTTATGTTTCACCCAAGGTGTTTTTCCGAATTGTTCGAAAGTGGCAAAAGTCATTCCTATTTACAAAAAGAGTGATAAGGAAGACTTCGGAAATTACCGACCAGTTTCAATTTTACCTACCATTTCAAAGATACTCGAAGCACTATTGAAAAATCAATTGGTAGACTTTATTGAAAAAACTGCAATGGTTAACGACTCTCAACATGGTTTTAGAAAGAAACGATCGACCACCACGGCCCTCATGGAAATAATTAAGTTTCTGATGGAAGCTTTGAAAGGCAAAGAGGAAGCAATAATTAAATGCTGCGATCTTGTAAAAGCTTTTGACTGCATGAAACGCCACATTCATCTTCTCAAAATCGAAGAGTATGGGTTCAGAGGTAAAAGGCAAAATTCTGAGATCTTATTCAGAAGGAAGGTTCCATTCTGTTGAGTGGGAAAACTGCTTAAGTCCACGAAAGAAGTCGGTACAGCTGTACCCCAGGGCTTCATTCTGGGGCCTATTCAGTTTCTATTATATATGAACGATTTACCATCAAATGTGGGTTCCGACAAAGTATGTATATTTGCTGACGACACAACTTTAATAGACAAAGATCAAGACAGAAATCACTGGAATGTCAGATCTGAAAGTTCGATAGGGAGCGCTCAAAAATGGTTCGAGGTAAATAAATTATGTCTGATTATGGAAGAAGCGTAGGAACTGATTGTCACAAAAAGAAGACTTGACAAAGAAAATGCAGCGATTAAACTTCTGGGATTTTATCTGGATGGTGCACTGTCGTGGGATAGTCATATTGTAAGCTTGGAAAAAAGTTGCCATCTGCAGTGTATGCTATTTGGAGAATAAACCAAATAGTAGAGAAAAAAGCAGCTATTCTTACTTATCATGCAAAGTTCCCCATCATAGCCACTTACGGCATCATTCTTTGGGGCGCAGCAACCGAAGCACCTGAAATTCTCCTGAAACTGAAGAGAGCCATCAGGACTGTAGCTGGAGTCAATCCACAACATAGCTGTCGTGATTTATTCGTAAAATATAATATACTAACGGTTCCATTCTGCTTCCTTTTGTTATGTCCATGATCGTAGAGGATCGCTCACGACACAGAAGAACTCACACTGTTATAATACACGACGAAAAGAAGATCTAGTGATAACCATTATAGACTTTCACTCACAGAAAAAATTTATCACTATATTGGCATGAAACTTTATAACGGGTTACCAGCTGCAGTCCGAGGAATAAACGAAAAAAATTCAAGCGGACTGTCAAAGGTTTCCTGCTCAAAAATGTATGCCATTCAATAGAAGAATTTCTGAATATCCGTGATCTTATAGTTTTATGGAATTTGCAATCTTCATTGATTCCTTTTTTTATATTTTCTGTTTTTCGTTTTTCTTTATGTTGAGATTCTATCTATGTAGGTAGGTTAACGTCTCATGTAAGTTTCTCGATGAGAAATAAAATTATTTTTATTTTTATCGTGCACTATCTCAGCTGTAAGCTGGATATAATTCACCTTTCCCAGATCCATACATCAAAGGGAATAGGCTCGATTACAATATACTTGACATAAATTTCCTGACTATACTACATGTATTACGAATTACAGCTTTTTGCATTTCTATATAAGTATTCTTATGCAATTCTAATTTTCTAAGGATATCATGCAAAGTTTAGGGTATTAACCCAGTCGAGGATACGATGACAGGAACAATATATATTTTATTCAGGTGCCACATCTGCTTGATCTCAATAGCAAGGTCTGTGTATTTGGACATTTTATCCTGGAACTTCTTAAGCACGTTGTTATTATTCGGTATGGCGACATCCACCACCATTGCTGTTCTGGCTCTCTTATCCTACACAACTATGTCCGGCCTATAATTCGTCACCATTCTGTCAGTGATAACAGGCCTATCGTAGTATAATCTGATAGAGTCATTTTCCAATACGGGTGCCGGTTGATACTTGTAATATGGCTGGAAGGTGTTCAGAAGTCCATACTTGTATGCAAGTTTCTGGTGGATAATGTTGCACACTTGACTATGCTTGTGAAGATACTCCGTATTGGCCAGTTGTTCGCATCCGGACGTAATATGCTGTATAGTTTCCGATCTTATATGGCATTTTCTGCACTTATCTGTTTGTAATGTTCCATCCTTCATAATAAATTTTTTGTAATTGTTTGTAGCGATCATTTGGTCTTGGATGGCCATAAGGAATCCTTCTGTTTCTGTCCTTATTGGCCAGTTGTTCGCAGCCGGATGCATAAGGAATTCCTCTATTTCCGCGAATAATTCTCCTTTCATCAACCATTTGTTGTAGGCTTGTTTGTCGATGTGTGGTTGATTAATCTTATGGTGATGTCGTCCATGCAATTCCTTTCTTGACCATTGCTCTTGTTTTTCAGTAGCTGATAGGAACGGTAGATTCAGCAGGTCATCTCTTGTAGCAAGATGTAGAGGTGTATATACCTTATCAGCCAACGATACGACTCTATGGGGGTCAGAAGTGAGAGCTTTTGCTGAGAAGAATTCTTCGAGATTTTTCATCTGTTCGGTGTGTAAATTGACAACATCTAATAATTCGAGTCCTCCTTCTTTCCGCTTCAAAGTTGTTCGTATCACAGACGATTTTGGATGATAGATGTTTTACTTTGTTAGTATCGTTCGGGTCTGCCTTTGAATATCATCCAGACCTGTCTTAGTCCATCTGATTAAATGAGTAAAGCAACACTGGAATTGCGTAGGTGTTAATTGCCTTGACTAGATTCCCCGAGTTTAACATTGATTTCAGCACATTCTTCAGACGCTGACTGTATTCTGAACGAATCTTCTCCTCTGATTGTTTTTAGTCTAGCAATCTGGCTTGTTGGTATCCTAGATATTTGTATGTTTCGCCATCCCTCATGGACTGTATAATATCACCGTTTGGAAGTTGTGTTCCACCGTCTATGACTTTCCCTCTTTGAATGTTCAGGGTGTTACATTTTTCAATCCCGAATTTCATATGAACATCTGCCGAGAACTTACTGACAGTTTTCAGCAAATCATCCAATTGCTTCTTGTTCGAAGCATATAATTTTATGTCAAATTATTATTTACATTTATTATCGTGGACTTATGCACTATTTCAGCTGTTAGCTGGATATAATTTACCTTTCCCAGATTCAGAAATCAAAGGGAATAGGCTAGATTACAATTTACTTGAAATAAATTTCCAGACTATCCTACATGTATTACGAATTACAGCTTTTTGCATTTCTATAAAGGTATTCTCATGCAATTCTAATTTATTGAGGCTATCATGCAAAGTTTTGGGTATTCAACCAGTGGAGGATACGATGACAGGAACAATATCTATTTTCTCGAGGTGCCACATCTGCTTGATCTCAATAGCAAGGTCAGTGTATTTGGACATTTTTTCCTGGAACTTATTCAGCACGTTGTTATTATTCGGTATGGCGACATCCACCAGCATTGCTGTTCTGGCTCTCTTATCATACACCACTATGTCCGGCCTATTATTCGTCACCATTCTGTCAGTGATAACAGGCCTATCGTAGTATAATCTGATAGAGTCATTTTCCAATACGGGTGCCGGTTGATACTTGTAATATGGCTGGAAGGTGTTCAGAAGTCCATACTTGTATGCAAGTTTCTGGTGGATAATGTTGCACACTTGATTATGCCTGTGAAGATACTCCGTATTGGCCAGTTGTTCGCATCCAGACGTAATATGCTGGATAGTCTCCGATCTTATATGACATTTTCTGCACTTATCTGTTCGTAATGTTCCGTCCTTCATAATAGATTTTTTGTAATTGTTTGTAGCGATTACTTGGTCTTGGATGGCCATGATGAATCCTTCTGTTTCTGCGAATAATTCTCCTTTCATCAACCATTTGATGCAGGCTTCTTTGTCGATGTGTGGTTGATTAATCTCATGGTGATGTCGTCCATGCAATTCCTTTCTTGACCATTGCTCTTGTTTTTCAGTATCTGATAGGAAAGGTAGAGTCAGAAGGTCATCTCTGGTAGCAAGATTTAGAGGTGTATATCCCTTATCAGCCAACGATATCACTCTATGGAGATCAGAAGTGAGAGCTTTTGCTGAGAAGAATTCTCTGAGATTTTTATCTGTTCGGTGTGTAAATTAACAATATCTATTAATCCGCGTCCTCCTTCTTTCCGCTTCAAAGTTGTTCGTATCACAGACGATTTTGGATGATGGTTGTTGTACTTTGTCAGCATCGTTCGGGTTTGCCTTTGAATATCATCCAGTTCTGTCTTAGTCCATCTGATTATTCCAAATGAGTAAAGCAACACTGGAATTGCGTAGGTGTTAATTACCTTGACTAGATTCCCCGAGTTCAACATCGATTTCAGCACAGACTTCAGACGCTGACTGTATTCTGAACGAATCTTCTCCTCTGATTGTTTTTGGTCTAGCAACCTGGCTTGTTGGTATCCCAGATATTTGTATGTTTCGCCATCTCTCATGCACTGTATTATATCACCGTTTGGAAGTTGTGTTTCACCATCTATGACTTTCCCTCTTTGAATGTTCAGGGTCTTACATTTTTCAATCCCGAATTTCATATGAACATCTGCCGAGAACTCACTGACAGTTTTAAGCAAATCATCCCATCGCTTCTTGTTCGAAGCATATAATTTGATGTCATCCATATACAGCAGGTGAGAGGTTGTATAATAATTCCTTTCTGCTTTTATCCTAAATCCGTATCCTGTTTTATTGAGCATTGAGGACAATGGGTTCATAGCTGAACAGAACCATAGTGGACTCAAAGAGTCTCCTTGAAAAATTCCACGACGTATGGGTATCTCGTCGGTTTTGATTGATGTATTGTTCATGTTGACCTGCGGAGACGTGCGCCAGTGTGTCATTGTTGTCTTCAAGAACTCTACCAGAGCTGGGTGAATTTTGTATATCTGCAATACTTCAACAAGCCATGAATGGGCGGTACTATTGAATGCCTTCAGATAATCGAGAAAAACCGAATGAACATTCCGATGCCCTACGTGTGCCTGTTTCATCATCACAGAATCGATGATGAGTTGTTCCTTGCACCCGTGGTGTTTCTTTCTGCATCCTTTCTGCTCCTCTGCTAATATATTGTTGTCGTCAAGGTATTGGTATATTCGATTAGACATGCATGACGTGAGTATTATGTAGAGTGTTGGCAGGCAAGTGATTGGCCTACATTGGGACGGATCCTGTGTTCTATCGCTCTTAGGTAGCATATATGTTAAGCCTTGCGTTAGGAAGGTGGGTGTTTACTTGGGATGTTGAAGAACATACGTGAGCTGTTTCGCTAGGGCTCCATGGAGCTTATCAAACTTCTTGTACCAGTAGTTGTGGATATTATCTATACCTGTGGCCTTCCAATTGTTGGTCGCTCGAACTGCTATTGTGATTTCTTCCTCCGTTATTCCATCGAAATCCATATGTCTGATATCGAGGCGTTCTTTTTCATTCATGATCCATTCAGTATCTCTATTGTGTTCTTTGGGGTGCGACCGTAGTGATGACCCATAGTCGGTCAAGCACTGTGCGTCAGGTACTTCTCTGTCATTGTTGTTCACAGTTTTGTTATTTCTCTTATGAAAATTGGCCGCGTTTTGGAGAAACCTTTGGTTTTGGTGTTTCCTTTCAGTACACTTGACGTATCTTGAAAGCCTCTTTGCTTTTGCTTGTAGTTGCTGTTTCAAAGTGTCAATGTGAACGTCGATGTGTTGTTTGTGATCAGGGTGTTTTGGGTTCGTACAAATTTGCCTATAAATTTTGCGTATATGTGATTTCAAGCGCCTTGAGGGTTTTTCTGTTTCTCAGGAATTCTGTGAGGCGACCGATTTTTGCTCTTATATTATCAATATCCTTCTCCAGTCGTTTTTGCCATGGTGGTTTTCTTGTGGAGATTTGTTGTTTGTGAAGTCGAAGAACTACTACTGCTCCACAGTAAATCAAAGTGTGAATCTTCTCCAAGATGTTCTGGTCGGTATATTCTTCAAACACTGAGTTTACGCTCGCTAGGATGATATTGGTGTTCTTGTTCGTCTTGAGTTTGGGCAGTTTAGGTCTTTTAGTTGGGTTACTACCACTGAATTCAGTTGTTGAGTTCTGATCTTGCTAAATACATATATTCGTTCTGCTGATTCAGCTCAGGAGGGCGTTCCATGTTAATATTCGTTTCCGTGGCTTCGATGTTATCTGTAACATTTTCATTGACTCCGGCAGGTATACCATTATGAGTATCATTTTCGCTTCTGAGTTCCATTATGACCTCTTCTCGTAAGCTTTGCATCGATTCTGAAGAAAGTAGCCTGTTTTTGACGATTGTTCTTCGTTGATCTGAAATTCTCTGCTCGGATATGTGCTGTAATTCAGTATATTTTTCTATGAACGCAAAATGTAACGCGTATCTGTAAGCTGTCATTTCTGATTCCAAGTTCGTAATCTTGTAATAGGAACGCATAATGAAGGCATTCATTTCTGGGGTCCACTTCATGCGTTTCCTAGGGAGTCCGGCTCTCGTGGTCGAAGGCATAATGGCTTGCGCCACCGTTGAAAAATCAAGAGTCCGTTGGGAGGTGTTGATGTTATTTCCCACTTGGTTTTGTGTTGCAGTATCCCTACTCGATATCACGCTGCTTCCGTCACTAACCGAGGGAGAATGTGACTCACTTTCCGAAGAAGACCCTCTTCCTAAATCTTGAACGCGACAAGAGGTTATGGTGGTACAATGTCGATTCACTCGTTTATTCCTTAGATTGTACATCATTGAATAGGTTGCATTTTATACCTACTGCCAGGTTCAGCTTGGGTTCCTCGTGTTCGCAAGGCCCGTACTCAGAAACAATTTTCCTGGGCCCCTGAGTATGTATTTTCATTATTATTATTATTATTACTATTATATATAATTTGTTTATCTGGAAATCATCACAGCTAAGATCTTTCTACTACAGCCAGAAGTATATATACAAAATACCTTATGCTTAATGGACATCTATCTGAAGCTAATCTAACTTGTGATGAAGTCTTTCCTTCCCCTTTTTGAAGTAGTTCCAGAACTTACCGTTTGAGATGTTTATGACAATAATTCGTCGATGCTTTCTTCAGAGCTATTAGGTGTTCCAATAAAATCTTGTGTAGTTAAAGATAACGATGAACTTCCGGAACACATTTGCAGATGTCTTTTTTCTCACCTTTTGATTTTCTCTGTTCTTTCTTCTTTTTCGGCTAACTTTCTATCTACAGTCGCTAAACATCCTGGATGCCCTGGTTCTCTTTGCTTTTGTAGAAAGTTTTCATCTTTTTCTATTTTCATCCATTCCGAAGCATTAGAGTGTGCTTTATCAAATAAACTATCTAAATTATTTTGAAAGTACTTCTCACGACGCTTGCAAACATCTTGTGTTTTTTTTGGTTTCATTTTGCAACTCTTCTCAAGCATGGTGAAGATCCACAATTTTCTTTACACAGTTAGGGATAGGTCTGGAGGGGATTCTAGCTTTTTCCAGAATATAATACACTCTCTAACGACGAGATTTGCGCTTTCATTAACAGCCGATTTAACTTCACGAATGTTAGAAAAGAGGACTCCAAGAACTTGATGGTTAAACGGTAACTTTACTCTAGATATTTGAAAGTCACGTCACCTTCTAAGAAAATACTTTATTGCTTTCTAATTTCACTGCTCAAGTCGGCTAGAGTTATCGTTTTCCATATAAGGTTGAAATTAATTCGCGAGTGTTTTAGGAACAAATGAACAAAACCGAGACCTATGTTTTAAAAAATATAAACTTTGAAAAATAAGGGACACCCTCATGGCCCAGGTAGCGAGGTAGTATGAGTCGATATACTTTTAATGTTTCAGTCCAGAGTGATTCAGCTAGAATCTGTTGAATTCAACCTAAATGAACATGGCTAGAACAGACGGAGTTAACCAAGTTGAGCTGGGGTTGATAAATCTATCCAGTTTTGCTAATTGATCTACCTCTTTATTATCTGAGTAGACTGAATAACTACGTATCTAGTTCAATCTAGGTGGTTTGTCAGACTTAGTTTGTTCAGAATAAATAACAAACATCTACAATCCAATGAACTACATGTACTAAGCGAAACTGAGGTCAGGTTATCGACCACAAGTGGTCTTCATCAGCCAGATTGATTCTGCACTTGTGAGCCCTTGTGAATACTGACAAGTGTTTTCAACTTTGTTCTCTCCAGTCTTGGTAAAGGGGTGCTAGTATGAATGCATATGCCTTTAATGATTTCGATTGTTTAAGTACACAGATATTCTGAGAATCTGTTGAATTTATCCTTTCCTGAACTTGGCCTGGGCAGGTAGAATTATTCATGATGAGCCAATCGCTCTACCGATCTGTTACTTGTGTATATTCGGTATATAGAATAAGGTAGGGGTGCTGTCACTCTAAGCCTAGGCAGAGTGATTCACCAACAAATAATATCCAATAATTCTCATGTACACACTCTTTGCGAAACTAAGATCAATTCATCGACGAACACAGTTACTCTTTATATCCTGGCTACAAGTCTCATTTCCGGCTCCGACGTAACTTTGGAGGTTATCTTTTCGTTAGAAGCAATCTTCCTTGTCAGCGGCTGGAGACTCTCGAGTCCAGAGAACTTGATGGTATGTGGTTAGAAATTGACAACGCCTCCAATAACAAAATTCCTTTGCTGTCTCTATGAAACACATAGTGAAACTAAGTTCAGAGCAGTTTTCGTATGATACATTCCATCGATTATATTCAAGTCAATTATCCCAACACGAATTTCTGGATCTTGAAGATTTCAATGTCCATAACATCCCAAATATGTCGTGAGAGAATGAACGTGGTGATAACGTGGCTACATAAATATCTCAATTTGATTCGAAAATACTAAATTAATAAGTCTGAAAACTGTATAGTTTGTTAATATAATAGTGATCTTCCTAACGTATGAAATATGTCGAGTCTATGTGGTCAGGCCCGCCGCTAGCGGTTTCAACGCCGGTGTGCAATTCCTATCGTGCCGCCCCTATCTAACTACAAAACCTAGGTGTTTATAAAAATGTGAAAAATAAATGCTGTACAGTGAAAAATTATGTTATATTAGGTTATTCTATACAGAGAGATACACTAATACGACATTAAATGAAAAATGAAGGCAAGAAAGGTGCAGTTTATACATATTATGTAGGTAGGTATAGGTATTAAGTTATTTTACAGAAACTGCACCTTTCTTGCCTTCATGTTGGCAAAATCAGCTATAATTTTTTGATGTCTAGTCTATTTGGAATCTCATATTCAATTGAAATTATTGCTAAATTACTTAGTCTTTGCTGGTGCATTGTTGATCTCAAATAGTTTTTTATTATTTTAACTTTGAAAATGACCTTTCACCAGATGCAACTGAAACCGGCAATGTAAGTAGTATCCTTAGCGCTATTGCTGTATTCGGAAATGTTGACATTAATTCATTAGCAAAATGTATTGCAATAAGGTTTGTGGATCATTAGACTGGTTTTCAGTTTAATGCAACTTTAAAGCATTGATTTCATTAAACATATCTATACCGTCAATATCTGCGTCACTACTTGAACTATCTTTTAGCTTCACATTCAAATCTTTACAATGTTTCATTAAATCATCTTTGGAGTAACTAAACAAGTTATTATTGGTGAAAAAGCCAAAAACGTCGGTAAAAGTTTCCAACTCATCGAATCTACGTTTAAAAGAGGTTGAGGTTTGGTCCAGGATCCTAAAAAAACATCTACCTTGTATTTTGTTTTAGGGTCTAGTAAGACTTCATCACTCTGTTCATACTGAAATTGAGTTGGTTTTCTTCGTGGGCGAACGGTATCTATAGGCGGAAAAACCTGCATCTACATTAAGTTCCCGAGCCACAGTGGTAGCTTCTTCTAACACCCTTTCGAAAAGCTCATCTGTGCGATATTCGGTGAATTTATGAATCAATTTATTTAACAAATTTATGCAGATTTGAGTATTTATTGTGGGCTTTTGCATCATTTTGCTAATAGCATTAATTTCGTTCAAAATATCAAACCAAATTACAACTAAGCAAATAAATCTATAATTTTGAATATTCAAAGCAAGCGAATGTGCTTTGTGAGTTGTTGTACAAATCCATTCCGACGAATTGTTATCTGATATTTCAAGTAAAGCGTCAAATATTTTCTCGAGGTGATACCGTAAAGGTTTGACTGCATCGATTCTGCTAGACCATCGCGTGGCACTTAATGCCTTTAGTTTTAAATCAGGTAAATGCTTGCAAATTAATGACCACCTTTTGGTAGAAGACGAAAAGAAAACGTAAATTTCTTGAATTAAGTTGAAAAAGTTGACCGTGTCGTGCGTTATATTTGCCGCATCGTTAACGACCAAATTGAGACTATGCGCCGAGCATGGAACGTAAAATGCACGATTATTCATTTCCAATATTTTTTGTAATCCATTGTGTTATCCACGCATTTTAGAACCATTGTCATAACCTTGGCAACGTAAGTTTTTATTATCAAGGTTTAATTGCGAAAATAAATCTACAACAAAATTTAATAGTCCTTTACCTGTGGAGCTGGTTATCGGACAGATGCCAATAAAACTTTCGCATATTGTAACATTTTTAGTTTCACTGTTTAAAACAACATACCTTAGTATAACTGTAATTTGTTCTGTGTGACTTACATCTGGTGTGCAATCTAATATGATAGAGAAATATTTTGATTCTCTGACTTTGTTCAGGATATAATTTTTATGGTCGTGCCGAGTAAATCAATGATTTCATTCTGAATCTGATCTCCTAAATAGTAAGTCATGCAAGTCGAATCGAATCTCAAGGCTTGAATTCTGTGAATATGTTTCGCATAACTGAATCAAAGGATGCTACCATTTCTATTGCTTTGAGAAAATTACCATTATCATGCTCATATAATATTTTGGACGAGCCCTTAGCGACAGACATTGATGAGATAAAATTTTATAACAGCTATGATCCTTTCCAATACATCACACCATTGTTTTTTTCAGATTCTAATAGTCTCAGTTGCATTTGATTTACAGTAGTTTTATTTTTAACATATGATTTCGTTGGACCCAACATTTTAAATTTTCGCTATGGGAAATGCTTGTTTCGTGTCGTTTTAAGGTAGATGACAGATGTTGCCAATCGGAAAAACCGCTTGGAGCTGACAGACTACTTACAGTTTTACTGAATATTTTACAACAAAAATAATAGACTAAATCTTTTGACGTAGAGTAAACAAGCCATTCTCTTTTAATTTTTTCTCTATTAGGAAGATTTCTAGAGTAATAATTGTTTGCAAATTTTCTTCCATCGATATTAGCAGAAAAATTGTGATTAAACAGCTGCACGGTACCACGGCTAACCAAAATATTAACAATATCATTAGTCATACTGGCGGGCCACGAACCGGGATCATCACCACAATCTAAACAGCTACTTGATGACGATAAATTGCTTACAGGTTCTTTAGCACTACTTTCTCTTTTTTTAGTTTCATTGGGGTCTCCTTCTGAAGGACTAACATTTTTCTCTTCAGATACCTCCATAACTTCTAGATTTAAAGCTGCGCTTGTTGAAGCTACATCTACGTCAACATTCTCTTGACGTTCAGAGTCCCTATTTTCTGGTTTGCTAAAAAATTTCTCAAGAGATCCCGCTAGTTTTTTTTTCTCTGTATCTTTTTCTCGTTTTTGCCGTCGAAATTGAGCTCCTGAAATTTTTTCCTTTTTGCGGTTCCTGGAATTTTTGAAAAAGTTTAGTATACGGTTGCACAAAGTAACTTATATCCCAAAGGGGTCGATCATTCCACCCATTATTGCGAACAACCTTTATTAGGTCAACACTGAAATCGCGAAAAAAACAGGTTTCATTATTTTTTCGCGATTTCACCGTTGACGCTATAGTAAAAGTTGTTTGTATTTATGTGTAGAATGACTCCCTTTCAGGATTTAAGTTACTTTGTTACACCCTGTATAGGTATAATTTTAATATTTTTTTCATAAATCTTCACTCTTAAGTTGTATAACAGAAAAAATACCCTTTAAATCACAATAATAATTACAATACTACTGCGAACAAAAACTGTTCATACCTACTGCACCCAAATGTAATGGAATAACTAATTTTTTTCGCGACTTCAGAGTTGACCCCATAGTAAAAGTTGTTCGTATTGATTAGATGGAATGTCCCCTTTCGTTACTTGAGTTACTTTTGTTACACTCTGTATTAATTTTAATACATTTTTTAATAAATCTTCACTTTAAGTTTTTCAGTAAAATAACCTTTAAATTTTACATGAATACCTGCTGTTTATATGAATGCGCCCATATGCTGATTAATTAAACAAAGACACTTACCATAATTATGATTTTTTGCGCCAACGGATAATATAAATAATTTTCTAAATTATTTTATAGTCACACTTCGCACAAAAATAGACAGAATATTATTAATTCTAAGTACCCTGGACCGTTTCGGATCTCACATTAGGGCTATAACCAAATAATTGAAGTTTGTTCACTCACATCACTTTCGCATTTGTGTTAAATAAATAAAAACAAAGAAATGAGTATATAGTTTTAAGGGGATTTCCCCTGATATCTGTGGGATTTCCCTATTTCGCATAGAGCACGATACGGATTAACTTTGTTCTCATGAATTTCAATAGATGGCGCTATGTAATGCTACGATATAAAAGAAATATTTGGGCGCCGTTCATCATATTATTTTTATAAGGATAATCTTTTTAGTATTGTGAGGTGACAATGTCTGAATTTTAGTCGATGATTGTCTGATTTGCCGCCCCCCTGAATGCGCCGCCCGCGTGCATTGCACGCCTTGCACGCCCGCTTACGGCGGGCCTGTATGTGGTGCTCCTACGACTTGTTTTGTTTTCGAAACTCTTTGTGTTTACTTTTATTGAACTAGCCCAGTGCTCGTGTTAGATTCGTTATCGCTGTGTGTGCTATCGGTGACAATTCGCGGTAGAACAGGGCCGGCTCGAATATTTCCACGATTCAAATATTCATTCTATAGACAGAGTGATAACGCGTCCGATACTTTTGTCAAATACCTACAGGATGACTGAGGAGGTGACGAATTCTGACATTCAAAAGAAATTTTGGCTCCAGAAATCAAATAAAATGATGCGGCTCATTCTTTGAATTTAACACTAAATGACGCTATATAATTTTTTTTCATCATCCACAAAAGGTGGTATGTTTTGAGAAAAAAAGTCCCCGGGTTGAGTTTAAAGCCTATAAGTGAGACAAGATGGTCCAGCAGAATTGACGAAGAAGTTTATTTTATTGAGGTTTGCGAAAGTCTTCTAGAATTGGCTGAAGATAATTCCTTTCACATTGATGCAAGACATAAAGCGACTTCCCTCTTAACGTCTGTACAAAATTTTCAATTTATTTGTGGAATTATTATTTGGCATGATGTTTTATTTCATATAAATATTGTCAGCAAATAAATGCAAAGTGCTACAATTAATATTAAAGTATGCCAAACCTACCTAAAAAATTTAGTTGATCACTTCCAGCAATATAGATCTGACCACTCATTTCAAGAAATTCTTGTGCAAGCGAAAGAAGTAGAATCCTCTCTCGAAATTGAAGAAGACTTTCCACCATTACCAACGGTTAGGAGGAAATTTAAAACAAAGTTGTTTGACTATGAGCCAATCGCTCTACCGATCTGTTACTTGTGTATATTCGGTATACAGAATAAGGTACGGGTATTGTCACTTTAAGCCTAGGCAGAGTGATTCACCAACAAATAATATCCAATAATACTCATGTACACACTCTCTGCGAAACTAAGATCAATTTCATCGACGAACACAGTAACTCTTTATATCCTGGCTACAAGTCTCATTTCCGGCTCCGATGTAACTTTGGAGTTTATCTTTTCGTTAGAAGCAATCTTCCTTGTCAGCGGCTGGAGACTGTCGAGTCCAGAGAACTTGATGGTATGTGGTTAGAAATTGACAACTCCTCCAATAACGAAATTCCTTTGCTGTCTCCATGAAACATATAGTGAATCTAAGTTCAGAGCAGTTTTCGTATATCTGATACATTCCATCGATTATATTCAAGTCAATTATCCCAACACGAATTTCTGGATCTTAAAGATTTCAATGTCCATAACATCCCAAATATGTCGTGAGAGAATGAACGTGGTGATAACGTGGCTACATAAATATCCCAATTTGTGTTGAAAATACTAAATTAATAATTCTGAAAACTGTATAGTTTGTTAATATAATAGTGATCTTCCTAACGTATAAAATATGTCAAGTCTATGTGGTGCTCCTACGACTTGTTTTGTTTTTGAAACTCTTTGTGTTTACTTTTATTGAACTCGCCCAGTGCTCGTGTTAGATTCGTTATCGCTGTGTGATTATCGGTGACAATTCGTGGTAGAACAGGGCCGGCTCGAATATTTCCACGATTCAAATATTCATTCTATAGACAGAGTGATAAACGCGTCCGAGACTCCTGTCAAATACCTACAGGATGACTGAGCAGGTGACGAATTTTGAAATTCGAAAGGAAATTTTGGCTCCCAGAAATCAAATAAAATGATGCGGCTCATTCTTTGAATTTAAGACTAAATGACGCTTCTAAGATGTCAGGTGCTACAATAAACTTTTTTAATCTTGTGCAAGAGTTATATAATTTTTTTCGTCATCCACAAAAAGGTGGTATGTTTTGAGAAAAAAAGTCCCCGGGTTAAGTTTAAAGCCTCTAAGTGAGACAAGATGGTCCAGCAGAATTGACGCCATAAAGCCTCTAAGTGAAACAAGATGGTCCAGCAGAATTGACGCAATAAAGCCCTTTAAAGTTTATTTTATTAAGGTTTGCGAAAGTCTTCTAGAATTGGCTGAAGATAATTCCTTTCACATTGATGCAAGACATAAAGCGAGTCTGTACAAAATCTTCAATTTATCTGCGGAATTATTATTTGGCATGACGTTTCATTTCATATAAATATTGTCTGCTAACAAATGCAAAGTGCTACAATTAATATTAAGGTATGCCAAACCTACCTAAAAAATTTAGTTGATCACTTCCAACAATATAGATGTGACCAATCATTTCAAGAAATTCTTGTGTAAGCGAGAGAAGTATCATCCTCCTCGAAATTGAAGAAGACTTTCCACCATTACCAACGGTTAGGAGGAAATTTGATTTAATTTAAAATTAGTTTTTCTTAAAATTATAGATCAAGCTATAAGCTCTCTAAAAAACGATTTGACTTGTAAAATGAGTATGATAATATTTTCGGATTTTTTAGCGACATACTCAAATTAAGTGACAGCGATCTTTCAAAATATTGTTCTATTCTTGAAGAGCGACTGACAGATCAGGATAATAAGGATATAGACTCCAATGATGTGTTCAACGAAATTAAAGCGTTAAAGTTGTTTTCATTACCTGAAGATACTGACCCCTTAAGCCTTTCACATTATATATTTGAAAACAATTTAATCTCCACCTTTCCAATCGTAAGCATTTCACTAAGGAGACTTTTGACATTGCCTGTATCTGTAGCTTCTGGTAGGCGATCTTTTTCAAAGTTAAAAATCATTAAAAATTATTTAAGATCGACAATGATTCAAGAAAGATTGTCTAGGCTAACAATATTAGCAATTGAACAAGAAATTTCCGACGATATGAATTTTAGCGATGTAATTAATGAATTTGAAACAGCAAAATCTCTGAAAATATCGCTACTACAATAGCTATCTTTCATTTTTCTATTGTACCTAGACCTAGATATCATTTTTGGTTTTGAAACGAAGTTCCCTAGGTATTTGTTAGTGGAAATATCTGCATATTTTTAAAATATCTAAGTATAAGTAGAAAGTAGTAGTAGTAGTTATGTAGACATAAGGCAGTATTTCTGTTATTTGTTCCTAAAAAATGTGATTTTTAGTTTTGGGTTATTTTCTAGTATTTATAAACAACGAGTTAACGTGTCTGTATCCCATTACTTAAGTGAATGTTTCAAAATGGGTGTGAACAAGAATTTATTTTGTTATGATTTTGTTCTGTTTGTTTCATTTTGATATTTTAGTGTATAAATAAATATGACTTTTAAAGTTCAGTTTTTTGCTTTATTTCAAGCACCTACATACCTACCTCCTACCTTAAAAAAAAATAAAAAACATGATCCAAAATACCTTAAGGGGCGCCAAAATCCTTTTTTGCACACAAGCGCCAGTAGCTCTCACGAGGGCCCTGACGCTCTGACAGAGTTCTTTCATTATCATCAGTGAATACTGCTATCATGGTTCATGACTGCAAGATAACGATCTATCCGTTATTGCTATTTCAACGAATTAGTTTGAATAAGAAATTTGAGGAAAATCTTTGTGAATATTTACAATACGCATTAAGTCCATACCCAACAGCACTATTTGAAAATGTCGGCATGAGAAAAACTCAAAAGTCAAAAATATACGACTACTTCGAGCCAATTACTTATCAAGTAGTTTGTGATAATGCAACATACATAATCGATTGTGGAGTTCTTTTGCATCGTGTCGTATGGCAAAAAAATTATACATTTCATATTATAATTCACAAATATATTAATTATTTATCAAATAATTTCGGAACAAATACTGTTGTCATTTTTGATGGTTACTCTGATACCAGTAATAATATCAAAGCGATGGAACAACTAAGACGAACCACTGCCGTTTGTACCTTTTGCGAAGTGCACCTTAATGAATCGATGGAAGTTCCTATCAGTCAAGAAAAATTCTTATCTAACCGACTTAACAAAAGGAAATTAATTGAAATGCTTATTGAAAAGTTCGAAGAAGTTGGTATTACTACAAGACAATCACGAGATCAATGAATAATACTACAATTATTGTTGGAGAAGACATAGATCTGTTGATACTTCTCATATCACGTACTTGTTTTTTATTATTGAATAATACACAAATACTTGATCAACCAACATCAATTTTTTTAAGAATACAGGAAACAACAATGTTGAAACACAAAACTCGAATGATAGCCTCAACAAATATCCACATTGAATGAAAAACATTCTGTTTCTACATGCCATATATATATATATATATATATATATATATATATATATATATATATATATATATATATATATATATATATATATATATATATATATATATATATATATATATATATATATATATATATATATATATATATATATATATATATCTTTTGAAAAAGAGGATCTACAAAGATTGGAATAATTGAATTTACACTAAATGCTTATAACTATAACTTTGGCGTATGTCAGAAAAAAAACAAGTGTGAGCTCAGGAAATGTAACAGGGGAACCACACTATCGAGCATATGATTCAATAAACGAGTGAAAAAACCTATGGAAAAAACTCGTTTTCCTGTCGCTATTGCACTAGCAATAGCTTATCTGTTTATGTTGTGTTAGCGTCGTGTGTACATAAAGGGTACCAAAGATTTTTCTGCTTAGCCGCTTCATTCTCTCTTGCACTCCATCATTTCCAAACGAAGACAAGGGTGAAAGGAAGGGGGTTTGGGACAGAAATCTGTAACAATGGAAAAACAAAACCGGACATAAAAAGGACTAAGGAGAAGAAAATTATTTTTCAAGGACAATATTCAACCTTCCACGTTGAATATCCTCCCTTGAAGGAGCTAGTTTTCCAATCTACTTTTCATAATCACCGTCTCCCGGGGCCACGGGGAAGCAGTACAGCACGGACAGATGTCACGAATAGGAATAATGGACTGCAGTTTCGGTCTCGTTTGACCTCGTCAGCATTATCTACCCACTAGTAACAACAGGCCATGCCGTTATCTACTCATCTCAATTCAGATACGTTTTCTTGTATCATCTGCTCTTTGGTTTCGCCGTTTTGCGGTGCGCTGGTGAGGTAGCCTCTGGTTCGGTTCGTTGGGGGCGCATTCTTATTTATATTATTGCGTTCGCTTCAACGAATTGAGATGAGTAGGTAACAGCATGGCCTTTTGTTACGAGTGGGTAGATAATGCTGACGAGGTCAAACGAGACCGAAACTGCAGTCCATTATTCCTATTCGTGACATCTGACCTTGCTGTACCGCTTCCCGGCGGCCCCGGTAGACTTTGATTATGAAAAGTAGATCGGAAAACTAGCTCCTTCAAGGGAGGATATTTAACATTCTACGGAAGGTTGAATATTGTCCCTTGAGAAATAATTTTCTTCGATATGTCTACACATTGCGAAATCTCGCAATTAGTATTTTGTTTTGAGAAACTAAGGAGATAATCAAAAAGTACATAACCTGCGATATTTCCTCTTTCGCGGAGATGTTCTTCCGTCGCAATGTGAGTCTCCTGGAACATAATCACTTCCTTGTTCTTGCTCGCCAATTTTGAAGTGTAATCGCATAAAAACCCTTCAATATTAAAATTCAACAAAACAATTCCTTCTCTGTTCGACCGAGAGAGCCCCGATGGCCAGGTTTAGTCTTCCAAGTGATGCCGATTATGATCTATAAATGTTTGACAATCATTATGGACCCAATAATTTGGGTTGACATCGCCCATATAATATTTTTTCGTGGATCTTGACCGGTTGTGATACAACTTCAGCACTTTTTGGAAAAGGAAAATAGAAAATCATGACGATGTTTGAAGAAAGACCCGATTTAAACAATTCTGCAGAAACATTCCAACAAGAAAACTGCTCCCGAGATGACATTGTCAATGCTGGAACACATTTTCTACTAGAAATGTACGGTGCTCCAAAATAAGAACTTTCGATAGATAATTACAGATACTGTAGCTTTGCTAAACTAACAAGGCAAAGTACAGCTGTAAAATCTCCATTATTACCACCTACTTCTTCAGCAGCTCAACAGCATATTTATAGAGTGTATTATCAAATACAAACCTGGACAGGAGGAGAAATTGATCCAGAAGAGTGTTGTTGGGAGTTAAAAAATAATATACTACAGCTAATACCAACTTTATTACCACCAGCACCCGATAATCTACTGAACATAATCTTTTGTAATTGTACAAAAGGTTGCAGGGGCAAATGTGGATGAAAAAAAATTGCATTAAGATGATCTGAAGTTTGTGAACATTGCCGCGGCCAGTCATGCTCAAATGCAGAGTCAACCAATGATGAAAATGTTGAAGATTTTGATTTGAATATAGGAATAAGTTCACTCGACGTTTTGTCAGTAGCTGTTGATGACACAGAAACTAAAGATTTCGACAATGAATATTAAAAAAAAATTATACACTAAAGTTAATTTTTCTTTATTTTTCTGTATTCAAATAAAGAATTACTCATTCGAAAATAAATAAAACCTCTTATTACATATTATGGGTTATGGCCACGGGGGAAACCATTTAAAAAAACACGCCCTGCATTCTACCTCGAAGTAGCTTTCTCGGCACTCTACTCCGAAAACGGTTAATTTTACAGAAAAATGCAGGAGACATTTTTTGTAGACAGTTTCACGACAAACCATTTTTATAATGGCCTTTTTATTATATTATATATATATATATATATATATATATATATATATATATATATATATATATATATATATATATATATATATATATATATATATATATATATATATATACCTCGAATATATACTGAAACATTTTACAGAAAAAAGCTGCAAACCATTTTTATAATGGCATATTCATATTATATATATATATATATATATATATATATATATATATATATATATATATATATATATATATATATATATATATATATATATATATATATATATATATATATATATATATATATTGAAACATATATGCTGTATATATATATATATATATATATATATATATATATATATATATATATATATATATTTATATATATATATATATATATATATATATATATATATATATATATATATATATATATATATATATATATATATATATATATATATATATATATATATATATATATATATATATATATATATATATATATATATATATATATATATATATATATATATATATATATATATATATATATATATTGAAATATAAAATTATACAGTTGTAGGTAGTCTTAAGTTTAAAGTTGATAAATAAGTGACTTTAATACAAAATAAATATTGAAAGTGGTATCAAACTGCGGAAAAAGGTCCACTCTACGCATTTTCCATGATTATTTCACAATAATTTGAAGAACTAAAACAAAAATTTCGTATGTTTGGCAGAAACTGTGATACAATTATTATTGCCAATAATAAAGCAGGTCTGGACTCAGGTTCCATGACAAAAAATTTTATTATATTTCTATGAGAGACTTTTTCTTGATGAGACAGAAAGATGCATGAAGAAAATAAGTTTAAGTGTTGTGTTGACGAACCATTCAAGAATTATGTGTGCATTAATTGTGTAAGCATTTTTCACAAGAGCTGCATGTAAAGAGCCAAACACAGGGTACTGCAGGAAAAACTAGAAAAACAAAAACAGAGTATTGAGGATCAAGCGAGACATCTAGCTCTCAAGTCTTATCAAACAGAAGCAACTTTAGCTGAAATAGAAGAAAAGAATTACAGTGGGTTATATATGAGGCTCTCAGAGGACCTCATGCTGAAAATGAACGTTTTGTTTTTCAACATTTACCGTGCCAATAATGTAAATCCTAAGATTTACCAACGGAATGGTGGTAAAAGTTCGAATCTCAAATCTTTTGAAACCTTTATCATTAGGAATTGGTAGATCTTAGGTTTTACAGGAATATCTTAGGATTTACTGCAGTTATATATATATATATATATATATATATATATATATATATATATATATATATATATATATATATATATATATATATATATATATATATATATATATGTCGATTCTTTCTTTCGGTTTCTCGTCCGTTGATCCTGTTATTGACCATTCGTTTGTTGTCAATGACGACGTTTCGGCTGGATCGCACCAGCCATTTTCAAGTAGGAGATTCTTCTTCAACTGTAGCGTATCTCTGTTGCGTGGTGGTTCTATACTCCCGCGTCCTCAAGTTGTATACTGACGCGCTCCTATTGGTCGGCTGTTCGACTCGCGGACTGAGTGTATTCGACGCTGCTCTTACTGTTTTCTTGTTTGTGTCGTCCTGTTTCTGTGTTCCCGGTGGCGTATGTTTTAATACTGTCTTCCAAGTCGCTGGTTAATTTATGGCGTCATCTTGTTTGTTCATAATTGTGTGTTTTTCTATTCCGATGAGTTCTCTTATTTTCCTTTTTCGTAGTTGTTTTATGCTTGCTACCTGTTTTGCGTTCCAGTAGTCGAGTTTGTGACCAGTTGAGCTCGAGTGTTGGAAGATTGCTGATGAAGCTGCTTGTCGTTTTTCTGAATTCTTATGTTCTTGTATCGGAACTTCTATTCTTCTATTTGTTTCCCAAATGTAGACGCGATCACAGTCCGTGCACGGAATTTTGTAGACGCCTTGGTTTTCGAGGGGTATTTGGTCTTTTGGTGGTGATTGTTGTGGATGGTATTGTGTGGTGTGTATATAGGCTTGATGTTGTGTTTCTGAAGAATTTTCCCTATCTTATCGGTTCCTCCTTTGACGTATGGTAGGATGGCACGGCTTATAGGTTTGGTTTCTACGTCGGTTTCCTCGTTATGACGTTTTTCGTTTTTGATGGCTCTTATTATTGCTCCCTTGTTATGTCCGTTTTTCTAATGTATGTCTGTTAGTCGTTCTAGTTCTTCGTGGATCTTGTTTGGGAAACATAGAGTTTTCGACCGATGAACTAGCGTCTTAATCACTGAGTTCAGTTGTGCGGGGTTTGTATGTGTCTGTTTTCTGTAGATATCGAAAATTAAATTGCCATCCAAGTGTTTTCGTATCATAACGTCCAGGAAGGGTAGTTGATCGTTAGATTCCAATTCGATAGTGAACTTTATCTTGTTGTGTTGATTGATTTTTTTTTTGACATTGAGTTTTTCTTGTCCGTGTTGCCAAATTATGAATATGTCATCGACGTATCACAAAAACTATGAACAAACGGGATGACGCCATAAATTTACCAGCGACTTGGAAGACAGTATTAAAACATACGCCACCGGGAACACAGAAACAGGACGACAAAAACAAGAAAACAGTAGGAGCAGCGTCGAATACACTCAGTCCGCGAGTCGAACAGCCGACCAATAGGAGCGCGCCACTATACAACTTGAGATCGCGGAAGTATAGAACTACCACGCAACAGAGATACGCTACAGTTGAAGAAGAATCTCCGACTTGAAAATGGCTGGCGCGATCTAGCCGAAACGTCGTTAACGACAACCAACGAATGGTCAATACCAGGATCAACGGATGAGAAACCGGAAGAAAGAATCAACAGTTAACTACGTCCGCGAAAATCTATGCGTCAACATATATATATATATATATATATATATATATATATATATATATATATATATATATATATATATATATATATATATATATATATATTTTATATATATCCCGACGAGTTACCCATATATCTGTTCATGCAATCAAACTGATTTCATGAAAAATATAAATCCACCACCCGGTAATTAATACCATTGCCAGGCAATGATTATAATCAATACTTATCCTGGAATAATTATATATTAGGATAACGTTAAATGTTATGAAAATATATCAATCTACCAGAATATATATATTTATATATACTATAGCATCATCAGACAATGATATCAATGTACCAACGAGTAGTATCAGAGGCTTTCTCCCCGGAAAAATCCAGTGTACGGACCTTAGTCAAGTAACACTGAATGTTACTCATTAATAGTTTCCTTTGTGTGAAGTGGTAAACGATCGAATAGAATACTGCTCTGAATATAAATATGACAAAATTGTCAGTTAATTATATTACATTTATATAAACAAATAAATAAAATATGAAATGAGATTCTGAGCAGTATAAACTAAAGAGAAAACCTATGACTCTACCTCATTATTTTTTCGGAAAGAAACCTACGAAGAATATTACAAGATTTGATGACTGTTATCTATTGAAACTATCAAACAAATTTTTCTTCAGACCCAAAATCTCAATATTTTTGTGAAGATTTCTAGAATAACACCTCTTGTGGAAATAATAATCGGTAGAATAAATAATTTCTTCATTTTCCACATTTTTTAATCTCGTCGCCAAGCATCATATATTTAGAAATCTTTTCATTGTATTTATTTTGTATATTATGTGTGTCGGGTATAGCAATATCAATTATATATGTTATTTGATTCTGTTTATCATTAAGAATGATATCTGGTCTATTGTGTTTACAGCTCTGTTGCAAAGAATTGTTTTATCAAAATAAAGTTTATATTTGTCATTTTCACAAATAATCTCAGGCTCATATTTGTGAAATTTTTTTCTTTGGGAATTAGGTCATGTTTAATTCCTAGATTAAAATGAATAATATTAGCGACGGCATTACGTCTTTCTAAATAATCTGTTGAAGCAAGGACTGAGCAAGATGATAATATATGAAAACTGTTTCTGAAGAACAGAAACATCTACGGCAAGAATCATCTATATTTTGTTTGATGATGTGTTTTCTATAATTCCTCGTGAAAACAACCTGATCCTGGATCGCAATTGCCAAGCCTTCTGTTTCAGCAAACAATTCTCCAGATACTAACCATTTATTCGATGCGATTTCATCAATATAATCATTTTTCAATTCTTTAGTGTGCTTTCCGTGTAATTCCTTCTGCATCCAACTGTCTCTTTTAGAATTATCATCAAATATATCAAAATCTACCTTTTGCATTGTCAAGTTCAGAGGTGTAAGATTATAATCTGAAGCAACAACAATATCATGTAATTTAGATGTTCTCTGTTTATCATGAAAATGGGAACGTAGATGAAAAATCTGTTTACTATGAAGATTATTCAAATCAGTTAATCCACGACCTCCAAGATGTCTAGGTAGTGCAACTCTCTGAACAGCTGACTTTGGGTGGTGCTTATGATATATACAGAGCATTTTCCTCGTTTGACATTGTAATTCATTTAGATCAGTTTTAGACCATTTAATAATTCCAAAAGAAGATGTAAGAACAGGAACTGCATAGGAGTTGATAGCTCTAAAAAGGTTTTTACTAGTTGAATGACTCTTGATGATAATTCTAAGTCTTTTGTAATATGAACTTCTAATATTTTCTTTAGTGCTGCTATGGTTAATTGTCTTCTCTTGACAAAATCTAAGATATTTATATGTATCTCCCTGATGCATTGGCTCGATTTCGATATTGGAAATCTTTATATAATCAGAGGAGATCTTTCCTTTTCAATAGAAAGATTTTTACATTTTGGAAGCCCAAATTTCATATGAATATCATTGGAATAGTTGAAAGTAATCTCAAGTAAACTTTTTAAATGAGATCTGGTTCCGGCATATAATTTAATATCATCTAAATAAATTAAGTGACTTAATTTGAATTCAGTTGTTAGACTCTTTATTTTGAAGCCGAAACTAGTAGCATTTAATTCATGAGATAATGGATTAAGGCAAAGACAAAACCAAAGAGCACTTAAAGAATCACCTTGAAAATGCCTCTTTTGATTGGAATTACTTCGGATTTTAACGATTGTTTTGAAATATTTAAATGAAGATTGGTTCTCCAATTTTTCATTACAAATTCAAGAAAAAGACGAAGTGTCTTATCAATTTTATAAACTTCCAAAATTTCTTGAAGCCATGAATGGGGAGAACTATCAAAAGCCTTTTGGTAATCAATGAAGGCTGTATGAATATTTCTTTTCTTACTTTGAGCTTGATTCAAAGCAACAGAATCAATTACAAGTTGCTCTTTAGTACCAAGGTGTTTTTTTCTACATCCTTTTTGATGTTCGGAAATAATATTATAATCCTCCAAATGTGCATAAATTTTTGGGTAATACATGCAGTTAAAATTTTATATATTGTTGGAAGGCAAGTAATTGGTCTATATTGAGACGGATCAATAGTATTATCACTTTTCGGTTTTAAATAAGTAATTCCTTGTGTGAAAAATAAAGGAGTAGCTGAGGGTTCTTTATTATAAATGAAAAATATTCAGCCAATTTTTCATGAACGCAAGAGAATTTCTTGAACCAAAAGTTATGAATACCATCAACACCTGGAGATTTCAAATTTTTGTGTGTTTAATAACTGATGTTATATATTCGTTTGAAAATTTTTCAAATTGCATGCATGCTATATATATATATATATATATATATATATATATATATATATATATATATATATATATATATATATATATATATATATATACGACGAGTTGCCTATATATCTGTTCATGCAATCAAACTGATTTCATGAAAAATATAAATCCACAACCCGGTAATTAATACCATTGCCAGGCAATGATTATAATCAAATTATATCATTTTATTTTTGCCATGATCATATATTTTTTAGCCAATGATGTGAAATATTTGTCAACTTTTTGAAATGTTTTATATGTTCTTTGTATATATTCTCTGTTTTATTAGCTCGTAATTATTTTGTAACTTCGCTTATTAAACACGCCATGTAGGATTTTGATGGCAATAAAATTATCTGTCTATCTGTCTGTCTATTGACCTCTGAGCAATAGATCGGGAGATATTTGCGAAAAACTGATTTTCGTGAACTTTTGACCTTTATAACTTTTTTAGCCGGCCGATATCAATGTCGATTTTTCACATCTTTATTACAATGCCGTAATAAAGGCGTATACAAAAATTCAGCTCACTAGGAATTTTTCTGCAGATTGGGGTTAGAAATAGCTAAAATTACTGGACTATGAGTAGAGCAATTTATTAAACTTCAGTATCTGAGTAAAAGAGCATTAACAAAATTCATGGCATCAGCTCGTATCCTGAAGCTATGTATTTCGTTTGACTCAACCAAAGTGCAATCAAATAAATTTGGGCGTCCAAGTGTGCGTGTTATAGTGAAGTTTATCGGACATCTATGATTTATCGGTTGTTTCGTAGCGTTTCACGGTTAATTTGCTATCATTTACTACCATTCAAACAAAACATCAAAACGGTTTCGAAATTCGGAGAATCGCAATCGGTCCGAATTTATGGAATATGATTAGGCAATTAGAAGGCGTCGCGACGGAACCGAATTTCAATTAAATTTAATTCGTGTATTGAGTTCAATTTGGGCGAATTTCACTTTTTCAATGAGGGCATCTTTGCGTATTAAAATTTGGCATTCTCTTTCTGTTTTGAGAACATTGAAATTTGTCGATTGGTAATGGAAGATATTATTGATGCGAAATTTTGTATCAGAAATTTTAATGTTGAAATGCTTTTATGATTGGAAATGGGTTCGTTTGCATAGAAATGTATTAAAGCCACTCCATGAACAAAAATGATTATTGTGAATACTATATTTGAGTTTTTTATAATTACCTCGTACAAAAATGGGAATGTTGGGTATCGTAAAAAATAAACTCAACATGTACAAAACCTTTAGGAAGTATTGAATATGTTGTAACGAGTTTTAAACTCAGGTAGCTTAGCGGAGGAAACATAGAGTTCATAAACATTTAATTTATTATCACTATCAACCATAAATTCTGAATATTCATATACAGGGTGTCTACAATAAAAGGTGCCAAACTTCAGTAGGTGATAGTACAAGCCATTTGCAACAAAAATGTACCATAACATTTTTCGAAAAGTTGATAATTATCGAGCTATTTAATTTTTCTTGATTATACGAAATTATTTGCTTCTCTCTATAGAAACAAGAAACATCTCTGTTACTCTTATAGCTACATCAAATCTGACCATACCATCAGAAAGAGCATTGAATTTGCTATAAGATAGGTGAGTAGTAATGGTAAAAAATTTGTATACCAGGTCTTGTAAAGGCTAAATGAATAAATTGTGAAATGAACAAAATTAGTGGTATTTTCTTATTAGCTGTACCACTGAAAACTGATCGATAAAAAGCTGTTTTTTTTTGGAAAAAAATTTTAAATTTAACTGGCTTTCAAATTGTATATCAACTTTTGAGCTAACTATTTTTTTCCAGCAAACTCATGGGTAAGAGTAATAAGAACATAAAATTCGAAAACGCAAATATCTTAGATTACCTAATGGAACATGAACAGGAATTGAAGAAAATTAATTAAACACATTTTCACGAAAGAGATTTAAAAACTATAACAGGTGTTCAAAATGTCTTCCTATTTCTTGAATGCACTTGACACATCTGAACTCTGAAGTTCAATGTGTTTTTGACTCATTTCGTTACAACAGATTCGAATCATTTCAATTAATTCATCTCGAGTATTAAAGGTATTTCTATAAACATTAGTCTTAAATGAGCCCCACACATAAAAATCAATTGGCGTAAGGTCAGGGCTTCTGGGTGGCCATCTCACCGGCCTCAATAGATTATCCATTTCTTTACAAATCATCCAGTTCTGGACTATTCTAAAATTATGAGCCTGGCAGCTGTCCATTCGAAACCAAAGGTGATTCCGAGTAGCTATAGGCATTTTTCCCAGAACGTTCATTATTTCGTTATTTAATAGATTCAAAAATTCGTTTGAATTGAGACGATCGGGAAGTATAACTGTTCCGACAACTGACGCCTCCCTAACGCCAACCACACATTTACTCTAATCTCGTGCTGAGAGTGTGACACAATAGTGCCATGAGGATTTTCTGTATCCCATATATGGGAATTTCTCAAACTTATCATACCAACTTTGGTAAAAGTTGCCTCATCCGTCGATAGAATTTTATTTGATCCCCAATCCTGTAATTTATTCATGTACCACCTACAAAATTCCAACCTCACCTCACTATCCATCCACTGGCAATAGGTCTTGAACCTTACTCAAATGGTAAGGATGTAAATTATTTCGCTTGAGAACTGTATGAACCGTGGAATGATGAAGTCTCAATGTAGCACGAATTCTCCGAGTACTTGTTGTAGGGTCCTCGCGAACAGCCTGCAATATTGTAGATGCTTGTGTCCATTGCTGAGCATTTCCATCACCTTCTCTAATTCCTAAACTATGCTGTGTCATCTGCGAAACCTATGATTTTTCCTTCGTGTTTAGATGCAATAGACCATTTATATATATATATATATATATATATATATATATATATATATATATATATATATATATATATATATATATAGTGAAAAGAATTGGGCCCAGTACCGTTCCTTGAGGCACCCCGTAATCCATAATGCTGGCACTACTGTAAACATTTTTACACACTTTGACTAACAGTTTGCTGAGTGCAAGATAGCTTTTGAAAAATTTGACTTCATTATCATCAATTCCAATTTCTTTCATTATATCCAGTAAAATCCCATGGTTAACAGTATCGAAAGCTTTCGTTTTGTCGATCAATACACAAAGAGCTTTCTCATTGGAGTTGAAAGCCTCATACACACCTCCCACGATTGCAGCAACAGCATCACTTGTTGACCTCTGCTCCCTGAAACCGAATTGATTCTCGGAGAGCAAATTATTTTCGTCTAGGTATATACCGAGTCGATTTTTGATAATTTTTTCAACTAATTTAGCTAGGTTAGAAATTAGGCAAATTGGTCCATAATTACTTAGTGTCTCGGTGTTGCCTCCTTTGTAGAGTGGCACGCATACAGCGGTTTTTAACTGACTAGGGAAGATGCTACCATCAACTACCATGTTAGTCCAGTGAGTAATAGGAGCCACCAAAATGTGCCTTGCAGATTTAAGAACTTTCACAGGTATTTCATCTTTTCCGCAACTCCTGCTATCTTTTAAGTTCAAAATTGTGCTACTTACTTCATTAATATTGGCGTGTGAGAAGAGGAATTTGGTGTTAGGCGAAATCAGTTTTTGTCTTTGTCTACCGTTTCCATAACTGTTTACCGCTATTACGATTTTCTATCTGACAGACATGATAGGCACTTTTAGCTCTTGTCATAATTGGATTTAGATGATTTCTATAATCCTTGAATCTGTTCCAATAGTCATCTCTTTTCGTTTTCCCACAATTCATAAAGCTTTTTACGATTTTAAACATATTTTATAATAGATTTCGTTATCCATAATCTCTTTTTTAATATGTTTTGGGTAATACTGAGCTGCGCAGATACATTCCCGAATTGTGTTTATCATGAAATCAGTTGAAGATGTTATATATTTATTCTACAAAATTCCAATGTTTCAAATATATCGAATATAATGCAAATAAGTGGTGTAGGTCATAATCAAACAGGTGTTACAGAAGCTGTTGATGTGATACTAAAATCAAATATTAACCCTCATTTCAGAATTAATGCTGCGTGTAATCATCCGCAGCTTCCGGTTAGCACAGATCTTATTGAAATTCCAACTCATATTGTTCTAGCATATCCTAGATATTATTGTCCTGCTAAAATTGAGATGTTAATTTGAGCAGATTTATTCTATGATATATTAATGCTTGGTATAATTAAATTAGGTGCAAACCAGCCCATAATGCATAATGCTAATTTTGGTTGGATATTTGGAGGATTTGCGCCTGGATTACATTCGTCAAATAACCTTGTAACCCTGTTTGCTCCAACAATTAACATAAATGAACTCATTTCCAAATTTTCGTGAGAAATTTATGAAACATATAATTATTCCGAGAAGATAAAATATGTGAATCAATGTTCGAAAATACCACAATCAGGTTACCTAATGGCAAATTTCAAATAAAGTTGCTATTAATTCCTGGTGAAAATAGTCAATCGTTATGAAATTACTTTAATTTATCATATGAGAGTATTCAGTCTCTAGAAAAAAGACTATTGCGAGATAACAATATTTACAAAGACTACAAATCATTTATAGACGAATATGTACAATTGTCAAATATTAACGAAGAATGGAAGGAATTAAAAGAAATATAATTAACCCTTGTACAGAGATTCTAACTGAAGATAAAGAGAAGAAACAGGAGTGGATGACTGAAGAAATATTAAAAATGATGAACGAGAGAAGACTTTATAAAAGTCAGAACACTCAGAAGTACAAACAACTACAAAAGGAAATTAGAGTAAAGATTCGTCAAGCAAAAGAAAAGTATTACGAGCACAGATTCAAAGAAATTGAGGAGTTAGACAGAAAATATGACATGTTCAACCTACACAAAAAAGTGAAAGAGCTTGCAGGCACACAGAGAAAGAATCAAAGAACTATTCTTGTAAATAAAGAGGGTAAGATCTTAATGAATACAGCAGATAAACTACAAAGATGGAAGGAATACACAGAAGAATTATTTATGGATAAGAGAACTGAACCAGAAGAAATTAACACATACTGTGAAGAGATAGGCCCAGATATTACTAAAGAAGAGGTGAAACATGCATTAAAGAACAGGAAAAATGGGAAAAGCCCCGGACCAGATCAATTGGCAAGTGATATACTCAAATTAATTGACGACAATCATATCGGCCTCTTAGTCAATATATTCAATAAAGTATACTTGGAAATATTCCAAGAGAATGGTTAGTATCTACTTTCATCTGCTTACCAAAAAAACCACATGCTAGAGAATATGGTGATCATCGTACAATCAGTCTGATGTCACACACTCTCAAACTGCTCCTCAAGGTTATCCATAATCGAATATACCATAAACTTGACATTGATATAAGCGATACTCGATTTGGATTCAGAAGGGGATTGGGAACACGCGAAGCCCTTTTCGCATTCAACGTGTTGACTCAAAGGTGTCTCGATGTCAACAAAGTGGTCTATGCGTGTTTCATAGACTATAATAAAGCCTTTGACAAGGTTCGTCATGATCAACTGATAGACATCCTTAAATCAAAACATCTAGATAGTAGAGACGTACAGATCATCACTAATCTCTATTATAAGCAAAAAGCTATAATATGCATGGACAATCACACATCAGAAGAAATTGAAATACAACGAGGGGTAAGACAGAGATGCGTTCTATCGCCGACACTCTTCAATGCATATGCTGAAGAAATACTTTAGAAAGCTCTGGAAAACGAAGAATGTGGGATAACAGTTGGTGGAACACGGGTAAACAACATAAGATATGCTGACGACACAGTAATCTTAGCGGAGAGTATCGAAGCTCTGCAGAGACTAATGACCAGAGTATCTACTTACAGTGGGGAATATGGGTTATCACTAAACATAAAAAGACAAAATTCATGGTAATCTCAAAGAACAATCCAGTAAATGTTAGTCTAACTATAAACGGCAGAAATGTAGAAAGAGTGGAGCAATATACTTACCTTGGAGCAATAGTGAACAGCACAAATGAATACACCCAAGAAATAAGAATAAGAATAGAAGAAGCCCGAGCCAACTTCATAAAAATGGACAAAGTTTTTCGTAGTAAAGATCTAAGTATGGTATTAAAACATCGTTTAGCTAAATGTTATGTTTTCTCTACTCTCCTTTATGGAGCGGAAGCATGGACAGTGAATGCCGCAATTCTTAAAAAGATTGAAGCATATGAAATGTGGGTGTATAGGAGGATTCTTAAAATATCATGGATGGATCGAGTAACAAATGCAGAAGTTCAGAGGCGCATAGGCAGGGAAAGAGATTTTGCTAACACACTCAAGTAAATTCGAATATCTGGCCATATTATGAGAGTTGAAAAATATAAATTCCTACAGCTGATTATCCAAGGCAAAATACAGGGAAAATGAAGTATAGGAAGGAGAAGAATCTCATGGCTGAGGAACCTGAGAAAGTGGTTTGGATGCACTTCGAACCAACTTTTCAAATCGGCCGCTTCTAAAGTAAAAATAGCGATGATGATTGCCAACCTTCGACTCGGAGATGGCACTTGAAGAAGAAGATGTACAATTGAATGATGCAGAATATATTTCTCTTGATAGCAAATTAATTCAGAACGGATATTTTCTTCTACATCATACTGTTCATCAGTTTCGTGGGTGCTCAACCAATCGGGCCAATCTTTGGACGCTTTCAATGTTGACCCAAGGCATGTTGACTTGATTGACTCTTTTTTGCTTTTAGAATTACAACAGTTTAATAGTATAGTAAACTTTATTCACACAATTTTGGATTAAGTTTTAAGCAACACCCTCAAAATCAATAATATAATCTAATGTGATAGTCCCTTGGTTCCCGAGGATAATCATCATCCATCTTTGGAATTTGCGTTCGAATGCAGATTCCAAGACAGTCTTCTCAGTAACTTTAAGTTTTTCAGTAATTTCAAAAAAAGCCGATCATGAACAAATAAGTGAAAAGATAACTTAAATTCCTTGGATCGATCTGTTGAACAATAATGATGTAAATCTGGATTCAAACTTCTGCTCACGAGATCCGAAGATCTTTTTGAATCCGATTTCAAAAAATACACTTCCTTGGTTCAAACAGATTAGGCAGTAGATCCGAAAAAACTATTCAGCTTTGTTTCTACGAAAAATAAAAATCATAATTTTTCTGGCTCGATGACTTACAATGGGAAAATCGCTGAAACGGGTATCGAAATTTGTTGTTCGCGGAATATTTCAATAGTCTATACTCTCCATCAACTGTAGTTTCCGCTGGTTCATCAAATATTGACTTGAACACTAACTGTCCTCATCATTAAACAAAATTGAATTTTCTGTAGAAGAAGTTGGAAGAGAACTCAGAAACCTGAATACTAAAAAGGTGCAGGGCCGGACCACATTCCATCCTTTTGTACAAGCATGTGCTTCTTCACTAAAAACTCCGCTTACCCTTATTTATAATAAATCCCTTCGCTTGGGAATATTCCCTGACAGGTGGAAAGTCGCTATAATCTTACCAATTCATAAGACGGGTAATAAAAGTCTAGTTAATAACCACAGACATATCAGCAAGCTTTCCATTTTTGAAAATATTTTTGAATCTCTTGTATTTCAGCACTTGTTCAGTCTCGTGAAGAACCAAATTATTCCGGAACAGCATGGCTACTTCAGGGAGGGATCTGTTGAAACTAACTTAATGAATTTTGTGGAATTTTTTCACGGTTCTATAGATAATCGCATTCGAGTTGATGCCATATATACTGACTTCAGTAGAGCATTCGATAAATTGAGTATAGTTCACCAGGTTTCTGGTCTTGCTGAAGTGGGTGTTGGAGACCCCATGCTGAATTGGTTTTCAACATCTAAATAATAATTCACATTATGTCTCTATGAAGAGATTCAGGTCGAAGACATTTTATTCCACATCAGGAGTCCCACAGGGTTCCCATTTGGGCCCTTACTCCTTTTGATTTATGTTAACAAAATCACAAGCTGCTTTGTCAACTGCAAGTTTCTGCTCTCCAAGTTATCTGCCAAATCAAAAATACTCAAGACTGTTTGACTGTACAGCATGAATAGGATAACCTGGATAAGTTCTGTGGTGATAACAACCTGTTTCTAAATCTATCCAAGTATCACGTGATATATTTTAATCGTAGTAAAAATACAATCAAATATCCTTATTGTATCGAACATACTGAATTATCTAGAGTACGTTCCATAAAAGATCTCGGTGTGATTTTGGACTCTAAATTAACTTTCAACAGTCACATCGAACATATAGTAAATCAAAGCAGTAAAATGCTTGGATCTGATGAGACAATGTGAGTACTTTTATAATCAGAAAGCTCTAGTATTCTCATATAACGCATACGTCTGCTCTAGAGTGAATTTTTCCTCAACTATATGGAGTCTCCTCTATAAATTTAAGACTCTTTCTCTTTCTTCAGCCTGTGGACATCCACCCATGGACAAAAGTCTCTTCCAAATCTTTCCACTTCTGTCCATTTAAGGCAATCTGAACCAAATTTTTTCCTGCTGTTTTCTGGATATCATCCCGCAATCGTTTCTGATGTCTACCAACACTCCTCATGGTATGTCTTGGGCGCCATACCATTATTCTATGAGCGCCATTTGAGTTCCGCTATTCTTCTCAAAATGTCCGTTACGCGTGTTATTCGTTTTATTTACTCATTTTTCATGTTATCTCGCAAACTAACGCCAAGCATCGATCTCTCCATTGCTCGGTGTGTCACCTGGAGTCTTTTGGCGTATACGCGGGTGAGAGTCATTGTCTCAAGACCGTATATGAGGACTGGCATAATACATGACTCGAACGTTTTCCTTTTGAGATTTATTGGGATTTCTCGAGATTTCAACACATGACCCCGTTTTCCAAATGCAGCCCAACCTAGTCCAATTCTTCTCGATATTTCAGAGGTTTGATTTTCCCTGCCTGTTAGGATTTTATGCCCTAGATAAATGTATTCTGTAATATTTTCGATCTCGTGGTTACCGATACTTTTTATCCAGGTTGGTCTCGAGTCCATAGGTCAAGGCAGCCTCATATAGTTCTTCCAGCATCGTGCAAAGATCTTCGGCATCATCAATTACCAGAACTATATCGTTCACAAATCGAAGATGGTTCAGACGTACACCATTTATATTTATGCCTCTCGTTTCCCACTTCACACCCTTGAATACGTCCTCCAGAGTAAATAATTTTGGAGAGATCGTGTCTCCCTGTCGTATGCCTCTTTTCACGGGGATTTCTTTTGATGTTGTTTCTTCGTCTATTGTTATTTGGATTGTGTCGTTTTCGTATATGTATTAGATGAGATTTGAATATCTACTGTCAACTCTTGCGTTATCCAGTGCTTTTAGTGTTGCCCAAGTTTTAATCAAGTCAGAAGCTTTCTTGAAATCTATGAATGCCATGTGCAAGATCACGTTGTACTCTGAGATTTTTTCGATGAGAGTCAGTATCACTTTCAAATGGTCTACTGTACTGAAGCCTTTTCGAAAGCCGGCTTGTTCGACGGATTGATAGGCGTCCATTTTGTTGGTTAATCTATTTGTCATTATTTTCGTCAGTAATTTGTTCAAGTGCGATAAAAGACTTATTGGGCGGTAATTTTATATGTTATTTCTGTCTCCCTTCTTGAACAGAAGAATGACTTGAGCATTATTCCATACCATTGGTATTCTTCCTTCATTTAGGCATTTGTTGAGAAGGATCCGTACGTTATCCAACAGATATTCTGCTCCCATCTTCAACATCTCGATGGTGATCTTATCTTTACCGGGGCATTTTTGGTTCTTCATCTGATTAAGCGCAATTTTCAGTTCAGTTGTATCAATTGCAGGAATGTCTTCAGAACCGGTATCAGGAATATGTATTTTGATATATTTCTGTTCTTGATTTTCAGAACTATAAAGTTTTTTGTAAAATTCTTCAATGACAATTACGATTTCTTCCCTCTTGCTGACCAAGATACCTTCAGAGTTCTTTAATCTCGTCATTTTAGTTTTTCCGTTTGATAGTTTCGGTCTGAGGACTTTCATGTTTTTGTAATTTTCAATAGTTTCTTTAACTAGCTATGTCTTCCAATCTCTCAGGTATTTCCGAATACCCTGCTAATTTCCCTATTCAATGTTTTATAGCTGACATCCTCACGACTTGTTTTTCTCCTTTTTTCAATTAGATGTCTGGTGTTTTGACTGATTTTCCCTGTGTTTTCTGAGTACTGCACGTTTTCTTTGTTGCCACTTGTAAATATCTTGTTATCTTCTGAGTATGATCATCAATTTCTCCATCTCCCAAATAGTCTGAGTGATGTAGTTTCGTCGTGGACAGCATATTCCAACTTTTCTCTATTTCTATGTTTTATAGCTGACATCCTCACGACTTGTTTTTCTCCTTTTTTCAATTAGATGTCTGGTGTTTTGACTGATTTTCCCTGTGTTTTCTGAGTACTGCACGTCTTCTTTGTTGCCACTTGTAAATATCTTGTTATCTTCTGAGTATGATCATCAATTTCTCCATCTCCCAAATAGTCTGAGTGATGTAGTTTCGTCGTGACAGCATTTTCGAACTTTTCTCTATTTCTAGTGAGAACCTCTAAAGTGACTTATTTGGCGCATTTGGATGAGATTACCATAATATGTCTTTTAAGCTTCACGTATTGCAGAGTCATACAACATCTTACATTTCTTATATTCTGTTATGTAGTTAGTTCTGACCTTGTAATAGTGAATAGAATGTAGAGATTTTATAATAGTAGTCTGAGAAAATCTATTTCTATCTACCCGGAGGGTTTTTGTTCTTAAGGGAACGCATGACTCGAATATATCATTGGAGCGTGTTGGGAACGAGTTCCGCATGTAGTTGACATCCTGTTCAGGCATGGATTATTGGTTAGGTTAGGTTAGTTTTTGTTCATCATTTCCGAATAGTTAATTGATTCTTCCGTTACTACGTGATAATTGAATTAAAATATGTATTCTATTTGAGAAAATCCAATTCAATAGAATTATAAACTTTGTTGAATGGTGTCTCATATTGACTGATGCAAAGAATGGTTTCAGAAGACGCAGATACACAGTGCGTGCAGTACATTAGGTTTTGCTGCCTGTTCTGGAATCTCTGAATAATAGTAGGGCCACTGCAGTGCTGTGTTTGGATTAATTCAAGGCTTTCGGTGCTGTTGACCATTGTACGTTGCTCTTGAAGCTGAAAAGATATGGAATCCGAGGAACTGCACTTAGCCTTCTTTAGTCTTGCCTTGCAATTTGGCGCCAGAGTGTCATGGATAGATATAAACAAGGAAGGATTTGGGTCTGAGGACGATGTGATGTGGCAAGGTGTTCTCCAGGGTTCAATATTAGGACCACTCCCATACAGGATGTCTACTATAAAATTGCCAAACTTCAGTAGGTTATAGTATAAGTCTTTTGCAACAAAAAATATCTCATAACATTTTTTCGAAAAGTTGATAATTATCGTGTTATTCAACACTTTTTGATTTTACAAAATTTTTGCTTCTCTGTATGAAAACGAGAATATCTTTGTTACTCTTACAGCTACATCAAATCTGACCATACCATTGGAAAGAGCATTGACCTAGCTATAAGATATGTAGGTATTCATGGTAAAAAATGTTGTATATCGGGTGTTGCAAAAGGCTAAATGATGAAATTGTGAAATTATTGAAATTAGTGGTATTTTCTTTTTAGCTGTACCACTGAAAACTGATCGATAAGTAGCTGTTTTTTTTTTGGTAAAACTACTTCATTTAACTCGCTTTCTAATGATATTTCAACTTTTGAGCTAACTATTTTTTACCAGCAATATCATGGATGAGAGTAATAAGAACATAAAATTCGAAAACGCAAATATCTTATATTAATTAATGAAACATGCACAGGAACTAAAAGAAATTAATGAACCATATTTTCATGAAAGAGATTCAAAAACTCTAACAGATGTTGAAAATGCCTACCTCTTTCTTGAATGCACTCAACACATCTCTTTCTTAAGCTATCAAGTACTTTTTGAAGTTCAATGTGTTTTTGACTCATTTCGTTGCATCAGATTCAAATCCTTTCATTTAAGTCTTCTCGAGTATTAAAGGAAGATTAGTTTCTAATGAGCCCGACACATGAAAATCAAGTGGCGTTAGGTCAGGGCTTCTGGGTGGCCATCCCTCCGTTCATTTGAAACCAAAGGTGATGCCGAGTAGCTATAGGCATTTCTTTCAGAACGTTCATTATTTCTTTATATAATAGATTTGAAAATTCGTTTGAATTGAGACGATCGGGAAGTATAACTGTTCCGACAACTGACACCTCTTTAACCCCAGCCACACATTTACTCTAATCTTGTACTGAGAGTGTGGAACAATAGTGCCATGAGCATTTTCTGTATCCCATATATGGGAATTTCTCAAATTTGTCATACCTACTTTGGTAAAACTTGCCTCATCCGTCCATAGAATTTTATTTGATCCCCGATCCTGTAATTTATTCATGTACCACCTACAAAATTAACCTAACCCAACCTCACCTCACTATCCACTGGTATTAGGTCTTGAACCTTACTCAAATGATAAGGATGTAAATTATTTCGCTTGAGAACTCTATGAACCTAGGAATTATGAAGTCTTAATGTAGCACCAATTCTCCGAATACTTGTTGTAGGGTCCTCGCGAACAACCTGCAATATTGCAGGTGCTTGTCTCCATTGCTGAGCATTTTCACCACCTTCTCTGATTAATGAGATAAAAAACACAAGGTTTAACTTTAATCTACACTTCATTTGAAAAAATTCGACGAACGTTTCGCTGACACAGCAGCTTTATCAAGAATGAAAAACAGAATGAAGAGTATGGTATTATAAACAAATCGTAGAACAAGTTGGTAAACATATTAAAAATAATAAATCTCGTGTTGAAAAATCAAGTAAATCAGGAATCAATTGCGGTTCTTGTGATAAAATTTATATCGGTAGGACCTATAGGAGTTTTGGCATAAGAACATCTGAACATAAACGTAGCTTCGATAAAATAAATCTGATTCAAATTATTCAAACCACCTAATAAAAGAAAACCATTCATTCAATAAAACTTTGACATATTACATATAAAATCAAAAGTTCAAAATTAGATCTCCTAGAAGCATTAGAAATAAATAGATACAAACATTCGGACAAGCTTTTGAATGAACAGGTAGATGTGAATTATTCACCCCTACTTAACTTTTTAATTAGTTTTCATTACCTTTCATACTAACTGTACAATGGCTCGGTGTGGATTTTCCTGTTATTCATCCAACTTGTTCTACGATTTGTTTATAATACCATACTCTTCATTCTGTTTTTCATTCTTGATAAAGCTGCTGTGTCAGCGAAACGTTCGTCGAATTTTTTCAAATTAAGAGAAGATTAAAGTTAAACCTTGTGTTTTTTCTCTCATTAATATCATGGATCTACATCAAGTAACGGCCTTCTCAATTCAAACCCTCTCTGATTCTTAAACCACTGAATGAACCAGTTTCACACTTCAACAAATGTCTTTCTGCAAGGTTGCTGTCTATTTAGTAAGCGCAATGTTTACTCCCACACCGCTTCATGGGAATTTCGATTCACGAACCTATAAACAAATAACATATCTCGATATTCAATATTTGAGAAACTAGGCCTGTTTTCTTTTTGTCGAAAAAGAAAATGGAACCGTAAAAGGGGAAAATATAAACTTCAATTCATTAATTCATTGAATAACAGTTCCTGTCAAATTCTAATTATTTTTATTTGTTTTAAAATCATGTAATACAGCCTTCTGTGATTTATTCTTTTACGATTCTTTTTTCTAATCTTCTTCTTCTAATCCGAGAAAATTAATTATTCCTAGTTTCTTCAAGATTCAATATTCAGATATGTTATTTATTTATCGCTTATTTTCATTGAAAAGACATTTGTGGAATTGTTTAGACGCTCCGGTGAAACTAGCTCATTTGTGATCGAAGATAAGAGAATTTAATGTTCTTACTCTTACTCTTACCGATGATTTTGCTGGTGACAAAATAGTAAGCTCAAAAGTTGATAGACCGTTCAAAAGCCAGAGGAATGTAGTAGTTTTTTCCAGAAGAAAAACTGATAGTTATAGACCATTTTTCAGTGGTACCGCTAATAAGAATATATTGCTTATTTTGTTCATTTCACAATTTTTTAATTTAGCCTTTTAAAATACACGGTATACAAAATTTATTTACCATGATTATCTACCTTCATTATAACAAATTCAATGTTCTTTCCGATGGTATGGTCAGATTTGATGTAGCTGTAAAATTAACAGAGATATTATTGTTTTTATAGAGAGAAGCAAAAAATTTTGTAAAATCGAGAAGTGTTAAATAACTCGATAATTATCAACTTTCCGAAAAAATGTTATGGATCATTTTTTGTTGCAAATGACTTGTACTATCACTGCAGTTTGGCACCTTTTATAGTAGACAGCCTGTATATACTATACACCAATGAGCTGCCAGGTGAAGAGGGTACGGCTTTGACTATATATACCGATGGCATATATAGTCCATGGTGCTCAGCAAGGATGAGGAAAGTTCACTAAATAAGGAAATAGTCACAACAATGCAACCTTGAGGATTGGTTCAGAGATAATAACTTGCTGCTGGATATTGCTAAAACACAACAAATAAAATATTCCTACCAAGCACAGAAGTTCGATGAATTTACCTGCTGAAGTTTCACAATTCCTGCAATGAAGGATACAAGGCTTCTGGGGGTGCGGATGGACAGTAGGTGACACTGGAGAAGCCATATCGATTTGGTTGCCAGAGCGGTGTCGAGCTGCAGCTATGCTTTGTAGGTTCTTTCATGTACTGTGGGCTTGGATGTGGCGTCTTTTACTATTCAGGTAGACACTCAAGGATTAAGTATGATATCTTCTTTTGGGCTAATTCGGTCAACGCTTCTAGAATCTTTCTATGTCTCAAGGCAAATATTGGCAATTAGGACAACTGATTCATTTAAACCATTTTTCTTTCATTACCAAATACTTACCTTGTCATCTATTTACATTCTTGAGTCAGTCTCTTTTATTTTGAACAATAGGGATCTTTTCACTAATTATGAGAGAGAACATTATCACAATACAAGAGGAAAAATATTTAAAGGCTCCCAAAACCTCGTTTTCTTACATCCAGAAAACTAAATTATTAAAATATATAAGGTTTAAAATGATAAATAATAGGGTGTTGATTGGAAAATTGAAGAAGAAGTGTATTATAGTATTTCAGAGTTTTAGAGGACGAAATTGTACTATAAATTTATGATTTATTCATTGTTCATTGTGTAATTTATTGTATGTATGGTATGGTTGTTTCGCCGCTAGGTATTTATGAAATTCAGATTGGCTACATGTACAAGTACTGTATTAAAGTTAAAATACATACATACTCAAACAGAAAGATTAAAAATTCATGAGGTGTAAACAAGAGATTATAAACGAAGTAGTACAAAAATAGGTACCATTTAAAGGCAAGTATTTATCTGTATTAGTTGATGGTAAATATTATGATATCCTATTTGTGTTTGTTTTTTTGATCATTCTATTTATATTATATATTTTCATTATATTTGACGACTACCATTGTTTTCAGCAATTTATTCAATTTTTCAATAGTTAACACTTCCCTAGACATATTTTCTTCGAATATTGATAGAGGAAAGCCCTACGAATCATTGAATTAAACGCAGCGTATTTACGAGATCTTGGGTTTCATCTCATCTCAATCTCATAAATACACTGCGTTTAATTCAATGATTCATAGGGATTTTGGATTTTTCTCTACTATCATTCGAAGAAGTATGCCCAGGAAAGTTTCAACTAGTAATGAAATAGCTATGAACAATGGTTATCCCTCAGATGTATGCGTGAATGATCAAGAAGGAACAAACACAAATAGCATATCATAATATTTACTCACGTATAGAGTCAACTGAGACAGATGAATACATTTCACTTACATATTTTGGCCCTATCAGCGAAAAGATTGCGAATGTCATTCCAGAACAGTATGAAAAATTGCTTTCAAAAGCACATGAAACTCTACCGAGAACGTCTTAATAGTAGAGATAAAACTGAAAGATTTGACAATGCTGGAGTTTTCAAGTCGGTATGTAGGCATGGTGACGGCATTTATATAGGTCAGACTGGTCTTTTATTCAAAACTAGACACAAAGAGCATCTAGCAGATTAGAGTAGCCAGAGAACCGACGAATCTACTTTCGCTGAACATTGAATCAAAAACGGCCATCATTTTCCACAAATGGATCAATTTCGAATTATTCACAAAGTACCTGAACGACGAAAATTAGATTTCTGAGAATACATCGTTTCAAACTCCCTATAGGAATAATCTTTGAACCACTAGAATGGTCCGGCTTATTCGTCCATATTCAATTTCTGCTTTGGTCATAATTCACTTATTACCTTGTGTTTGTATCCTTCCTAATTTGTATTTTAGTTGTTTATGAATGTGAGTGTTTCAACTTCAGTTCAGTCTGATGTCAGCTAAAATGCTCGAAAGACCGAAATTGAATTTTTGAATTTCAATAAACTCTCGTAATTGTATAATACATAGCTTGATTTCTTATTATCATTATTATAATCGCTACCACCGCATGTGGCCTGGTGGAAAGAACATATGCTTTTCACTTTGCAGATACCGGTTCGAGTCCGGCGAAGGTATGGGTTATGTGAATGTCTATGTGTTAAGAGGTTATTAATAATGATTTTTTGATGGGTAATGTCGAAAAATGACAAGTCCAGGCCTGAGAGGTCAAACTGTAGTTTCTCCTCAGTAGCGAATAAATCTTTCGGCTTTTAATATTATTATAGCATTTAGCGTCTCAATCTTATTATTAAACGGAATATAGTGTTGTCATCTCTTTAGTTTATCTAACTTTCTTTCATCGAATACCTCAAGACTCTCAACTAAGCCATACTCTACGCATTTTGCTAGCGGTCTTCCTAGTAGTTTATTTGTCACTGAGGTGATATGGCCACTGACAAGTGATTTGTAAAGTCTGCAACCCGTAGCTCCTCCCATGCAGGTTATTTGCATGAGAGCGGCTGCAAACTTTCCTGCGACCCCCGCTGTCCTTTTGAACTGGTCTTTACGTCATTTTCGGTATACTTACTTCCCCTAATGACTCGGTCTGTTATGTGTTGTTGCTTGACTTCCTGATGGATTCTGTCAGTCATTTTCTTTATTGCCGATGAGAGTCTACTGTCTGTTTCTAATGTCAGTCACGGAGATGCATCCTGGGACATTGTGTGTGGTAGTTCTCGATAATTGTCACCCACAAAGGATTTTTGCAGTTTTTCATTATAAAAATGTCAACAGCTTTTTTATATGACAAAATGTTGTTTGACGATTTCGTTTTGTGTTTGTGTTTCAATAGAAGCAATATGTATATATATATATATATATACATATATATATATATATATATATATATATATATATATATATATATATATATATATATATATATATATATATATATATATATATATATTTATATTCCGTGGTCCATTTTGATTTGATTGTTGTTGTCCTTGTCTACCGAACGCCTGACGATGACAAGGGACACTCATATATATATATATATATATATATATATATATATATATATATATATATATATATATACAGGGATATCCACCGGACCGTCCGTTAAAAACTTTTTGAGTTCCAATTACAATATCAAGCTGAAATTTTATACGCGGCCATAACTAGCGATTTTCAATTGAAGTGAAATATTTTCGAAGTGATACCATTTCCGGTTACACCGGAAGTGGCTCATCACTTTGTTATTTCAAATAACAATCTACTTTTTCGTAGATCTTTTGCACTACAGAAACAATTTTTACTTGGATGGATAAATGAAGGATCAGGGAATTTTTTAAGCAGTCTACACATGTCAAATGTTCATAGCGTATGATTTTTTTCAATTTGGCCTTTTTCAAACAGCAATAACTCAATTTTTTCAAATGGCACGTGCCAATTTTATATCGCCATCAGATAAAGCCTCAAATTTCAGATGGAATTGTATCAGCATGTACTATACCCATCTCTTATTGTTCCGAAATAATTTGGAAATATCTTGAATTTTGATGATTTTGCAAAAACCAACAGAGAATTCTTTGAAATGTTGAAAAGTAGCTGAACTGGCTACGCTCACCTGACAGGTGCTCAAAATTAATGTACTTGTCACTTCGTTTATTCGAATTTGATATTTCAACAATAATTGTTGGTAATTTGAAGTGAAAATTTTTGAAAAACACCAGATTGATAATAATATGGCTGATTATTCAAACGAGGATATGTTTAATCTCTTTTTAATTCATGGAGAATGTCAAAAAGTGGTGGACAGAACTTGCAGGCAATTCAATAACCAATTTCCAAATTTGGCGCCTATGAGTAGAACAAAATTTCGATGGATTAGAAGCAATTTTCTGCAATTTGGAGGAACAAAGTACATAGAAACTAGAAGAAAACAAATTCTCGAGGACGACGACAATCAAATTAATACTACAAAAATTGAAACCAACTGACCTTCCCAAGCGGCTGAGTTTCTGTGAAAATTTATTAATTCGGCTTCAAGAACATGAGACGATTCTGCAAAAAATGTTATGGTCTGATGAAGCCAAGTTCAATGAAAGTGGAATAACCAACAGGAGAAATAGATATTTTTGGGCCACAGAAAATCCACATTCCATTGAGGGTATAGATTTCCAAAATGAATTCAGCGTGAACGTTTTTGCAATTTTAAGGAATGATTTGTTGGTTTATCACATTTATGAGGAAAATCTTAATGGACAAAGATACCTGAAAATTTTGAGAGGAACATTAGCCAATTTTTTAGATGGATTTACCCTCAACATTCTGAGGGATTGCTATTACAAATTACCAGCACATAAAACACGAGCTGTAGATCGGCAGCTAACAGAAATGTTCGAGGATAGATGGTGGGGTAATCAAGGACCAAACTTATGGCCTTCGCGTTCTCCGGACCTGACGCCCCTTGATTTTTATATATGGGGTAAAATCAAGAGTGAAATGTATCTTATTCCTGTAAGAAGAAAAGAAGAGTTACTAGAGCGTATAAATAATGCTTTTCGTAATATTGATCCTAAGGAAACTAGGAGAGCAACTCATCATGTTTGTATACGAGCTGTCAAGTGTATCGATCAAAATGGGGCCCATATTGAACATTTATTCAGATCGTAAATCAGTTTTCTCATATGATGTTTGCTATCATTTATTCGTATTAATGTAATTATCTTCGATGATTGGTTTTCGCTTAGTTCCTACAATTTTTATTCATCCGAATTGTAGAAAATTGCTTCTAATGCTTCCAAATTTCATTTTACTCATAGACGATAAATTTGGAAATTGGTTATTGAATTGCCTACAATTTCTACCCACTACTTTTGGACATTCTATAATGAATTAAAAAAGATATATATTTTCGTTTGAATAACCAGAGGTTTTATTCCAAATGTGTTGTATTTTTTGGATATTTCCAATCTGAAATAACGACAACTCTTGTTGAAATATCAAATTCGAATGAACGAAGTGATAAGTACATTAATTTTAGGCACCTGTCAGGTGAGAGTAGCCAGTTCAGCTACTTTTCAACATTTCAAAGCATTCTCTGTTAGTTCTTGCAAAATCATTAAAATTCAATATATTCCCAAATTATTTCGGAACTATAAGAGATGGGTATAGTACATGCTTATACAATTCCATCTGAAATTTGACGCTTCATCTGATGGCGATACAAAAATTGGCACGTGCAATTTGAAAAATTGGCTTATTGCTGTTTGAAAAAGGCCAAATTGAAAAAATCATGAAAAACAAAGCAATAAATATTTGACATGTGTAGATTGCTTAAAATATTCCTTGATCTAACCTTCTTCTATCCACCCAAGCAAAAATTGTGCCTGTATTGCAAAAGATCTACTAGCTACAATTTTTTAAATTTTTGTCAAAAATTGAGTCTATAACAAAAATAATTAAATTTGTCAAAAGTTTTGACAGATAGGTGCCAACAACTTGGGTATTTTATGCCTTGTTCAAATGTCGTTTCTAGATGTATAATAAAAAAGGTAGATTCCTTTTGAACTAACAGAGTGATGACCCACTTCCGGTATAACCGAAAATGGTATCACTTCGAAAATATTTCACTCCAATCGGAAAACGCTAGATATGGCCGCGTATAAAATTTCAGCTTGATATTGTAATTGGAACTTGAAGAGTTTTTAACGGACGGTCCCGGTGGAAATCCCTGTATATATATAGTAGTGAAAATCAATGTCGCCAAAATTCTGATTAATTGTTTGGCCAAGGACTATACGACAGGAAGAAATGAATAGTCAACTATACCAAAGACTCTATATTTCAGTCTCATTTAGGCCTTCATCAGGAGTAGGTACGTTATGACGTTATAAAGTTATGCATAATATGCAGGTCAAGGGGTTGAGTAATTCTCTATTGAGCAGACAAAACATTTGAAAACAATTCTCGTTTGAGATAAAAGATTTGAAAGCAGAAATAAAATGTGTTTAAAATATATATATATATATATATATATATATATATATATATATATATATATATATATATATATATATATATATATATATATATATATATATATATATATATATATATATATATTCATTGAGTTCCTCTTCTCCACGTTGCCAACTTATGAACACACCGTCTACGTTTCTCAGCGTAACCTTTGGTGTAAGTTGATACTTCAGTTGCGAGGCTTGTCGTAAATTAGTTTGCTATTGCCCAGTGAAGCTGGTGACCCCATAGGCGCCCCATTCGTCTGTTTGTAGTATTCATCTCCGTAGTTGAAGTATGAAGTGTTCTTGAGACAGTGTTTCGTTAGGTCTATTATGTGTGCTGGAAAGTCGTAGTCTGAGGGTGTCCAATGTGTCTTCTATGAGTATGTTTTGGAATAGCGATACCATATCGAAGCTATCTGAAATTATCTATCGGGATACTTTTCATCTTCACGACGAAGTGGACTGACTTTCTTATGTAGGATTCGGCTTCTCTAACAGCTGGTGGTTAAATGTTGACTTAGTATTTTCCAAGTTTCTGGATTGGAGCACCAATGAATTGACTTTTGGTCAAAGATGTCTATTGGCTTTGTAGATTTCTGGTAGATCGTACATCTTAGAATAGTGAGTGGATTTTCCTTAGAATCAGCTGATATTTTATGTCTGTTTCTAGCGAAAAGGTGGAAATTTTTGTTCTTGTAGTCTTCTCCAGGTATGTGGTTAGAATATGTTAGGTTATCTTGTAAGTGGTGTCTGCAAATATGTCGGTAGTTTTCCATTAGAAGCCTCGTCGATTCATAATGACCGTTACAAGTCGACGAAATTACTCGAATGTCAGAATTCTCTTACCTCTAAAAATCTTAATTCAGTGAGATTAAATCAACTTTCAAGGAATCCAAGAAGTATTGGAATTTAAAATTGCAACGTTAGAAAGTTCCATGCAGAAAAACTTATCGGCCGCAAAAGGTAAACAAGAGAAAACGGGTAGGAAAACTGTAACGAATGATCCAGCCATCGATGCAAATCTAACTACTGCAAATTCTAACTACTCTCTGTCTCTACCTATTGAGCGAACTGCAACCCAGGGTTCTTCGATCGTGACCTCTGAAATGGCGCCTGCGCCCGTTAGGAACATAACCAATCTGACTGAGGTTAGGTCAACAAAACAAAATAAATTGTCGGTGAATATTCAAACATCGAGTACTGAATGCTCGAGAGAAAATGAACGAAATAGGAATTTGGAATCCCAGGATGATTGGAAACGGGTCAGTCAACATAAACGTCCTAGGAAAAGTCGAACTTTAGTTGTTGGAAATTTCTCAGGTCCTTCGAAGGTTGAGGGTGTACAAAAATTTAAGGCCCTGCATGTGACAAATTTGAAGCCTGGGACCACAGAAGATGATCTGCTTACATTTCTCAAGGATAAATTCTCGCACGTAAAGTGCGAACTATTAGTTTCTAAATATCCAGAAAGCTACGCATCTTTCAAAGTATTGGTTTCAGATAATGAATATGACAAAGCTCTTGTTGCCACAAACTGGCCCAACAGGGCTAATGTATACCATTTTTTTCAGCGCAAAAAGCCGAACAAAGATCAGTAACAATTTCGCACGAAATTAAATGTTATTTCAATCTTAAGTTGCTTCAATTGAACGTTCAGTGTATAACTAAGAAGTTGAACGCTCTAGAAGTGTTATTATCTACCATGAATCCTGACATAGTTAGTGTGGCGGAGCACTGGTGTGACGATCAAAGTATTGCAGCCACATCTTTGATCAATTATACCCAGGCTGTGTATTATTGTAGGCCCACTAGAGGGCACGGTGGAACTATGATTTATGTCAAGAAATGTATCAAGTTTGAAAAAATTGACTGGTCCAAATATTGTGAAAAAATGCACTGTGAGTTTTGTGTCATAAAGCTATATACGTATAAGTCATCAGTATACATCATTAGTGTCTATCGACCTCCTTCAGGTAGTTTAGAGATATTTTTTGATAGATTATCGCACATTTTACAACGATGTTGCGGTAAAAGCAAATATATATTTCTATGTGGAGATTTAAACATTAATTATCTGGATGACAGGTGCTTGACTCGAAATTGCTTGATGATCTCTTAAGAAGTTTATATCTCAAAGTCTCATCTTTGGAACCTACTAGAGAATTTATGTCCTCGTCAGGTCTGATTTCACGTTCTAAGTTAGACTACGTCATCACTAATTCTAATGTAACCATCTCTGAATTTCGAGTTTTCGAACCACATATTAGTGATCATAAGGCCATTTATGTAGAATGTAACGTCAGTGATCAAAAGTTGGTTGATAATAAACCGCAACAAAAATTGTTCGTAATATTCATGAACGAAATCTTGCAGATTTCACGACTCTGATTTCCAACTTGAGTTTCAGTGAAATTTATTGTTTTTCTGACGTGGATGCGTGCTTCAGGGAATTTTTGCTCATTATACAGGATTCACTGGATCAATGTTGCCTCTTAAAACGTCTCACGATTGGTAACTGTAAAAAAACTTGGGTATCTGATGTAGTTAAGCCAGCAAGTATGGACTTGAAAAATTTATACTGGTTAAAGGTGAACTTAAATTCCACGAGCTTAGATCTAGAGTACAGGCAGGCAAAGAAAAATTATAGATGTTTATTAAGGAAACCAAATATGAGTACATGGAAAACCGTTTGAATACAGCTCACAACAAGAATAAAACTGTATGGAGCATTGTTAATGAAGAATTAGGTAAATCGTCGTCATATAAAACCAATTTTCATTATGTATTGATGGTGTAATCTGTTCAGAACCTAAAATGATTGTATCAGCGTTTGGAGAATACTTCTCATCAGTACATAACAAATGTCCTCATCAGCATTTCGGGAATAACATTTCACAATGCTGCACATCGTCAATAATGAAAAGTTGCAATTTCTTTTTTTTCCGGTTACGGAAGGTGAGATTATATCAACCATTAGACTACTTAAATAAAAAAAAAGTACTGGTATTGATTGTATTTCTTCAAAAATTTCGAAGTGTATAGCTGAGCAGATTGCTCCCCATTTGTCTTTCATTCTAAATCTCTCTATCTCTACAAGTAAGTTTCCAACTGCACTTAAGGTATCAACTGTTATTCCAGTATTCAAAAGGAACGACCCCAATAATATTGCCAATTATAGACCTATATCTATTTTGAGTGTGTTTTCTAAAGTGTTTGAGAGGATTGTTCTTGATCGGAAGATGGACTTCATAAATAAGTTCAAGCTTGTGACAGTCTGTCAACATGGTTACAGGAAAGGCAGATCTACGCAGTCAGCTGCGATTTCTTTCGTAGATCATGGCTATATGTAGCAGGCCTGTTTTTTGATCTTTCCAGAGCGTTTGATACCCTCAACTTAAATTTCATTCTGAATAAACTGTACAACTTAGGATTTAGAGGTGTTTTTCTGGATTGGATAAAAAGTTACCTGTCAGACAGAGTTTTTCGGGTTAAGGTACAGGACAGTTGGTCCAGTGATTACAATGTAAACTTGGGGGTTCCTCAGGGGTCCGTGCTGGGACCTTTGTTGTTTCTTCTTTTCATTAATGATCTACCAGATCATATTATAGTAGAGATATTAATGCTAATCATTATTTTGTTGATGACACTTCATTTGGTGTCACAGCGCGGAGTCCTGAGGAGCTGGCAAGTGCTTGTAAAAAATTGTTAACTCTTTCAACTGTTGGTGTCATGATAATGCTCTCATTTTAAATGTTGGTAAAACTGAATGTTTGTTCTTTGGTTTGAGAAATGCTGATGAGAGACATCTGATTGTGGACAGTGCTTTAACATCTAAATCATGCACAAAATTTATTGGTATTCATGTCGACAGTGGACTGACATGGTCAGAACAGGTTGAGCATGTGTAGGAAATTGAATAAAGCTTATTTTGCTTTATGTAAAATAAAAGATTCGCTGCCAGTTACGTCCCTGATGACAGTGTATTACAGTCTTGTTCATAGTCATTTGTCTTATAATGTTGTATTATGGGGGAATTCAGTGGATGTAAATAGGGTTCTCATTCTTCAGAAACGAATTCTGAGAATGATGTTCAATATAAACCCCAGAATGTCATGTAAACCTGTTTTCATTGAGAATGCCATTTTGACATTTCCATGTGTGTATATTTATAGATGTTTAGTGTATTTAAAGGATAATGAGGCTAACTTTTCGAAACTCTCTATGTATCACGATTATGCAACTAGGAGTCAGTCAACTCTTCTCTTGCCGAAACATCGTACTTCAAAATTTGAGAACTCTCCAACACACCAGAGTATCAAATTTTTCAATACTTTACCTCACCATCTGAGAGTTAAGCCTACAAAAGTGTTCAAATCTGTTGTTAAGTCTTTCCTTCTGAGAAAGGCATATTATTCTATTAAAGAATTTATGGAGGATGATACTCTCTCATGACATGTCTTATATACCGATGTATCTTGTTGGATAAATAAATATTATTATTATTTATTATCGTGGACTTATGCACTATCTCAGCTGTTAGCTGGATATAATTTACCTTTCCCAGATTCAGCAATCAAAGGGAATCGGGTCGATTACAACAAACTTGACATAAATTTCCTAACTATCCTACATGTATTAAGAATTACAGCTTTTTGCATTTCTATATAGGTATTCTTATGCAATTCTAATTTCTTAAGGCTATCATGCAAAGTTTTGGGTATTAACCCAGTGGAGGATACGATGACAGGAACAATATCTATTTTCTCGAGGTGCCACATCTGCTTGATCTCAATGGCAAGGTCTGTGTATTTGGACTTTTTCTCCTGGAACTTATTCAGCACGTTGTTATTATTCGGTATGGCGACATCCACCAGCATTGCTGTTTTGGCTCTCTTATCATACACCACTATGTCCGGCCTATTATTCGTCACCATTCTGTCAGTGATAATAGGCCTATCGTAGTATAATCTGATAGAGTCGTTTTCCAATACGGGCGCCGGTTGATACTTGTAATATGGCTGGAATGTATTCAGAAGTCCGTACTTGTGTGCAAGTTTCTGATGGATAATGTTGCACACTTGATTATGCCTGTGAAGATAGTCTGTATTGGCCAGTTGTTCACATCCGGACGTAATATGCTGTATAGTCTCCGATCTTATATGGCATTTGCTGCACCTATCTGTTTGTAATGTTCCGTCCTTCATAATAAATTTTTTGTAGTTGTTTGTAGCGATCACTTGGTCTTGGATGGCCATAAGGAATACCTCTGTTTCCGCGAATAATTCTCCTTTCATCAACCATTTGTTGGAGGCTTCTTTGTCGATGTGTGGTTGATTAATCTCATGGTGATGTCGTCCATGCAATTCCTTTCTTGACCATTGCTCTTGTTTTTCAGTATCTGATAGGAATGGTAGATTCAGCAGGTCATCTCTGGTAGCAAGATTTAGAGGTGTATATCCCTTATCAGCCAACGATACCACTCTATGTAGGTCAGAAGTGAGAGCTTTTTCTGAGAAGAATTCTCTGAGATTTTTATCTGTTCGGTGTGTAAATTGACTACATCTATCAATCCGCGTCCTCCTTCTTTCCGCTTCAAAGTTGTTCGTATCACAGACGATTTTGGATGATGGTTGTTGTACTTTGTTAGCATCGTTCGGGTCTGCCTTTGAATATCATCCAGTTCTGTCTTAGTCCATCTGATTATTCCAAATGAGTAAAGTAACACTGGAATGGCGTAGGTGTTAATTGCCTTGACTAAATTCCCGAGTTCAACATCGATTTCAGCACAGACTTCAGACGCTGACTGTATTCTGAACGAATCTTCTCCTTTGATTGTTTTTGGTCTAGCAATCTGGCTTGTTGGTATCCCAGATATTTGTATGTTTCGCCATCTCTCATGCACTGTATAATATCATCGTTTGGAAGTTGTGTTTCACCATCTATGACTTTCCCTCTTTGAATGTTCAGGGTCTTACATTTTTCAATCCCGAATTTCATATGAACATCTGCCGAGAACTCACTGACAGTTTTCAGCAAATCATCCAATTGCTTCTTGTTCGAATCATATGATTTGATGTCATCCATATACAGCAGGTGGGAGATTGTATGATAATTCCTTTCTGCTTTTATCCTAAATCCGTATCCTGTTCTATTGAGCATTGAGGACAATGGGTTCATTGCCAAACAGAATCATAGTGGACTCAAAGAGTCTCCTTGAAAAATTCCATGACGAATGGGTATCTCGTCTGTTTTGATTGATTTATTGTTCATGTTGACCTGCAGAGACGTGCGCCAGTGTGTCATTGTTGTCTTCAAGAACTCTACCAGGGATGGGTGAATTTTGTATATCTGCAATACTTCAACAAGCCAAGAATGGGCGGTACTATCGAATGCCTTCAGATAATCGAGAAAAGCTGAATGAACATTGCGATGCCCTACGTGTGCCTGTTTCATTATTACAGAATCGATAATGAGTTGTTCCTTGCACCCGTGGTGTCTCTTTCTGCATCCTTTCTGCTCCTCTGCTAATATATTGTTGTCGTCAAGGTGTTGGTATATTCGATTGGATATGCATGAGGTGAGTATTTTGTAGAGTGTTGGCAGGCACGTGATTGGCCTATATTGAGACGGATCCTGTGTTCTATCGCTCTTAGGTAGCATATATGTTAAGCCTTGCGTTAGGAAAGTGGGTGTTTTCTTGGGATGTTGAAGAACATATATGAGCTGTTTCGCTAGGGCTCCATGGAGCTTATCAAACTTCTTGTACCAGTAGTTGTGGATATTATCTATACCTGTGGCCTTCCAATTGTTGGTCGCTCGAACTACTGTTGTGATTTCTTCCTCCGTTATTCCATCGAAGTCCATATGTCTGATATCGAGGCGTTCTTTTTCATTCGTGATCCATTCCGTATCTCTATTGTGTTCTTTGGGGTTCGACCATAGTGATGACCAATAGTCGGTCAAGCACTGTGCGTCAGGTACTTCTCTGTTATTATTATTATTATTATTATTATTATTCGTAACTCTTATTAGCGTCTTCTGAAGTGTGAATATTTTGAAGAGGTAGCGTACGACTATAGAAAATGAAGTTATCATAGGTAAAAGCCGATGAAGAGACTATTGGTAATCTACTTCATTGTTTTCGTGCTCAGCTCCTAATCATCTTCCAGAATAGTCAGTGATGATACTAATGTCACGAACATCTTGTTGCACACACTCCATAAATATCGCCATTGAAATCCCGAGATTCAATTTGCCAATCAACAGTCAAACCTATCAATAGTTTCACATAATGACACATGTGATTTTGATGTTTTTCCATAAAATATTCACTCCGAGTATCGTTAATTTTTCTCCAGTTCAGAAACAAATGCAATATTCACTAATTGGTCTCGCCCTCAAAACTTGACACGCCGAATAGAAAACGAATCCATATTACTGATGTCACAACATCTTTCATCTACGCATAATCCACTAAAAAGAGAGGAAATTTACCAAATCACTCCAGAGAGGCCCTGGTTGCGCCCATCTCGACAAAGATGAAAGCAACACCGGTACAGACCCAAATCGACAAACAAAACGAATAATAAACAACCTATCTTTGTCCATGACAAAGGAATGTAGTCCCGAGTATCAGCTTCACTAAAACAGGAAACGTGACCGTCTCTAGAACAGAACTCACATAAGGAGGGATTGAACTCCTCACCCAAACTCCAGGGCATTTACGAAAAACCACCAACATACTTAACATAAACAAAACACCTCATCACAGATACGCGCTCTCCGAAGACCAAAAATTGAGTGTCGTCATTTGTGGAGTTTCTGCTGGAATGACCACTGACCAACTGAGTGCGGAACTCAATGTCAGTGGTTTCAACCCGCACATAGTCCATAAGATGAAACACTTGAAAAAAACTACGAATGCTCATTTTACTTGCGACGATCCCAAAAACCGAGACTGATGTCTACAAATTGAAAAAAATCAAGCATCTAGTCAATAGGGACGAAGTTCTAGAACCGTTCGGAGACCCCGCCCAATTTCACTGCTACCAAAAGGAGGCCACACGCATAGCTTTTGCACAAATGATTCAAATGCGGGCCTTTCACGCTACAAATTTTCGCACGAAATCAGCGCATATACTACCTACATGCGCCAGCTGTACTGAACCTCATCTGCCTATTATAAGAGACCTCCTAAATTCCAAAAATTACAAAGACATACAGAACAAAACATCCAGAAGTCACATACCGCATATTTTCCTAACATCAAACAAAAATCAAACACCACACAAAGACCAAATACTACACATGATTACGGTAGTACTTAGTTCCCCTGTTGGTACGGGAGACTGTGGCCACTTCGAAAACAGCTCAGTCAGAGGCTTAGAGCGTAGGTATGTTATTTAAGTGTTTTATAATGAATAATAAAATAAAACAAGTTACTTTGTTTTAACTAATTTACAATACAGGAATTACCATCAATAAAATGCTAGTAGAGGTCACAGTAACTTGAATAATGGTGATTGGTAGGTAATTAAGTCTACCTGTTCGTTAAGTAGCTTAACCCTTTCTACCCTAGATGCCTTGAAAATTTCCATCGATTCAAAGAAATTGAGTTTATAAGATTTATCACAGGAATGAAGAATTTTAGCTGTTGAAGTTCTGGAAAGGGATGACATTCATTCAGACAATGTGCAGCTAAAGCTGAATCATATTTCTGATGTAGGAATGACCTGAAATGTTCTTTGTATCTAGCCTTAAAAGAGCGTCCTGTTTGACCTATATAAAAGGAATTGCACTCAAAATTTTCTTATTATTATTTCATTATCACAAAATAATGGTTTAGCTATGGGTTCACCCCTCAGTCCCCTTCTATCTGAAATTTTCATGTGTAATTAGGAAAACACTAGAGTTATGACGTCACCTTTGACGAAAAGGCATATTCTATTTTGGTACCGATATGATGATGACATTTTAGCCAGTTTCATTAGAACGAATAGACAACTAGAAATCTTCCTCAATTTCATTAATAACATTCATCCTAAAATTAAGTTCAAAGTAGAAACAGAATTCGATAGTAAAATCAATTTCTTAGTTCTAACAATTACCCGGAAGAATAATAACCATTTATCAATTAATATCTTCAGAAAACCATCGTACACGGATAATGTCATACCCATAGATTCATTTCACCCGTATTCTCAAAAATAGCAGCCTTCAAGTTCATGATTCATAGAGCGATTTCTTTGCCTTTTTCGGATATGGACCGAAAATCAGAATTTAACAACATTATGTTAATAGCAGAGAACAACGGCTTCGATATAAAAGCAATAGAGAGTTTAATTAACCGAAAAATCCGCAACAATAAATTCAACATGATATATCCCCAATCCAAGAGAGAAAAGCCCAAAAAATGTAGGTCTCTAACATATTTTGGAAAGACGTCAGAACAGGTTGCGAGAGTTTTGTCTGATAGTAAAAACGTTCATATTGCATTCAAACCAGCTAGCAAATTGTCAGGCCTGCTTTTCAACACAAAAGATAAAATCGATAAATACAAAAAATCAGGAGTATACCTATTAACATATTCTGAGTGCAATTCCTTTTATATAGGTCAAACAGGACGCTCTTTCAAGGCTAGATACAAAGAACATTCCCGGTCATTCCTATTTCAGAAATATGATTCAGCTTTAGCTACATATTGTCTGAATGAATGTCATTCCTTTCCAGAACTTCAACAGCTAAAAATTCTTCATTCCTGTGATAAATCTCATAAACTCAATTTCTTTGAATCGATGGAAATTTTCAAGGCATCTAGGGTAGAAAGGGTTAAGCTCCTTAACGGCCAGGTAGACTTAATTACCTACCAATCACCATTGTTCAATTTACTGTAACCTCTACTAGTATCTTATTGATAGTAATTACTGTATTGTACATGAGTATTCAGTTTTCATTAGCTTGTTGTTGATAATGGACGTATGTCCGAAACCGGTCCAATCAATGTTAAAATTTTGTCATTCTTCACATCAACAAAATTAGTGATAGTTAAAACATAGTAACTTGTTTTATTTGATTATTCATTATGAATATCAACTATCACGTAGTTCAGGCTTCATGTAACAATTATTTAAGTGTTTTTGCCCAGCAAGAACAGTGATTTTATGTTTTCTATTGTTTTAAAAACAACAAAAAATTATTTATGAGTTTTCCAAGTCTGACACGGAAGAAAAAAGAACAAACAAATTGTGAATTTAATAATAATAAATTAACGAACAAAAATTAAGAGTTGTAATGTACAAAAACTTCATTTCGAGAAAAACTTAACTTGCGTATCCCGTTTCGTGTGGACAGGAGCTGGTTCTCCCATTGGAATAGTGTTCACCCCAAGGTTACGGTATTCTATCCAATGAAACAATATTCACCCCAAAGGTGGTATTGAATTCAACGAAACGATATTCGACTCAAAAGTACGGTATTCCTCCAACAGTAAGGTATTTTCTCCAAGGGTACGGTAATCTCTTCACCCTAAGGGTACGTTCTTGATCGGTTTAATAAACAGTTAAGTATTCAATATCAATCGGTAATGTATTCACCCAGAGGGTACGATAGTTTCTCAAAACGGTAATATACTCATCCCAAGGGTATAGTAGTTTCTCAATCGGAAATGTATTCACCCCAAAGATATACTGAAAGATTTAAAAACAATTAGCCTTAATTACAATTAAAAAACTGCAACTCAATCTGTGGTTCAGTAGAAAACTAAGAAAAACAAGATAGATCGGTAGTCTAGAACTGATGTAAGATAATATGGTCAACTCTTAAATGACATAGGAAAAACTATATTCATATTTGCCAAGCTATCGGCTCTACTTCAGAACATTCATCAGGGACGTTTATAAAGGTGAGATTTTTCAGTTTGGGAAGAACGATGTCAATTATCAGTAAAATTAAATCATTTAAATAATCAATTTTAATCATAATTTCGCTTCGATTCACAGTTTTCGCAACTTTCAATTTTCTTTCATCTAATTTAATTTCCTAACCTTACAATTTGTTGATAATTATAATTAATTGTAATTAATTGTAATTCACCAAATGGTAAATCCACAATGAGTGGACAAGAACAATCATGCTTGAAAGAAAACATATTCTTTAGCATCAGATTTTCTTAAATTGAGTTGCACACTTCTAACTTTCTTAAAACACTCGAAGAGTTTCGCTAATTATATCAGCATCAACGGGGGACGATGTAGTATTTATGAATGTCGGAATCTAACGTTGTTAAGAAAACAACGCTGGAAGAGGGACGAAATGAATTAGTTGAATTTTCTTTCTTATAACAACGTTCCTTAGCATTTTAATTTTCCTGTGAATGTCATGATATGAAGATATTTAGTTGAAAAATACTGAATGCCATGGAAAAGTCTCTCATTCACTGTCCTGCTGGCTTCCACTTATCCAGCTAAAAATTCTTCATTCCTGTGATAAATCTTATAAATTCAATTTCTTTGAATCGATGGAAATTTTCAAGGCATCTAGGGTAGAAAGGGTTAAGCTCCTTAACGACCAGGTAGACTTAATTACCTACCAATCACCATTGTTCAATTTACTGTAACCTCTACTAGCATTTTATTGATAGTAATTACTGTATTGTACATGAGTATTCTGTTTTCATTAGCTTGTGGTTGATAATGGACGTGTGTCCGAAAACGGTCCTATCAATGTTAAAATTTTGTCATTCTTTACATCAATAAATTAGTGATAGTGAAAACATAGTAACTTGTTTTATTTGATTATTCATTATGAATATCAACTATCACGTAGTTCAGGCTTCATGTATCAATTATTTAAGTGTTTTTGCCCAGCAAGAACAGTGATTTTATGTTTTCTCTTTTTTAAAAAACAACAAAAAATTATTTATGAGTTTTCCAAGTCTGACACGGAAGAAAAAAACAAACTATTCAAATTGTGAATTTAATAATAATAAGTTAACGAACAAAAGTTGTGAGTTGTACTGCACAAAAAATTTTCAAAACATTGCTTAAATCCTTTATTTCGAGAAAAACTTAACTTGCGTATCCCCTTTCGTCTGGACAGGAGGTGGTTCTCCCAATGGAATAGTGTTCACCCCAAGGTTACGGTATTCTATCCAATGAAACGATATTCACCCCAAAGGTGGTATTTAATTCAACGAAACGATATTCAACTCAAAAGTACGGTATTCCTCCAACAGTAAGGTATTTTCTCCAAGGGTACGGTAATCTCTTCACCCTAAGGGTACGTTCTTGATCGGTTTAATAAACGGTTAAGTATTCAATCTCAATCGGTAATGTATTCACCCCAAGGGTACGATAGTTTCTCAAAACGGTAATATACTCATCCCAAGGGTATAGTAGTTTCTCAATCGGAAATGTATTCACCCCAAAGATATACTGAAAGATTTAAAAACAATGAGCCTTAATTACAATTAAAAAACTGCAACTCAATCTGTGGTTCAGTAGAAAACTAAGAAAAACAAGATAGATCGGTAGTCTAGAACTGATGTAAGATAATATGGTCAACTCTTAAATGACATAGGAAAAACTATATTCATATTTGCCAAGCTATCGGCTCTACTTCAGAACATTCATCAGGGACGTTTATAAAGGTGAGATTTTTCAGTTTGGGAAGAACGATGTCAATCATCAGTAAAATTAAATCATTTAAATAATCAATATTAATCATAATTTCGCTTCGATTCACAGTTTTCGCAACTTTCAATTTTCTTTCATCTAATTTAATTTCCTAACCTTACAATTTGTTGATAATTATAATTAATTGTAATTAATTGTGATAAATCCACAATGAGTCGACAAGAACAATCATGCTTGAAAGAAAACATATTCTTTAGCATCAGATTTTCTTAAATTGATTTGCACACTTCTGACTTTCTTAAAACACTCGAAGAGCTTCGCTAATTATATCAGCATCAACGGGGGACGATGTAATATTTATGAATGTCGGAATCTAACGTTGTTAAGAAAACAACGCTGGAAGAGGGACGAAATGAATTAGTTGAATTTTCTTTCTTATAACAACGTTCCTTAGCATTTTAATTTTCCTGTGAATGTCATGATATGAAGATATTTAGTTGAAAAATACTGAATGCCATGGAAAAGTCTCTCATTCACTGTTCTGCTGGCTTCCACTTATCCAGTAATAAAGAGGGGTCTTCTCAAGCATTCGAAACAGTGGTATCGTGAAATAAAACTTTCCGCTGAGTTCGGAGTATTTGAAGAGCGAGTAATGGCTTCTTGAATCGCTTGAAATATTTAATATTTCCTGATTTAACAGTAATACACCGCTTGAGGAGTCGACTTACCGAAATACGTAGCTCCTCACGGGAAATTTAGATTAATTATTGCAGGATGGTATTCGAAACCGAATTTGAACGCGGGACTTGGAAAATTCATAATATATATTCAGAAAGTAAATAGACAAGTTTTAACGAAAAGAAAGAAACTGAAAAAGTGTGTCTCATCGGCTACTTTGCCATCATCTTTGTTTTCGAATTATATTTCTACCTACTTTGTACAATTTTGATTACATTGATGATTACTGATAGAATAAAGAATTCAGTTTATATAATCTGCAATTGAAAGAGCGAATATGGTGTCTTTAGAACACTAGAAAGAATGAAGTCCCTTTGGAAAAGTCTTTCAACTAAATTAACAGAAATTTGTTCAGTAATCAACCTTTTTTGTGGATGAACTACCAAAGGAGCAGAAGAAAGATGATGTAGAGAGGTGGATGCAGACAATTTGATCATCGATAAGGGATCCTTCCTATATAGTAGAAGGCTACTTTGGATGAATCGTCAATCTAAAGAAAAGAAGGTCATAGTTTTTACTATAATTATAAATTGCATAAATAATGGCACCTGCCTCTATGCGGGCAAAGGCTGTAGTTTTTCATCGCGCAGGCGGTTCACAGCCATCAAAATTCGAACTATATGGGACTATGGTTCGATGGAGGAGGATAAACACGAAAACGATGAGCATGAGAACAAGGGAACTGGTACTAAGGGGGCCACTAGAATGACTAGATCAGCAACGATGGTTGCCATAAGCGTTCTATTTGCTATTCGATCTTTGAAAGATAGCGTCAAAGGGCACAGAATAATTAGATTGTCGAGAGCAATATTTGATTAGAAAGAGAAATACAAGATGGAATAATGTTTTGTCTAGATTATTGCATATTGCACTTTACTTAGTTGAAAGCAATATGGCATTTAGAGTTACTTCCGACAAACTATATCCGCCAAATAATGGAAAGTTTTTGGGCTTCGTACAACTTATGCCAAATTTGATCCAATTATGCAGGAGCATTTGCGATTATCTGTGAAGGGTTATGTTCCAGAGCACTACTGCGGGAAAGACATTCAAAATGAAATTAATGGTGGCAGGCGGCCTCACCCTCGTCGCCCGGTGTGATACCACCACATCCAACTATAGGTCCCGTGAATTGGTCAGCTGTGTGGCAAAGTTTCGGGATCTGTCGGATGGTCCGGTTTCCAGGGTGGGAAGGATTGGCAACGAAGCATGATGAGCTCTTCTGGGCCAAAATCATTCGGACTTAAAATAGTCTCCCATTCGGATCTCCGGAGGGGTACTGCCTCGAGGGGTTCATGATGCGGGTCGAGCACTCTTCCGGCAAATTCACAAATTCATTCACGTTCTAGAGAAAAAAGCAACCTCTTGATAGAGTTCTGCAATATCAGAGGACCAGCAGCTTCAAAACGCACAACCACATGTGCTGACCCTAACCGAAACCCAAATACGTCAAACTACCGACACAACGTATTCACATTTTGATGGGTATGAGTTACAAATAAGATTTAAGCTTAAAGGGGGCCTCTGTGTACAGGAGACTTTAATGTTCACAACAAAAACTGGCTCCGCCACTGCAATAGAACAGATGAAGCGCGAAGAAAGGCTGAAATTTTCGCAATCAGTCATAATCTAACGCTGCTAGTCGAAGAACCGACAAGAATACCTGATGACCGAACCGACTTCCCGAATACCTTGGATCTCTTTTTGATTTCAGATACAGATGATTTTGGAGTGGAGGTCTCAGCACCGCTAGGCAACTCAGACCATAACCCTATATCTGCTACTGAAACCATTGTGCTGCCGCTAAACCAAGAACCTAAACCACCCAGACGCATTCGGCACTATATCCGTGCTAATTGGGATGAGCTACGTTAATTCTCTTCGTGCTTCCCATTCAATGATATTTGCCTTTCAGATCCTGACATCAATGTGTGCACTGAATCTGTTACAGAAATCATTCATGCAGGAATGGATCTCTACATCCCTCATTCCATGAAAAGAACAACAGCACAACAGCCATGATTCAACAAAGACTGCGAAAGGGCATCTGCAGCCAAGAGCAGAGATTTTCAAGTCATGGAAGATAAATCCAACAGAGGAAACAAGAACAACCTTCGTACGAAAACGGAACGTATGCAACCTGATAACAGCAGGAGCAAAGGCCAATTTATGAAAATCTGCGTTTCCTCCTATTGTTAGAGAAGACGGAAGTATAGCATCATCACAGAAATAGAAAACCGATCTCGTTGCTCTCTTGTTCTCAAATAATTCAGTGCTAGATTCATCTAACGCAATACCACCGAACATTCCACTTACAAATTCATCCATGGCAGAAATCGATTTCAGAGTCCGCACTGTGAGACGGGCCCTCGAGGAGATGAATGGTAAGAAGAAAATACCGCCAATCGTCCTGAGAAAGTGTGCTCCCGATCTGGTACCCATTCTTACTTTTTCAGATTTCTTATGAAATCCAGACTTTTCCGAGCATCTCTTCATAAAATACTACTTCCGTTGACATAAGATTTGTTGATTTATTATCAGATAGCGGTAAAATATCAGTGAAAGAGCAATTCATAGAATTCATCAATGTCAATGAGTCTACTAGTGAAAGACTGACTAAGTTATAATTGAAGTTTCGAATGAATACGGACTAGAATTGAATAATTCAGGGTTATGATAATTTATTATTATTATTTATTTATGTACCATGCAAAAGTCATACTACAATCTCGTACTATGCCATGCCTCCAAGTCATCCGTAAAATCAGTTGCTTTGTTTGGGGTACTTCAGAGGTTATTTATATTTGAATTGTGGAGGCCGTTACTTGATGTAGATCCAAGATATAAATGAGATAAAAAACACAAGGTTTGACTTTAATCTACACTTTATTTGGAAAAATTCGACGACGTTTCGTTGACACAGCAGCTTTATCAAGAATGACAAACAGAATGAAGAGTATGGTATTATAAACAAATCGTAGAACAAGTTGGATGAATAACAGGAAAAACCCACACCGAGCCATTGTACAGTTAGTATGAAAGGTAATTAAAAACTAATTAAACAAGTTAAGTAGGGGTGAATAATTCACATCTACCTGCTCATTCAAAAGCTTGTCCGAATGTTTGTATCTATTTATTTCTAATGCTTCTAGGAGATCTAATTTTAAACTTTTCGATTTTAAATGTAATATGTCAAAGTTTTTATTGAATGAATGGTTTTCTTTTATTAAGTGGTTTGAATAATTTGAATCAGATTTATTTTATCGAAGCTACGTTTATATTAAGATCCTTTCTCGTCAAACAAAATCTTAATATAACTTTTAAAACTTCTAATAACTTAGGTAAACATATTGAAAATAATAAATCTCGTGTTGAAAAATCAAGTAAATCAGGAATCTATAAACTCAATTGCGGTTCTTGTGATAGAATTTATATCGGTAGGACCTATAGAAGTTTTCGCATAAGAACATCTGAACATAAACGTAGCTTCGATAAAAATAAATCTGATTCAAATTATTCAAACCACTTAATGAAAGGAAACCATTCATTCAATAAAAACTTTGACATATTACATATAAAATCAAAAAGTTTAAAATTAAATCTCCTAGAAGCATTAGAAATAAATAGATACAAACATTCGGACAAGCTTTTGAATGAGCAGGTAGATGTGAATTATTCACCCCTACTTAACTTGTTTAATTAGGTTTTAATTACCTTTCATACTACTGTACAATGGCTCGGTGTGGGTTTTTAATGTTATTCATCCAACTTGTTCTACGATTTGTTTATAATACCATACTCTTCATTCTGTTTGTCATTCTTGATAAAGCTGCTGTGTCAGCGAAACGTCGTCGAATTTTTTCAAATAAAGTGTAGATTAAAGTTAAACCTTGTGTTTTTTATCTCAGTTATTTTTATTATTTTCATCTTGTGTTCATCGATGGAAAATTCATACCGATCACTTGGGATTTAATACTATAAAAAAGCTCAGTGACACACGATGGGAAGCAAGAATAAGAAGTGTTACAGCAGTTCGTTATCAAATCAGTGCCATCCATGACGCTTTAATGACAATGGTTAGTTAGGTTAGGTTAGATTTCAGCTTCATGGTTTCATTGGTTGTTTGTTATGACGTACTTTTTCGAATTTCGTTAGTAAATCACAACAATCATCAGACATCGATATCGCTAAATGCACAAAAATGTTTGAAAAAGCTCCACTTTATAATGAGAATATAGAAATACAGGCTTCAAAAGTGCCATTTTACTTGGGGAGGAATTAGCTGAACTATAAATTGAACCTGTATTCAGAGCCACAATATGAATACGACATGTTAAGCGTCAAGCTAGTGAAACTGCCCGAGATGAGCCTATAACTCTCCAGAAAAAATTGAGGTTGAGTTTTTAACTGTCTTTTGGACACTGCAATAATTTCAGCCAAGAAAAGATTTGAACAGTTAAACGAGTACTCTGAATCATGGTATTTCTTGTACAATTTAACAGATTCCACAAATACCTGACCTTGTCAAACTTTGCGGTGATCTCCAATCGAAATCAACTCTTGAGAAATCTTATCAATTGAAAATGAAGAAGCTGAAAATATCGATTTTGATTAGTAAATGAATTCGCAGATAGAAAAGCTAGAAAGTAAAATTTCATTTGTTTTATATGGTTGTAATGAATGTGGAAAAATCCTCCTAAATTTGACATGTACTGAGCATAGTTAATAAGTTTGTAATTACTAACTCAAATGGATCCTCGTTATCTTCGTAAAAATATATTTCTTTAATTGTAAACATCTCTTATACCTAAACACCTCAAAAAAGTCTAGGGAACACTTCTGAATATCGTTTTATCGTATCCAGAACGATCAATATGGATGATATTTTTTAAGAAATGAACACCTGCATCAATTTCTCACCAAATTATGTAGAGTGCCGCAACAGATTTCAGTTTTTTTCATAACTAAATATGCAGCAGATGCGACGCTGCTTTATAATCATTTTATGTATTCAGTGTTCGAAATCAGTTAGTTGGCACTTTGTTTCTGTTGTAAGCACAAATAAAACATTCAAGTTTTGTGAATCGACCATGGAAAGACGACATTTGACTAGAGAAGAGATGTTACGAGCCGTTGGCATGCTCCAAGCTGGGAGCTCAAAACGGGAAATATCCAGGGTTCTGGGAAGTAGCCCAAGTGTCATAAACCGTTTATGGTCGCGTTTCAATGAAAGCGTAGAAGAACGCCACACAGGTCGTTTCAGGATTACTACAGTCGCCCAAGATCGATTTTTGGTTTTACAAGCCAGAAGAGATCGTACTACCAAAGCATCTCAATGAGCTCAAGAGCTATCACGAGTTCATAATGTACAAATTTCCGACCAAACTGTGAGAAATCGACTGCACGAAGGTCAACTCCACTCCAGACGTCCTTTAAGAGTTCCACAACTGACCCATGGAAGTCGCGCTGCTCGTTTAGCTTGGTGCCAAGAACACGTAAACTGGGATCAAGAGAGGTGGGCAACAGTTCTCTTCAGTGATGAATCTAGATTTAGTTATTATCCCGATTCGGGAAGAATTCGAATATGGAGGGAACCTGGAAAGCAAAACCGTCTCCAGCATGCTCGAGAAGTTGTTAGACAGGGAGGCGGATCAGTGATGTTTTGGGGAGGTATACGCCTTGGTGGAAGAACTGACCTCGTTTTCATATAGAACAACCTCACGGGAAATTCTTACGCAAATCTAACCTGTAGTGGTACCGTATCTCCAAACAATGGGTCAAAATCCACTCTTCCAACAAGACAATGCCCCTCCTCATCGTGCAAGAGTTGTCTTGAACGTTCTTGAAGAGAATGATATCGATCTTCTACCGTGGCCATCCTGCTCCCCAGATCTGAATCCCATCGAGCATGTGTGGGACACCCTAAAAAGAATTCTCCTGCGTCAAAACGTCATCATGAACAGGAACTTCGATTAGCAGTTCAGGGGCTTGGAATGACTTAGGCCAAAATGTAATAGACAATTTAATATTGAGCATGCCGCGACGATGCCAAAGTGTCATTAATAACAGAGGTGGACCTTCTGGGTACTGAAAAATATAGGTGCTTCCATATCGTTTCGAAAATATTAGTTCAGGATTTTTTTTGTGTTTTACCAAAATTCGTCATTTTCAAATTTCAATTTTTTTTATAATAGGTGTTTTAGAGAAGTCAAATATTATTTTGTTTTCTTGAGAATACTATCTATACAATACATTCTAACAAAACCGAAAGATTTCTATAAATTCGAATCATCAAATTCATATTTTAAAGATATTGGTAAGTGTTTCCTAGACTTTTTGAGGTGTTTATATCGCACAAATAAAGAATATTGAATATTGAATGTATATGTTTTATGAAAATTATTGGCACGTTTTGAAAACATTAACCAGCAGGTTATTATGTATTTATAGGCATATATAGAAGGGATCCTCTATGGCTTTTGTACCAAGCCTGATTCTATTAGGACAATTTAGAAGAATTCAAGAGGAAAGACGTGGATACATATGTTAAGGGGTTGTCAAAGCGATTTTCATTCTTCATACTCAAACAGGTAGAGCCGCGAAATGTGGTTAACATATAGGGAAAAAAAAACATAGGGAAATACGACAACTATAAAACAAATTGTAAGGTCCATAGAGATTAAGGTTCAAGGGAAAGATAGAAAATAAGGTTTTAATTAGAAGGTAATTCGTAGTTTTTTAATAAATTTGTATATTTCTAGATAAGTAATGTAGTTTTGAGTTTTTAAAATGATATTAAGATTGAATGGGGACATGATATTTGTGTTTTTCGGATAATCGAAACGAGGAAATTGATTTCTAAATGGTAACGTTCCCATTGAAGGATAACATGGTCCAACGATCCAATTTCTCCTCACTCGCACCGAGAAGTGTCTTTATTTTAGATCATATGGAGGTTATTAGGGCAAAGGGCGTGACCGCTTCTTAGCCGAGACATTGTTCGAATGAAGTCCCTATGGAAGAGAGGGACATGTTCCTTATCGGGGTATAGGAGGTGAACATTCTGGAACCAAAGTTCAGTAATGGGCTTTGCGTGAATGGATTTGTAAAACAAGCCTTCGAATTATTTAGAAAATTGGTAAATCCATTTAGCCTTTATATTTTTCAGAAGAGGGAGAATAATGTTAGAATATACGCAAGGAGAAGAGTCTATTTCGTCTATTTATAAGGCTTCTTTCGCCAGATAATCGACTTTTTCGTTACCAGGTATACCGGAGTGACCCTTGTTCACATGAAAGAGACTTTAAGTCCCAAGTTTTTTAAATATTCGAGTGATTTGAAGATACCACAGTGAATGTTAAGGGGACTAATGTTCAGGAGACTGCTTTGACTGTCAGAGAGTATCAAAATATTTCTCGATTCAAATCGCTCGAACAAAGATGAAATATAGTGTAAAGCCTTCCAAATCGCGATAAGCTCTCCTGAGAAGATGGTGAAGTTGCCATTGAGGCTGTATTTGACAGCAGATTCTAGATGTGGGTCATAAATAGCGCAGGATGTTTTGTGAAGTTGTTTTGAAGCCTCAGTATACATTTGGTGATGATTACTGAAATTAGAATTTATGACTTCCTGAAAAGTCATATAAGAAGATGGCCTATTCTCATATTGTGGAATATATACATTTTCAATCCTTCAGATTCAAACTATGAACTGGAAATTTACAGCTCTTGCTATTCGATCTTTATAAGACAGAATATGATGGTAGTAAGAGATCATTATGGGGTCTGTTTTCGATATCCAATATTTATGAGTGAGAGATAGGAGAAATAGTTCTTCGATAGAAATCAAGATTTTCTTGGAAAAGATCAATGTTTTGCATCCCGAATATTCCCTACGGGTAGACAGTAAAAGTTACACTGCTTCCGTCAGAACTACTTCATTCGGAGTACTTTAGAGCAAACCGATACAAAATTTGATTGCAGTACGTTGTAGAGTATCCTATTTTTACAATTGTGTATTCGAGGCTTCACCGTAAAATATAGATCCATAATCGATTATGGATCTAATGAATGATCGATAAAATAAGTCCCAAAAAATGGATCATACCTTTATGTGGAAAATTGTATTCAGCAAAGTTGACATGATCCGGGAAAAAATTCCTCTTTCTTGTAAAAGTACATACAATCGACTTTTCTGGGGAAAGCTCATTCCCTCTACCACAAACGAATTGAGAGAGTAATTGTGTTGCCTCCTCTAGAGTTGGTTGAATTTTGTCGATAGATCTGCTTGAAGAGTAAAGGCATTTATCGTCGGCAATTTGTAGGGCTTTGACATGTAGACTGGAGATGGTTTTTTCTAATCTATGATAAAGAATAATGAAAAGTAGAGGTGATAAAATTCCTTGGGGTATACCCATACTAGCATATCTCGTTACTGAAAGTTTATTATTCAACCTAATGAAAATTTCTCGATTAGAATATAAATTTGTGATGAAAGTGGAAAATTTGGAGGATAATCGAATTATTTGCATTTCTGTTTGCAAAACATCTAAACTGGAATAATCGTACGCTTCTTTTATGTCCGCGAATAAAGCTCTAGTTAAATTATTCTTTGTGAAAGATAAGTATATGTCTGTAACCAGGTGGTTTATACTATCGTAAGATGAATAACCGTCGCGAAATCCGAACTGAGATTCGGGAAATTTTTTGTGTTGTTCTAACCACCACTCGAGTCTGAATTCAATGATTCATTCGAAAGTTTTGAGAATGCAGGAGCTAAACGATATTGGTCTGTATTGTTACCGTTTCCATTAAGATATCTCACCATAGATCGCTCTAGGCCCCATCCGAATAAGCGTGTTACCGTGTTAACCACGCTTCCTTAATCACAGATCGCCTGGTAGGTCCTTCAACCAGGTTAGGCACAGAACGTACTCTGGGCCTACCTGGACCGAAGGTTTAAATATTCGTGCGTTTCGGAGACTCCGACACTTTTCTCTCTTTGATGATAAATACAAAACCAGCCTTATAACCTAAGTCTGCTAGGAGAGCACAGTAGCCTACTTATACTGATGGTACGATTGGTACCATCTAAAAATAACCAACATTGAGCTATGATGTTACCTTTCGAAATTTTCGGAATTATAGTGTTATCTTTCTTGCCCAAAAAAATTGACTCAGAATTGAGTAGGAGTATAATTAGTTTATAAATTTTGTTAAAATTATGAGGTCATTCCCGAACTCTCATTCGTATTATGGATGGTCGACCCCCTCTTCAGTTTATTCAAAAAACACTTGCCTTCTCATGTGAATAATATTTTTACTTGAAAATGGCTGCGAATCCAAAAAAATTTCAAAAGTTGAAGTAGTTTCAGAATAGAAAAAACTTATTTTTTAGTTTACAAGAAAAGTGCTATTGTTGAGGGCAATGTACTTTCCGATGATATTTTATATACAGATTCCTCAAATTCCGATGCCAGTTTCAATGTTCCAATATGTTCAATGTGAGATTCTTGGAATTTCGGCCTCAGTTTGATGTTTGGAAGTTATTTAAAAGTAGTTTTCACATTAATTTTGTTTGGATATAGTTTTTGTGTTGAATAAAATGGCTAACACATAGTTATACGAGGATATTGTGAACTTATTCATCATTCATGATCATTGTCTAATGATAAGTCGAACTTGCAAAATATTTAACGAGAATAACCTGAATTTGTAGAAGTCAATTCAAAAATTTATCGACTTCTGTCACTTTTGGAAGACGGACAGCAGAAAGAGTTCATTGTATTACCAATTATGAAGACATTACAGTTACCGGCTTGGGTTAATTCAATGCAAATCCGTCTTCACGTGCTGCTGTTACAGCTTTGGGGATAAAACGTAATTCAGTTAATGAAATATTGAAGAAAAATAATTGCCACCCCTACAAATTCTCACTATTATCATCGATGAATCCAGTAGACGTAGCGGTTAGGATTAATGTATGCGAATTGTTGATGATCATTCAAGAAACCCCAGACATCTTACAAATCATTATATGAACCGACGAACCTAAATTTTCTAAAGAAGGTGTTTTTAATCTGCATAATTCTTATCTGGGCCCTCCAAAATCAACATCAAACATGGGAGTGAAATGTCCAACATTGTCTTAGCTCCAATGCATTCAATTTGAAAATATTCAAAAACCGATTATAATATTCAATTTAAGAAGAAAATCAAATGGATGTCAAATATTCAAAGATCCTAACTATATTTATTTCAAAATTGCTGGACAGCTTCCTGATTAATTCCTGTGTTTCATGTTGGCACCAATCAGATGTGCTCCAGCCCATTGCACATCTCAGGTATCGGAAGTATTAACTAGCTTGTCTGACGAAAAATGGATGATGAGACTGGGATCGTGGAATTGGTTTGCAAAATCTCTGGATCGTACATTTTCAGATTTAAATCTATGGGGTATATGGAATTCACAATTTTTGTTGCAATGCCCGTAATTTCCCTCGTGTTTGAAACTTTTGAACACAAGACTTGTTGATGAATAATGCAATGAAATGGAGAAAATGAAGGAAATCTTCATTAGCTCGACACAATGCCACAAAACCGTCTCTGTTTCCAGTCATTGCTGGTGCTCCATCGGTTGTAATGCACACTAATTTATATATTGGTGGCTTGTAGTTTTTCACAAAATTGAAGAAAACGTCATGTATATTAGGTCCGCAAGTAAGTTCTCCCTGTTTTTTTTATGAAAATACAACTTTATTGTGTAAAATGATTACAAATGAATCATTCAAAATATTACCCATTGCTAGTTGCAACTTTTTCCCATATTTCTGGCACAGCTCGAATACCGTGACAGTAGAAGTGTTTGAGGCTATCCACGAATCAAGCCATTTTTCGAGCTCTTTATATCAGCGGAACTGCTGAACAGCCAAACCTTGTGCCATCGAACGCAACAAGTAATAATCGGATGGTGCAATATCTGGGGAATATGGCGGGTTGGGTAGGACTTCCCATTTGAGCGTTTCCAAGTAGGTTCTAACGGGTTTGGCAACGTGAGGTCGGGCGTTGTCATGCTGTGGAATTACTTTTTCGTGCCTCTGCTCGTATTGTGGCCATTTTTCGCGCAGTGCTTTACCCAATCGTATCAATTGAGTTCGATACCGTTCCCCAGTAATGGTTTCGTTCGGTTTCAACAGCTCATTATAAATAACACCGACCTGGTCCCACGAAATACACAGCATAACTTTCGCAGCGTGAATCGTCGGCTGAGGCGATGACGTAGAAGCATGACCGGGCAGTTCCCACGATTTTTTTTTTGGATTGCTATAATGAATCCATTTTTATCACCCGTTATGATGCGAAAAAACGACGCTCAACGTCTCTTGCCTTCAAATTATAGGGAACCCAAGTTCCATACTTTTGAATCATTCCCAACGCATGCAATCGCTTGGAAATGGCCTGGCGGGTAACTCTTAAGGCTGAAGCAAACTCTTCTTGCGTTTGGCACGGATCCTAATCGAGCAATGCCTTCAATTCAGCGTCTTCAATGATTTTTGGCCTTCCTTCACGGGGACGATCGTCCACATCGAAATCACCATTTTGAAGCGACCAAACCAATCCCGGCACATTGTTTCACTTCGAGCAGCATCTTCGAAAACATTTTGGCGCTCTCTATCAGCTTCAGCCGCCATTTTCTTCTAATGAAAGAAGAAAATCAACACTTTCCGCAAATGACGATTTTTTGTCACAAAATCAGACATTTTCTCACAACTAAAAGTATATGACGCAAAAACAGAATCACTAATGTGTCACAGTGGTTAGTTTACCATATGTCTGAGCTTTGTTCAAGACGTTCTTGATATGGAAAAATCGACCAGCACTTACTGCTGGAGCCATCTATTGACAAACAGCAAGAACTTAGTTGCGCACCTAATATCTTCGCCACGGGTCTCCCCCTTCAGAGGAATGATTGTTAACAATTCTTCCTTAGCCAAGATGTCATTGTATACCATCGGAATGAAAATACACAGCCGGGCAGTGTCTGTCATACCAGTGGATTCGTCGAACTGTAAAGAAAAGTATGTATATTTCATGATATTATGTTTTAGTTTATCTGCCATGTCCTGACTCATGACTTCAAAACGCCTTGTGACAGCCGGACGAGATAACTGAAGTTCTCTAATAGCAGACATGATTTCTGTATTATTTTTAAAATCTCCAAATGAAGTCCGCTTCAAAAAATGCTTCCTCCACAACCGATTCGATTCATCTTCGAATGGTTTCTTGTCTTTCGGCAATATATGAGATATTTTAAATGACGCGATCGTAGCAGCTTTTGATTGTTTGGATAGTCTTGTGAACATGATTTGTTCTTTTTCCAAACAAGATATCAAATCACGTACTTTTTGTTTTCTCAATTCACTCTGTGGCGGAAAATCCTTCTCATACTTTTTATGAACCGTTTTATGATGCCTCTCTAAGTTACCACGCTTAGGTATTTCAACTGACGCACTACCAATAAGACAAATGCATTTATCCTTCACTATACTGAAGAAAAATTCTGCCTTCCAATCGTTATCAAAATGATACGTTTTAAATTTCTTTGCTGCACTCATTTTGTACTATTTAATAATTAAATCGCATCGACGTAGTATTGCATTCAAGTTACTATTCAGAATGACCCCAATTCCAGCAGGACAACATTTATATCGGCGTGAACGAAAGTCTCGAATGTTACCGTCAAACGCGCCACTCGAAGTTTCTAGAAAAGCGGCAATAATAGTAAACGCGGCTTTTCTTTGACAAGTACCTCGCGTTCCTTTAATAAAGCCGCCTTTTTCCGCTAACAGAGTGTTATTTTATTACGTAATAAATTTTTGTAGTTTAATCACCTACTCATTATAAATTTTTTCCTTCTCGAGATCTACTCAAAAAGCACTCGACCGTTTAAGCACCCCTACTCTAGGCAATTCCATTTTTGAGGAAATTCAGGTCCATAGAAATTCGAATCGATTAATGTTTTGGGCTGCTGTAGAGGAATATCAACAATGTTTTGATTTGCTGTACGAATCGATCTGATTGAAGGTTCTTCAAATGACCACTTGAAACCATTTTTACCGTAATAATACTGACTTCCAGATGAAACTGGAATAGTACTTACAGCTGCAGAACCTGAAATTTGGTTGGCGCTATGAGTAGACATTGTGTTCTGTCTAGTTTGTACCTGATTCTGTTTTCGTAATTTTATTCGTATTCCGACTGCTCTGATTCCGTTTTATGATCAGATCTGGGTCTGCCTGATCATCAACAAAGTCGCTGAAATCGCCGTAAATTTCCGTTTCAAACCAATAATGCAGACATCTCAAAACAAAAAGTTACTAATTGCGAGATTTCGCAATGTGTAGACATATCGAAGAAAATTATTTTTCAAGGGACAATATTCAACCTTCCGTAGAATGCTAAATATATTTTTGTTTTGAGATGTTTGTGTATGCGTGGTTGTAAACCACATAGAAATAAGGAGCGTCGGTCCTTAGACAGCCGATTCTGTCTGATACGTGAGTGTCACATGGTGGTATGTTATCGAACCAGTGTGACCATTTAACGTTTTCTTGTTTCATCTGTTCTTTGGTTTCGCCGTTTTGCGGGGCGCTGGTGAGGTGGCCTCTGTTTCGGTCCGTTGGGGGGCGCAGTGATATTTATATTATTGCGTTCGCTCCAACGAATTGAGATGAGTTGGTTACGGCATGGCCTTTTGTTTTGAGTGGGTAGATAATGCTGACGAGGTCAAACGAGACCGAAACTGCAGTCCATTATTTCTATTCGTGACTTCTGACCGTGTTGTACCGCTTCCCGGTGGCCCCGGTGGGCAGTGATTGTGAGAAGTAGATCGGAAAACTAGCTCTTTCAAGGGAGGTTATTTAACATTCTACGGAAGGTTGAATATTGTCCCTTGAAAAATAATTTTCTTCAACTATGCAGGTTATTTTCGAATCTTCATTAGTAGGAATAGCCACTTCTTCTCTTTTGCGGCTACTTTTCGAAATACTTAGTTGATCCATCCAATACAATAAGATAAATGATGAGGTGGCGTTGTAGACACAGAAAGATTCACACTAATGATGACCTGGCGTCTAACAGACCCATAACGTTAATAGTGACCTTACGTCTCAGCTCCACAGATAAAAGTGTTGACGCGCTGCTAAGACGTGCTCGACTGATTGATCGACGTGATCGATCGCAAAGCTACATAAAAGGTTTCGGAGGTAACTTTTAAGGTTTCGAAATAGGGCTCATATTTGTTAACTTGCTGTCTGTCTATCACCCACATCCGTATTTATTTAATTTCAGATAGGTAAAGGGAATTTCGAACCATCTCACCTTAATTTTTCCACACAAACTCAAGAATGAAACAAAATATACGGTATCCCATTCAAAAAATAATAACTTTGGGATATTACTTTATTATGGAACACCCTGTATAGTCCGAAATATTTATAGTTTTTGTGTGGAGAGCCACCCGATATAATTTGGTGTATCTTAGTTATGTCTTCATTTTGTATATGTCTGATGGAGGCGCTGGGTAGACGAAAGGCGTTACAAATAAAATAAATAAGTGTAAATTAATGTTTTTGGAATTTTAATTCGAAATGGATGCGTATCAAGTAATGGAGACTAGTTATTAGAAGTTTATCGAGAACAAATAACGCTGTCATTCTGAAATTTTGGCAGTTGATTCAGCTGGTCCGAAACTCTATTTCTAAAATATTGAGACCTCAATAGAACTTCTGGTTATACCGGAAGTGCAGATCAACTCTGTTATTCAATAACAAACATCCTGGATACTGTTGACAGGTTCGATTACACTTGTTATTCCAATTACAAAAACTCCTTACACAAAAGTTTAGCTTGTTTCTTTCATGAATGATCCTAGTTTTACTTGAAAATTATGGATTTTTGGCTTTTAGATGAAATTGTATGTCTTGAGAATGGAGTGAACTACCAAATTAACGAAAGGTGTTTTGCTAACAAGAAACCATACGGGATATAACTCATATCCGACTGAATCTCAGTCAGTATACAGAGTGCTCTTTTTTCCACGTCACATTTCGAAACGAAGAAACATCGAAAACTACTTTTTTTCAAATTGTAACCCACATATTTTTTCAATTCGTTAGATTTGCCGTGAAAAAACGAAATGAAGGGATTTTACATACCCAGCTAAAGTTGGCAAAGGCGGCTTAGATTCCTGTTAGTGCATAGACAGTTCCCGGACCTAAATTTCATAATAATTGTACAAGGTGATGACCATTCATTTCTAGACATAGTTCTACTAGACGAATAACACCCTGTGATGTGGCTCGCCTCAGTGCCTCCACATCCAAAAGCATAAAAGCATTTTGCAGTCTGTTTTGAAAATTTATGCATATCTTGAAGTCACAAGTTCAGAATAAATTTTATCTTCAAGCGTTCCCCAAAGTTTCAAATCCTTAGACGTTAGATCAGTTGACCTTGGAGGCCACAAAGACGGACCTTTCGTTCCAACATCTATCTTCAAACGTATCAGTTAAAATATAATCTAACCTAAGCTAACCATATAAATAGCCCTTTTCTATTTCCCAAACGTTTTGTAAATAAAATGTATAGTCAATTTGAACTTTATTGCTATTAAATGAAGTTCATATTGAATTATAATCACTCACTATTGTCTAAGCAATGTAGGTATGTTCCTAACGTTAAAGAGTTCATTTGCAATTTATTACCGCTGCATAAAGTTCAAATTCAATCATATCTATCAAATTAGTCTTCGCGTGCGCGTTGGAAGATCTAATGTCGCATTCCGAGACTAAACAAAAGTGAACCGCTAATGCGACAAAATTTTATAGCCACAAAGTGATCAATTAGTAGTACTGACTTTCAATTAGATCGGCTTCGCGAAAAATTTTAGCTAACTTCAGTTGTTAAAGATTGATAAATCTCAAGTTTTGCAACAAATTGAATTTCTGAACGCAAGCATAATAATTGACATTAGATAGTCAATCCATCCTGTCGCACTTCAGAACACGGAAAAAAGTATTACGATATCTATGAATGCATCCTTCTATCTTTGTGAGTGAACATTACCGCTACGTGCGCGAGAACTTTCTTTACTTTTGTGATCCTTTGTGATAGTGACATTTCAAGTAATGTACTCCTTTTTTGTTGATATTCTCTGATAGTGACACTTTACTGCTAAGTTAGCGCGAAATTTTCTTACTTTGATTATTAACAATTTACGATGCCGAGGAGAAGTAGACCTGACTTTGGTCGTCGCAGTCAATCAAATGTGCGAAGAGCTACCTCACGTTCTAATATGACCAGAGAGAGACAGATCAAGAAAATAGTCGTAGTGCTATGTCAGAATTGCGTTATTTAGTGAGTAACAATGGAGTAGATAGGCTTAGAATGCAACAAGATCGTGCACATCAAACACAACAACAGTAAGCACGACATAATGAAATTGAGCGAATGCACAGACGCAGTGCTCCTGTGATTCTTGAACGAGCTGGATTCCACTATGATCCAGCAATTGATTGTTATACCGACGAATCGTTTACAGTTGGGGGATGAATAATTATTTGTAAATATTGTAAGGCTCATAAAGGGTCCGCAACCTAAGAAGAGGGTATATTAACTATTGTCCCTCGATAAAAAGTCTATTGGGATGACAGTTGGTCATGAGACTATCGAAAACCACACGGTGCCATGGTTGCTTATAAAATGACGAAACAACAGAACACATTCTCTGTGTTCCCGCTCATAAGATGACCAGACTGAACACCTTGGGCAAGGAAACACTCAGCGCCCGAATGATCTAGTTGTATTCTATAAGCAAGAGAAAAAAGCTGTACTCTTGGATGTGACGATAACGGCTGATGATTATATACGGAGGGCGTATTCGGAGAAGATCGATAAGTACAGAGATCTGGCCATTGAAATGAAGCAAATTCACGAGCTGCGCACCACTGTAATTATGCCTATGATTATATTCGTCAACGGCCTCGTGGAAGGGTACCTATTGCAAAACACCAAAAGATTGGGTCTCGATAGAGCAGTTGTCACTGGATCGTAGCGAGAAGTGGTTCTCAGCACCACCAGAATTGTACGCGGCTTTCTCAACAATGAATGAGCCGCAAGATGTTAAGATGACTACCTTGGCCACAAAGCCTGGTAGTCATTGGAGTTACCCGCAACTGTCGGTGAAAACAAAAAAATCTATATATATAAATCAATTGCTGTTCGTTAGTCTCGATGAAACTCGAGAACGGCTGATCACATTTATCTTATCTTGGTCTTGAAATGTTCGTGGAGGTTTATGGAAGGTTTAAAAGGTGAGAAAAATTCGAATAACTGCCGTCAAAACCAGATGAATAGCCCTTTCCTATTTCCCAAACGTATTCTAATTAAAATGTAGAGTCAATTCGAACTTTATTGCTATCAAATAAAGTTGATATCAAATTATAATCACTCACTATTGTCTAAGAAATGTAGGTGTGTTCCTAACGTTAAAGAGTCAATCTGCAATTTATTACCGCTGCACAAAGTTCAAATTCAATCATATCTATCAAATTAGTCTTCGCGTGCGCTTTGGATGATCTAATGTCGCGTTCAGAAAATAAACAAAAGTGAATCGCTAACGCGACAAAATTTCATAGTCACAAAATGTGAAAGATCATTAGTAGTACTTATTTTCAATTAGGTCCGCTTCGCGAAACTTAATTTTAACTAACTTCAGTTGTAAAAGATTGATGAATTTCAAGTTTTGTAACAAATTAAATTTCTGATCGCAACCATAATATTTGATATTAGATTGTCAATCCATCTTGTCGCACTTTAGAACACGGAAAAAGTATTATGCATCCTTCTATCTTTGTCAGTGAAGATTACCGCTACGTGCGCGAGAACTTTCTTTACCTTGATGATCCTTTGTGATAGTGACATTCCAACTAATGTGCTTTTTTTGGTGGTATTCTGTGATAGTGACACTTTACTGCTAAGTTAGCGCCAAATTTTCTCACTTTGTTAATTACAATTTACAATGCCGAGGAGAAGAAGACCTGACTTTGGTCGTCGCAGTCAATCAAATGTGCGAAGAGCTACATCACGTGCTAACCGCACTAATGACCAGAGAGAGACAGATCAAGAAGATAATCGTATTGCTATGTCAGAATTGCGTTATTCAGTGAGTAACAATGGAGTAGATAGGCTTAGAATGCAACAAGTTCGTGCACATCAAACACAACAACAGTAAGCACGACATAATGGAATTGAGCGAATGGACAGAAGCATTGCTCCTGTGATTCTTGAACGAGCTGGATTTGACTATGTTCCAGCAATTGATTATTAAACCGACGAATCGTTAACAGTTGCGGGACGAATAATTATTTGTAAATATTGTAAGGCTCATAAGGGATCCGCAACCAAAAAAGAGGGTATATTAACTATTGTCCCTCGATAAAAAGTCCATTGGGATGATAGTTGGTCATGAGACTATCGAAAACCACACGGAACTATAGTTGCTTAGAAAATGACGAAACAACAGAACACATTCTCTGTGTTCCCGCTTATAAGATGACCAGACTGAACACCTTGGGTGCGGAAACACCCAGCGCCCGGATGATCCAGGAGGCCAGCTACAACAGTCTTGTAAGCTTCATCAAAAAGTTTTTCCAAGACACAAAACAAAATAATACAACACGACAAACACAATTAGTCAAACGGCCTGAGTGCTGCCCATAAAGGCGCCGTGCAAGAAGAAGAAATACATGGTGAATCTACTGGCAAAGTAATATTGCCACAATTAGTCCCACCACCAGATCCTTTACGCCCTTTACTTTCTGGAATAGGAAATGATTCTAAGCACTTCTTGGCGAACATTCAGAAATTTAACAGCTGTATTCAGATTACGTCGTTTGGGGCTACACATATTATGCAGGACTATTTCATGCCCACTTTTAAGGTATTATACCATAATATTGTTTTATAATATTCAAGTTTGTATTAAAATATATATCGGAAATAATTATTGGACAAATCTTTAACAAGTACAGATGCAAGGACAAATCTATCACTTACTGGGGGCGCTGTTACCTGTGTTACCAGATGCGTATCATCAAGTTTTACAAATTTGTTTTATGTGCAATTCTGATGCGGAAATTGATAAGCGTTGTGCTCACAATCCAACAATGAAGAAAACCATTGTGCAAGAATTACGAATGTTTCTTCATCATAACAATTTAGTAAACATGTTCAAATCATCATTGGATCTTATTAATTACAGATTTCTTTTGTTTGCTTTAGTTAATTCTATACAAAAGTTTGGGTCTTTTATTTATCGATTGAGGCAGTTGAAAGTCTGCCGGGTCAGCTAGTAATTCATAAAAGCTTGTCTTCTTCTGGACAGCTAATCATAGTATTGCGATAGTGCAGTCAAGTTAGATTTCTCTACACTATTCGAAATTTTCGCAATATTCCTTCTGTTTTCAAATTGATGCTGAAAATTATTTTATCGAGACTCGTATTGCCTTTCTAGCTTCTTAGTTGACATTTCAAAGTTTGATTGTTTCACCTACACAGGGAATAAAGCGGTTCTAACCAGCTCTGCTGTCTTGTCAAACTTAGTAGGCATTTCATACAAACTATACTACGTCAGTGTAGCATATTACGTGACTAATGTCAGAAGTTAGAACGCAAGTTTCTAGGGATCCATGTCCGAAACGGACCCAAATTAGGGGATCTATTAACTGCCGCAACTTAAACGCTCTAATGGACCTAATCCAGTCGGAGGCCTTGTTTATCATTAAATATGCGCAACTTTCGTGAATGATTAATCAACGTCGTCGAGGTACACTTGGCGAACTGTTTTTTGTCGATCCCGCTTCATTTTTTTACAACGTCGCAATTTTTAATGAATACTCGAGGGAGGGGTCCGCGGCGGAGAAGAATCAAGAAACTCATTTATTATAAATAGGATGTCGGGAGTTTATTTGAATTTCGTAGTTGCGAAAAGTTGAATTGGAAAAAGATGCCGTCTAAAATTTGTCGCCTTTGTACCGCCGACTCTCGTAAAATGAAAAAGATTAATTTCTTCGGCGCAAGGTACACGACATTTCTAAATTTATCTTAACCGTCATAATTTTGTTTGTTTAAATGTTGGTAGTTTTGTTTGTCAGAGTTTCAAAGAAAGGTTGCGGGTGTTCATATTATTCAATTGATGAGGCTTTTACATGATAAAAATCCATTTTTACATATACAAGTAAACTGTGATTTCTACTAAAATATATTATTGAATGCTCGACGCGTTTCGATACACAGTATCTTTTTCAAGAGCGAATGAAACACTAGAAATATATATTACTAACATATTATACTTATAATGGGTGATTAACCAGTGGCGCGGTGTTCCGTAGCTTGTACACTCTTGAAGATTTCATTTTTGTTCGAACGATATTGTATTGAGAAAGTAAAAATCTACTTCAGCAGTTTATTTTGAATTAAACACGGTGTCCCAATTTTCTATAAAAAAATCTTGGCAGGTTTTTTCAGATTGGAAAACCACTTTTGTTGAAGATTCAAGAGCGTCCTAAACTCTCCTATAATGTCTTTAAGTAATAAGTTTTTTGGTGAGTAGTTTCGTCACAATTTTTTCGTAAAAATTCATGAAAATAGTCTCTCACATCATTGCATGCTCCTTCGGCCAGAGATGATGAATACTTTTTTCCTTTCGTTTTCTCATTGCCCAAGGATAGCTCTATTGATGAATTAAAATAGATTATCATCATTTTATACAGGAGTGACTCAAAAACCTATTGAATATTGTAGTTTAGAAAACATCATATCTTGATTTTTCAAATGGAATATCCTGTATTTTATTATTTATGTCAACGCATAAAATATCGTGCCATATTTTGGCAAAAGTAACCTTATCTTTATCTTCGACCATTTTCGAAATAAAAAAATAAACTAATATAATAAAATCAGAGGTTGCGAAAAAGAGTTTATTAGTATTAGTATTATACTCGATCAGAGAAATGGAGATATTTCAAGGTAGTCGAGTATGAAATACGTAATAGATTGGTTTTTGGTGAGATGATCTACAAGGTGTTGAACTATTTCAATAGGTGTTAGAATAGTTACCCGTTTCTTTGTAGACACAACTCAATCCTTCTGAGGAAAGACCGTTAAACTCTCTACAATAGTTGCGGATTACCTGACTGAAAGATGTCGACTATTCTCTGTCTCATGTCCAACGGTGTTGTAGAAGGAATCTGGTAAACGATGCCCTTAATATAACCCCATAAGAAAAGATCCAGACTAGTAAGGTACGGAGAACTAGCTGGCCCTCTAACAGGACCATCACGTCCTATCCATTTGTTTGGAAATACATGATTCAAATGCTCCCTAACCTGATGTGAGTAATGTGCAGGTGCTCCATCCTGTTGAAACCACATATCTTGTCTTATATACTCTGTTACATCGGCAAGTAACATTGGTGGATGATTTTGTATAAAATATAAATACATTTCACTATTGAGGTGCCTGTCGAAAAAGTGCGGCCCAATTAGATATCCATCTACTATAGCGGCCATACATTCAAGGACCAACGATGCTGGTGATCTATTTGTCTTATGAGGTGTGGATTTTTCGTGGCGTAATGATGAAAGTTGTGTCTGTTAACAAGCCCATTCTTGTGGAAAACTGCCTCGTCCGAGAAAAGAACTCTGCTAAACATATTTGGATTTTCCGCTGCTTTGTCACTTGCCCAATTGCAAAAATTGATTCTCATAGTCTTGATTATTCAGTTCCTGGTGCAGCTGTATATGATATGCATGAAATTTATTCACTCTCAAGATTCTCTGGATGGAAGTTTGACTTATATATGTTAACTGAGAAATCTCTTTTGGTTTTTATATGAGTCCTCTGTCCCTGTTAAGAAAACTGGTAACTGGTAGTCTTCAACTGTAGCTGTTTTTGGTTTTTCATGCTTTTTGTAAGCGATATAACCCGTTTCAAAAAATCTAATTGGAAGTTTTTCGGAGCATCTTGCATCAGGATGACTCTTATCAGGAAACCTTAGTGCATAAACACTACTTGACAACAAAAAATTTCTATCACACTCACCCAGAATAAAAATCAAATCAACCATTTCTTCTTTGGAGAACTTCATGACAGTCAATTGAGAAAATTGGGTTCAAACCTCACTTTAACAATGTTTAATAACGGAACACTGATGAGTTCACCATGTAAAATGCAGAATATGATATGTCCGCACACCTGACAGAAGGCACAATAAAAAAAATGTCAACATATACCTCGATTTACGTTTTAATCATCTCGATTTTATGAATCGTTAAAAGAATTATCTTGTTTAGGTTTCTTTTCCTACTACTTGAATCATTAAAGAAAAAAACTTCTGTGCGAATAATGATGCATGTTGCTGAGTTTGATACGGTTTGTAGAATTTTCATCAGAAATTTTGCAAATAATCGAATATTTCGAAAATGATCGAGGGTAAAAATAAGGTGGCTTCTGCAAAAATATAGCACAATATTTTATGCATTGACATGAATAATAAAATACAGGGTGTTCTATTTGAAAAATCAAGATATGATATTTTTAAAATTACAATATTCAATTATTTTTTTTGAGTCACGCCTGTATAAAATGAGGATAATCTATTTCAATTCATCGATAAAGCTATCCTTGGACAATAAGAAAACGAAAGGAAGAGAAAATATTCATCATTTCTGTCCGAAGGAGCATGCGATGATGTGAGAGGCTATTTTCATGAATTTTTACGGATAAAAAAATTTGGTGACGAAACTACTCACCAGAAAAACTCATAACTCAAGGACATTATAGCAGAGTTTAGGCCGCTCCTGAATCTTGAACGAAAAAATGGCCATTCAATCTGAAAAAAAACACCAAGACTTTTTTTATAGAAAATTGGGACACCCTGTTTATTGCAAAATAAATTGCTGAAGTAGATTTTCACTTTCTAAATACAATACCGTTCGAACAAAAATGAAATCTTCAAGAGTGCACGAGCTACACAGCACCGCGCCACTGATGAATCACCTAGTATATCACATAGTAACGTTTCAATTCAACAATTCGTTGTTTCATTCATAAGAAGTCCATTGTTTGTTGGATGTTGGTAGACTTGGAATTGATCACATGACTATAATGAATTGTGATATCTGTATGAGAAGGCTTATGACCAATTGAAAACTGGTGGTTATTATTTGATCTTGTTATTGTTGGGTCTAGGAAATTGATCGAATTGTTCTGTTCTATTTCTGAAGTGAATTTTATTTCTAATCAATACAATTCAAAACTGCTTCCTCAATATCTGGAGTTATCATAGTTTGAGTTGCACTTTTTGAATGAATATTTGCAGTAAAAGTACCAGTTTCCCTCAACCTTCTGTGGATATTTGAAAATATTCGTCTGTCTGGTGTTATTCGATTCAAAGTGGATCAGAGGCATGAAAATACTTTTTGAAGGCAGAGGTTGGACGAACTGCCCAGTGGAAATTGTGTAAGTCTATTTTGAAAACAACGGCACGATCTTCCAAAGGTTTACATATACATTTACTGTCGAAGCACAAAATTGATACTTCTTATGAAAAATAACAGAAAACAAGACTCTGGTTCCATCAAATTCTTCAATGCTGATCAATGCTTCCGCGTCAGTAAGTTTACCTCCTCCAACCGGTACGAAGAGGCAGAAAATATCTGATTACTTTTCGTCCCTACAAAAAAATTGTTTGGAGGAAAGAATTTCCAGGATGATTTCTGAAGATGACATCACTTTTAGATATTTTTGCACGTCGAAAGACTTGAGAGAATTATTTGCGACTAATGACTACAAATTACCTGCATCGCCTTACTCCAAAAAACAGATTTTTATGGATTATGCCATGAGTTTGAAAATAAAAGTTACGCAGGATCTTATGAATCTAAAAAAGAATAACCATAGATTCAGCCTTACTTTCAATGAATGGACTTCATGCAAAAACAGGCGCTTCATGAATGTGAATGTTGATACATTTTCAGAGAATAAAAATATGTTCTGGAATTTGGTTCTTGTACGCATAGTAGGAAGCATGCATGCAGTGAGTTGTGCAATCATTTTGAGAAAGAAATTATCAGAATATGGCTTGTCATTAGATGAAGATATTGTAGGTGTTTACAGATGGGGCCAGTGTAATGGTGAAGGTTGGGCGACTCATGAACTCTCTCCACCAGCTAGGTTACGCTCACGGCATTCAATTGGGAGTTATAGATGTGATTTACAAATCAAAATGTGGACCCGAAACACAAAAAGAAAGTACAAAATACACAGTCGTAGCTCAGTCAGATGTGGAGGAGTCTGACGATGAAGAATTTGATGACATAATTGATAATGAAGGATTTGACTGCAGATTACCAACTGTAGATGAAGTTGACTTAGTGCCGGAATTTGATCACCCTATCAAACAAGTAAGACAAGTAGTCAAACTTTTTAAAAATCACCAACGAAGAAATACATTCTTTAGAAATAATGAAGGACGAATTCAGCAAAAATATGCTGCTTATGCTGGACTGCAAAACGCGCTGGTCTGGCCTTGCAGATATGATTTCTACATTCAATAAGATGAAGCAATGTGTAAGCAAAGCCTTGATTGATTGCAATCTTGGATAGAATACAAATCATAGTTTCTCAATAGACGAACAATATCGTGCTTTATCAGATTCAGAACTCGTATTTCAGCCTATAAAACTGGCAGTGGAAGTACTATGTCGTGGAAATTCAGATTTGTTAACTGCCGAAACTACTCTGCAATTTATGAGGAGATAGTTAGAACTCGGATCACCAGCAACTCAAAAACATGCTGAATCTATGAAGGCTCGGATTAATGAACGCCGAAACAATCTACAAGTGATCAAACTCCCCAACTGCCTCCAAAATATTCAATCAAAAAAAAAAAGATTAAGTTAATCAAAAGATTATACAAGAACAGTACCAAAGATGACAATAATGCAGTCAATATACAAAACAAACCTCTACTACTACTACTAGTCATTTTTTTGATTAGAAGTGCTTTCAATTCAGCGAAAGCATACAATCGTTTGATAATTTTTTGCTCGTGAACGGTCGGAGGTACGAAAAAAATCACAAGTGTCAAAAAAGTTTTTACATTGAACGAAGATGACAAAAATTGATTGTACGCTGATCATAGCGTACTGAAAAGAGTTTGAAAGGGGGCAAAAAAGACATGGCTTCGGAATAGAAAACACCTTGTAGATTCTAGTTAAAATTTAGGACGTGTAATGATGGAGGCTGCAAAAAATAGCTTGCATTTCAAATTTGGTATGAATATCTCATCTCAAAAACTGCAGGAATTTTGAGGAAGAAAAATTTTTCCGGAAAATACAACACACTGTAGCTCCGTAACGAAGCTTCTGCGGACCTATGTTTATATAAACTTTTTCTCAAATTGGCACGTATATGTACCCCTTAAGTTGTGAAATACTATTATGAAACACCCTGTATAAATACATACAATTGTATTCAATATTTTTATCAATTTTTCAAAAGATTCATAAATTTAACCGAAACAAAATTTCACTTTTGATGAGACGGCGTTATTTGAGAAAAGATTCAAACACCATATTTACCCGAAACATCATACATCTAACTTTGAACAATCAGCAATAGAAACTGAAATTTTCCTCAGAAATATTGAAAACAATGGTTCCCTGAAACACCAAACTGCATCCGCGCTTTAGGAAGAATATCTCAAAGCTTAGGAGCTTAGGAGACCAATAAGAGAACACATTAATCAAAAATATAAAAGTGAAATCAACATCGAATGACATTATATTCACAAAAGCAGATAAAGACAATACAGTTAAAGCGATAAGATTACATTTCCAAAACATTAGATTTCATTAATGATTGAAATTATTCAGTTATATCCCGAGATCCAACTAATAAATTCTATAAGGAAGTGAAGACAGTCATTGAGAATTCAGAATCCATTATTACAGATCGCGAAAAATTTAAACTCGTCTTACCGAATCCTTTACCAGCTCAACTTTATTCTTTGGTTAATTGCACACAAATTGTTATCCAATGAGACCCGTGGTATCATTCCCACATGCCCCAGCATTCAAGATTTCCAGATTTTTAATACATATTCTGGAAAATTTTTGCAATTTAAAACCGTCTTTTTCAATTCGTAATTCTATTTGATGAGAAAAATGGAAAAGATGGTCATTCCAAGTAATGCAATGTCAAGAATTTGTTTCCAAGTTTTCCACCGAAAGATCCGTGTAATATAACCAATAATTTGATAACACAAAATATGACGAATTCACGAATTAAATACGATATTATGGCTTTATTAGATGTTTGCATATCTCAAAATTATTTTTTATCTAACGATTGTATTAAAAGATGAGGTTAGATTTCAATAAGGCTGATTTATTTGTGTTTAACTGATCACCAAAATTTTTGGTAAATACTTAAACCTATTAATCTAAAGTACTTCCAGAAGGTTGAGTTTTATACCTTTATTTTCACAATGTAGGATTTTGAATTCTGAATTGAAAGAATCACAATTTTCTCTCAGACGATTTGAATAACTCGAATCGGTTTTTCATTGATGAAATCGCGTTTATGTTCTGAGATTTTGACAGATTCATGTTCCACCTATATAAAAACAATTGCAATCTGCACAATCCAATCTATAAACACCTGAATCATTTCTTTATTGATTAGAGACTTACAATTTCTGATTAATGAACCTAAATTTGTTGATGTTTTGAACGCTATATTTAAATTCGAATTTTAAGAAGGGATTTCACATTATTGCTAGTACTGCCTATATACTGGGATATCCACCAGGACCGTCCGTTAAAAACTTTTTGAGTTCCAATTACAATATCAAGCTGAAATTTTATACGCGGCCATAACTAGCGATTTCCAATTGGAGTGAAATATTTTCGAAGTGATACCATTTCCGGTTATACCGGAAGTGGGTCATCACTTTGTTATTTCAAATTGCAATCTCTCTTTTTATTATACATCTAGAACCGTTATTTGAGCAAAGCAAAAAATTCCCAAGTTGTTGGCACTTATCTGTCAAAACTTTTGACAGATTCAATTATTTTTATTATAAACTCGATTTTTGAGGAACATTTAAAAAAAATTGTAGCTCGTAGATCTTTTGCACTACAGACACAGTTTTTGCTTATGTGGATAGAAGATGGATCAATCTACATTCCGCGAAAAATACTATGGTCTGATGAAGCCAAGTTCAATGAAAGTGGAATAACCAACAGGAGAAATCGACATTTTTGGGCCTCAGAAAATCCACATTTCATTGAGGTTATTGATTTCCAAAATAAATTCTGCGTGAACGTTTTTGCAATTTTAATGAAAGATTTGTTGGCTTATCACATTTATGAGGAAAATCTTGATGGACAAAGATACCTGAAAATTTCGAGACGAACATTAGCAAATTTTTAGATAGATTACCCCTTAACATTCTGAGGGATTGCTATTACCAAATGGATGGTGCACAAGCACATGAAACACGAGCTGTAGAGCGACAGCTAACAGAACTGTTCGACGATATATGGTGGGGTAATCAAGGACCAAATTTATGGCCTCCGCGTTCTCCGGACCTGACACTCCATTGATTTTTATTTATGGGGCAAAATCAAGGGTGAAGTGTATCTTCTTCCTGTAAGAAGTAACGAAGATTTACTAGAGCGCATTCATAATGCTTTGCGTAATATTGATCCTGAGGAAACTAGGAGGGCAACTCATTATGTTCGTGTACGAGCTGTCGAGTGTATCGATCAAAATAGGGCCTTATTGAACATTTATTCAGATCTTAAATTAGTTTTCTCCTATGATGTTTGCTATCATTTATTTGTATTGATGTAATTACCTTCGATGATTGGTTTTCGCTTAGTTCCTACAATTTTATTCATCCGAATTGTAGAAAATTGCTTCTAATGCTTCGAAATTTTATTTTACTCATAGACGGTAAATTTGGAAATTGGTTATTGAATTGCCTGCAATTTCTATCTACCACTTTTCGACATTCTGAAATGAATTAAAAAAATAAATATATTTTCGTTTGAATAACCAGTAGTTTTATTCCGAATGTGTTGTATTTTTTGGATAATTTCAATCTGAAATAACGAAAATTCTTCTTGAAATATCAAATTCGAATGGACGAAGTGACAAGTATATTAATTTTAGGCACCTGTCAGTTGAGCGTAGCCAGTTCAGCTACTTGAGTTAAATATTTCAAAGCATTCTGTCAGTTCTTGCAAAATCATCAAAATTCAATTATTTCGGAACTTTAAGAGATAGGTATAGTACATGCTTATACAATTCCATCTGAAATTTGACGCTTCATTTGATGGCGATATAAAAATTGGCACGTGCAATTCTGAAAATTGAGTTATTGCTGTTTGAAAAAGGCCAAATTGAAAAAACCATACAAAACAACGCAATAAATATTTGCCTTGTGTAGACTGCTTAAAAAATTCCTTGATCCTTCTTCTATCTTCCCAAGCAAAAATTGTGTCTGTAGTGCAAAAGATCTACAAGGTACATTTTTTTAAATGTTCCTCAAAAATCGAGTTTATAACAAAATAATTAAATCTGTCAAAAGATTTGACAGATAAGTGCCAACAACTTGGGTATTTTATGCCTTGCTCAAATGTGGGTTCTGGAAGTATAATAAAAAGGTATATTGCCATTTGAAATAATAAAGTGATGACCCTCTTCCGGTATAACCGGAAATAGTATCACTTCGAAAATATTTCACTTCAATTGGAAATCGCTAGTTATGGCCGCGTATAAAATTTCAGCTTGATATTATAATTGGAACTCAAAAAGTTTTCAACGGACGGTCCCGGTGGATATCCCTGTATATACATAAGTAAATAAATAGCACTGATTATTTTGTTCGTACATTATCTCGTCTAAGCATGGTAATTGTTTCTTTGCAATAAAGTGCGTAGGGGACGGTTGTGAAATAAGACACGGATGAGAGTAGAAATGCCCGTGGTACTATCAACATGGGTTACAGCGCTCACAATGAATAGTTTACAGAATCAATCAAAATCTATCAAAATATTTAACACGTTGCGCGGATATTCAATTCATCCTTTGAATAAATACCATCTAAAACGACCAACCACATGGGTTGCGAATTAGATGATTACCAGTCTTTCAAGAGCAACAAGATTTAATGCAATCAATATCAATCAATCAATAATTCAAGTTGTTGGGAAAAAACATATCTACCAGCCACTAGACATATATAATGTAAATGAAACAGGCATGACAACCGTCCAAAGGCCAGACAAAGTCATAGGCAGACGTGGTGTATGGCAAAACGGAGCCATTACTTCAGCTGAACGGGGACATTAGTCACGAAATATTTGAGTCAATGACTTAGGAAAGCATTCCTCCTTTTTAATTTTTCCTTCGTTTGTTATCACGACCATTTTCTTAGGAACGGGTCGGTAGGATCAGCTGGCACAGCAAATCCTTCAGGCTGAATGCAGGATGAAGCTTTTCTGCTGGTCTTTCACAAACATTTTCAAAATTCCAACGCTTCATGAACGCAAGAAGTCTTGCTGATTCTAGACAATCATTCATCGTATGTAAGGAAAAAGGAATCAATTTGCTTGAATTCCCTCCTCATTGCTCGCACAAGCTGCAGCAGCTCAACCAGTCTGTCTTTGAACCTTTTAAAAAAGCCCTCAATACTGCATGCTATGGATGGATGCGGAGTGACCCCTGAAAATCATGTCAATTTATGACATATCTGCTAAAGTGAAGACTGTTATGCCTCAGGCTGTCACAGAAACGAATAGTAAGGTTGGTTTTTCGAAAACTGGTATGTACACATACGATTTAAATTTATTCGAGAAGTTGATTTTGCAATATCTTTTGTAACAGAAAGACCAAATAACCACACAGAAGAGACTATTTCTGTAGCATCATCTTTTGCAATGGACATTTCAATTCCTGACGACAACACTGTAGCTCTTAATGAAATGTCGGCAATTTCATCGGACGAAGTTGACTATTCTAGATCTTACAAGACACCACGCTCACTTTCAACTTCCTTATCGGGTTATTCATCAATTTAAAGATTTGTAGTGAATATTTAAGAGCTAAGTGCTTCAATCTCAGCCACAGCATCTGTTTTTCACCAGAAACGTCTCGGCTCTTTCCGAAGGCCCCCTAAAAAAATAAGAGGTTCTAGGTCCAGAAGTCTACTATTTATAAAGATACAGTGAGACAAGAATATGATTCAAAACAGCAACGGTAGAAGGAAGGGAAAAATATTACTGGAACAAATAAAAGAAAAGGATCATATTAGGGAATGCAATCTCGGTATACCAAGATCTTGCAATATGGAGATCTGGCACCTAATCTGCAAGATCAATCTCGCTTGCACCCGATATCATGCGCGATCTAGCAAGATTTGCAAGATTGGTATCATGTTAATTTTGGTTAGCTATCATTGATTTCACTTGTTGTTGTTGACTTATGTAAACAATGTACCTATTCCCGGCGGCAACACGTGGCGCTAAGGCCACAGAGCGATAGAGATGAGTAAGGCGAGACGTTTTCCGGTTGTCGTAAATTTGTTATTGTTTTGCGAGCCTGCACGTATCAGAGTGCATGGCTAGCTGCAGATTTATAAACTATTCCAATAACAATATTAAATCAAACAAGATAAAATCTGATTTAGAGGAACTTGGCATAGATACTGAAATTTCTCTGAAAAATATTCCTAATAACACTCACCTTAAATATTTAGCATCTAACATTATAAAAATGAATCATTAGCTGACTTTAAACCGAGTAAAGAACAAAATATTTTGAAGGCCATCAAACAAAATCTCAACTAAATGAAGTTATTTTTACAAAAGCAGATAAGGGTAATACTGTTATTGCGTTGAATAAAATGACTACCTATTTAAAACTCTGAATTTCATTTCGTCCGGAAACTATACAATTTTAAACAAAGATCCAACTAATAAATTCCAGAAAAATATTAAAATTGCAATAAATGACGCAAAATCTTTAATTAAAGCAATAGATAAATATAAATTAATTTTACTAAACCCTCAACCACCTCAACTGTATTCACTCATTAAATTGCATAAAGTAAATAACCCCGTTAGACCAGTCGTATCTTACGTTACAGCCCCAGCCGTGAAATTGTCGCATTACCTTATAGATATAATTAAAAATTATTGTTCATTCAAATCAAAATTTTCTATAAAAAATTCTTTCGAATTGATAAATAACATAAAAAACGTTAACCTACCACCTAACGCAAAACTTATTTCGTTTGATGTTGAGAATTTATACCCAAGTGTTCCTCCAGGTGATGTCAAAATATTAATCGAAAACATGTTGAATTCGAATTATGTTAACCACATAATTAAATCTGAAATATTGAATCTGTTGGACGTTTGCATTGAACAAAATTATTTTTCTTTCAACAACATCTATTACAGTAGTAAAATGGTTTGATCATGGGAAATCCTTTAAGTCCACTTTTAGCAGAGATTTTATGAATAATATTGAAGAGAAAATTCATACACATCCACTCATTTCCAAATTTCTTTATTGGTATAGATATGTTGACGACATCTTAGTATGTTTCATTGGAACTACTCGTCGATTAGACTTATTTGTTAATTTCATTAATTCCATCCATTTGAACATTAAATTCACGATAGAAATTGAACAGAACGATTCCATAAATTTTTGGTTTTAAAAATCACTAAACAAAATAATAATCATGTTTTTCGGTCTTTCGTAAACCAACACATACTGATACAATTATACATAACTACTCATTACATCCAATTCAACACAAAGTTGCAGCTTTAAACAGCATGGTACATCGGTTACTCAATTTACCTTTATCAGTAGAAGATTATATTAAAGAGTTAAACATCATCAAACAGATAGCCATTAATAATTCATATAATCCGAATATGATAGATCTAATCATTCGTAAAAACTCTATCAGAAAGCAATAAATGAAGTATATCCTATTCATAAAGACTATAAAATATTCAACAGTTTAACATTCTGCGGTTCTGCAAGTACAAATATCAAATCCTTTCTCGTCAAACAAAATCTTAATATAGCTTTCAAAACTTCTAATAACTTAGGTAAACATATTAAAATAATAAATCTCGTGTTGGAAAATCAAGTAAATCAGGAATCTATAAACTCAATTGCGGTTCTTGTGATAAAATTTATATCGGTAAGACCTATAGGAGTTTTGGCATAAGAACATCTGAACATAAACGTAGCTTCGATAAAAATAAATCTGATTCAAATTATTCAAACCACCTAATAAAAAAAAACCATTCATTCAATGAAAACTTTGACATATTACATATAAAATCAAAAGTTCAAAATTAGATCTCCTAGAAGCATTAGAAATAAATAAATACAAACATTCGGACAAGCTTTTGAATGAACAGGTAGATTTGAATTACTCACCCCTACTTAACTTGTTTAATTAGTTTTTATTACCTCTCATACTAACTGTACAATGGCTCGGTGTGGATTTTCCTGTTATTCATCCAACTTGTTCTACGATTTGTTTATAATACCATACTCTTCATTCTATTTTTCATTCTTGATAAAGCTGCTGTGTCAGCGAAACGTCGTCGAATTTTTTCAAATAAAGTGTAGATTAAAGTTAAACCTTGTGTTTTTATCTCATTTATATAATGGATCTACATCAAGTAACGGCCTCCACAATTCAAATATTCCAATAACAGTTGAAAATAGTTCCTTGTGTGTTCTCTCGGTCTATTCGTTTTGTGTTAAAATGACAACAAATGTGTGTTTGTAAAAATGAAATTGTGGAAAGTATAAAATATATTCTACCACATTTTCGCAATCAATAATATCAAATTTGATTTCATTCATGGCTTTTCCCATTTCCTATTGCATGAGTCTGGTTTCTACCTCACCCCTGACCTCGTTTATTTGATTTCACAGTATTACACCCAACTCTCCAGATATACCCTGAAAATTGAATGAAATGTATGCTCGGGAAGCATTAGGTTACAAGTAAATTTCACTTTTATATTATCTATTTTAACAAGAAATTGGGTTAGGTTAGTCACAATAAATATAAGAGAAATAATTATCATTATTTCACTAAACTACTTTCACAGATAACTATGTCTTCTCAATTTCTTTTCACACGAGTTGAAAAGATCATTTGTGATAAGTTACTTCATACAGAGTGTTACATAATAGTATGTCTCACCTTGAGGGGTAGATCTACGAGCAATTTCAAGAAAAAAAGTTCATACAAACATAGGTCCACAAAAACTTCGTTACGGAGCTACAGGGTGTTGAAATTTCAGGAAAAAATTGTTTTTCTCTTCAAAACTTTTTCTTGAAATATTCAGCCCAAATTTGGATGGCCAGCTATTTTTCACAGCCTCCATCATTGCACGTTCAGATTTCAACTGAAATCCACAAGGTGTTTTCTTTTCCAAGGCCATGTCTCATTTTGCCCTCTCAAACTTTTTTGCAGTACGCCATTGATCAGCGTTCAATCAATTTTCGGCATCTTCGTTCAATTTATTAACTTTTTTGACACCTGTAATTTGTTCGTATCTCCAACCGTTTTCTAGTGAAAAATTATCGAATTTGAATTTTTTGAATCATATGTTATTCGCTTAATAAAAAAAAATTTAAACACTGGATAGGTATGCCCAGAATTTGCTTTTATTTTGATAGCTCGTCTTCTGAGACTCAATACTTATTCAATATCAAACTATAGAAAAGGAAAATAAAAATTAAATTGCTAGAAGTGTCCTCCACCTGCAAGAATACAGGCCTCTGGCCTTCTTTGAATATTAACACGCACTCTTTGAAATATTCCAGGGGTATTTCCTTTCGTGTCACAAGAGGTTATAATTCGTTTTCTCAATCCTTCTACGGTGTTCACTGGAGTGGTATGAGCTAAACTTTTGAGATATCCTCATAAGAAAAAGTCTAAACTATTAAAGTCTGGAGACCTAGGAGGCCTTGGTTCTGACCCATGAATTATCCATCGGTTGTTGAATGTATTATTCAAGAATTCTCTAGCTTTATGACTAAAATATGCTTGTGCCCACCAAAAGTGGCACATCCTCGAGCAATAAAGGTAACTCCTCCTCAACAAATTGACGATAAGCGGCGGGACCGTTTAGTCTGTTAGGCAAAAAAAATGGCCCAATCAAATAATTTACGATTACTCCGACGCAGACGTTTTGTGAGAATTGTTCTTGATGATGAGATTCTTCAATCAAATGGGGTTTTCCTTAGCCCAATAATGATTATTGTGAAAATTTATGATAGCAGTTCTCGAAAAAATAGCTTCGTCTGTGAACATTATTTCACTATCAAAATGATAGTTTTCTCTAATTCTATCTGAGAACCGTCGGCAGAAATTCAGTTTTGAAGGAAAATCTCGAGGAAGTAGACTTTGGACGCGTTGAATATGAAACGGGTACAATAAAAAGTGGAGAATCCTCCAAACTAGAACATGAGAAATATTCAACTGATTTTCAATTCTGCTTGTACTCACATGAGAATTCAAATCAATACAATTCGAAACTATTTCCTCAATATCTGGAGTTCTCATAGTTTGAGTTGCACTTTTCAAATGATTATTTGCGGTAAAAGTACCAGTTTCCCTCAACCTTCTGTGGATATTTGAAAATATTCGTCTGTCTGGTGCTATTCGATTCAAAGTGGATCAGAGGCATGGAAATACTTTTTGAAGGCAGAGGTTGGACGAACTGCCCAGTGGAAATTGTGTAAGTCAATTTTGAAAACAACGGCACGATCTCCCAAAGGTTTAAATATACATTTACTGTCGAAGCACAAAATTGATACTTCTTATGAAAAAGTAACAGAAAACATTACTCTGGTTCCATCAAATTCTTCAATGCTGATCAATGCTTCCGCGTCAGTAAGGTTACCTCCTCCAACCGGTACGAAGAGGCAGAAAATATCTGATTACTTTCGTTCCTACAAAAAAATTGTTTGGAGGAAAGAATTTCAAGGATGATTTCTGAAGATGGCATAACTTTTAGATATTTTTGCACGTCGAAAGACTTGAGAGAATCATTTACGACTAGTGACTACAAATAACCTGCATCGCCTAACTCCAAAAAACAGATTTTTATGGATCTAAGAAAGAATAACCATAGATTCAGCCTTACTTTCGATGAATGGACTTCATGCAAAAACAGGCGCTTCATGAATGTGAATGTTAATACATTTTCAGAGAATGAAAATATCTTCTGGAATTGGGTTCTTGTACGCATAGTAGGAAGCATGCCTGCAGAGAGTTGCGCAATCATTTTGAAGAAGAAATTATCAGAATATGGCTTGTCATTAGATGAAGATATTGTAGGTGTTTACAGATGGGGCCAGTGTTATGGTGATGGTTGGGCGACTCATGAACCCTCTTCACCAGCTATGCTACGCTCACGGCATTCAATTGGGAGTTGTGATTTACAAATCAAAACGTGGAACCAAAACACAAAAAGACAAATACACAGTCGTAGCTCAGTCAGATGTGGAGGAGTCTGACGATGATGAATTTGATGAGATTATTGATAAGAAGGATTTGACTGCAGATTACCAACTGTAGATAAAGAAAGTGCCACAATTTGATCACCTTATCGAACAAGTAAGTCAAGTAGTCAAACTTTTTGAAAATTCACCAACGAAGAATGACATTCTTTAGAAATAATGAAGGACGAATTCAGCAAAAATGTACAACTCGCGCTGGTCTAGTCTTGCCGATATGATTTCCACATTCAATTAGATGAAGCAATGTGAAAGCAAAGCCTTGATTGATTGCAATCTTGGATAGAATACAAATCATAGTTTTTCAGACGAACAATATCGTGCTTTATCAGATTCAGAACTCGTTTTTCAGCCTATGAAACTGGCAGTGGAAGTACTATGTCGTGGAAATCCAGATTTGTTAACTGCCGAAACTACTCTGCAATTTATGAGGAGATAGTTAGAACTCGGAACACCTGTAGCTCAAAAACATGCTGAATCCATGAGGGCTCGGATTAATGAACGCCGAATCAATCTATTTGTGATCAAACTTTCACTGCCTCAAAAATATTCAATCAAAAAAAAAATGATAAAGTTAATCGAAAGATTATACAAGGACAGTACTAAAGATGACAATAATGCAGTCAATATACAAAACAAACCCTTTACTTCTTCAGTTACAGATGAAGCTATGAATGAAAGTAAAGATGACGATTCAATTCCATTAGCTGCAGTGAAAAAAAATTTAGAGCCTGATATGGCGAACGCTTCTTTTAGTCTTGATGAAGAATTGAAAATGGCATTGAAAGAGCGTTCGCAAAAGCTTGTGACACCTTTGTCGTCGCCAATTGATATGATTTTGAAGAAAGAAATCAATTTGTACGAGTCAGGAGGGTAAAAAGGACAAAATCTACAATTCGCTCACCCAAGTTTTTTAGCTGTAGTACCAACAAGTGTCGAGGCAGAACGGGCGTTTTCCTCAGCTGGTTTTCTGGCATGCAGTATTCGGAGTAAGCTGGCAGATGAAACCCTAGATACTCTAGATATGCTTTTTGAGGAGTTATTTTCAAGTTTTAGAATAATATGTTACTTTTGAATAAATTGCTAGTTAGCTAAAGATTTTATTTCTCTATTTTAACAGTTAGAGCAAATAGAAATGTAAATGATAGGAATTTTCGTACATTTTTGCCTGATTTGCGTAAGCGGTTATTCGGAAATTAGACCTGGAGAAGAATGGATCGAATCTAGGGAAAATGTGGACTTTGATCTCATTTAGACTGCACAGATGGCAGTCTCCATTACATTAGTCATAACTGTGTTGAGTCATACTTTCTTGTTTTTTTGCGTGTTATGTATACTAATTTTGTTGATTACAGGCGTTGATGGTAATATAAAGATGTTTATAGTTTTATTGAAGAACACATTGTCATGTTTTCAAGTTAGTTGCAAGTGAGTAAAACAATTTTTCTGTTTCTTTTGTTTCGATAAGAGTATTATGTTATATTAATGCTAGGCATTTAAAATAAAAGTGATTTCAAACCAATTCAGAGTCGAACCGTTCACTTTCGACCCCAAACACTGTCACAATCGCTGCTGGGGTGTGGTCGGTTGTACATTTTCCTTTTTTTTTAATTTGATCCTGTAAGTAAGAAAATATGTTTAGGGAAAAATTTTTCATTATTCATACGTGAGGGAATGTATGAGTTATACGAAAATATTTTATTTGTTGAGCTAACTGTTGAGCATACAAGCTATGGCTGATCAAATGCGAAATGATACAACCGTACCCAGTCTATCCTACTAAAAAATAATTCTTCAATATATCTAAACTTCACCTTGGTAAATTTGAATCTCGCGATATTGTGGGTTCCTTGCATTCATTTGAAGTCATATAAAAATGGGCAAAACACCCATGAAAGTGGATTTCGAAAAAGATATTCAATTGCGAATTCTAAACATGTGCCAATCAAAACAAAAATACTCAAATCATTTGTGTTGGATGATTCACGAGGTATCAACAGCTGAACGGTGAAAAGAGAATATCCGAACATTCTTGTGCTCTACTTTATTTCGTGGTCGACTATAGATGCTGTTTTCGAATTTCAGATGAAATATGATCGGAATATTGATTTAACGTCGTCAATTTTGGAGAGAATAATTTTCGATTTGGGGAGATTGAATCGATTCGTAATACTCAACAAAGTTCCCATTCAATAGCTAACCGTTCATCAAAACAACGGATACCAAATCTCGACAAAAGAGTGCCTATCTGACAGTTTCGCTGTGCCAGCATGTCCGATGTGTTGCTCTATATATAACCCTATCCTATGTGCAGAGTGTTCTTTCACCGTCGGTTTTATAAAAATTCCTGATTTCGAGTAGAGATAAAGTGATACGGTTTTTTCATTTTGCGTTACTTTTCGATTCTAGCCTTAAAAATGTCTGGTACACGATACTATCATCATCAAGAAAAATATTCGCTTAAAGTGTATATTTAGACTTCTATATATTTTGCACATGCCACGATATCAGACCAATTCGACCATGGAGGACTCCTTTACACGATATTTCAAATTTCCAGCCCGTTTTGCTTGATCCACCATGGCCATCAACCATGTAGGCAGGGATGCTCAAACGGTCGATCGCGATCGACTAGTAGATTGCGAGTGCTTTTTGATTAGATCTCGACAAGAAAAAATGTTTAATAAGTAGGTAACTAAACTAAAAAGATTTATTACGTTACATAGTAACACTCTGATAGCGCAAAAGGCGGCTTTATCAAAGGAACTCGCGGTACTAGTCAAAGAAAAGCCGCGTTTTCTATTCTTGTCGCTTTTCTAGAAATTTCGGGCAGCGCGTTTGACGGGGACATTCGAGACTTTCGTTCACGTCGAAATAAATTTTGCGCCTGCGGGAATTTTACCTTGAAGGCAATAATACGTCGATACAAAGATTTTTATTAAATAGTACAAAAAATAGGGTAATTCTTTCTTATTAGAGTTTTTTAATGTACTTTAAATTGCTTTCTCTATACGTTTCAGTCGATAAGTTGATCGCTCTTTTATGAGATTTTGAACAACATTGAGTTTCTATTTGAGTGGAAAAATCTTATGTACATTCAAAAATTCTAATGAAAAGAATGACCCTATTTCCTCATAAAGAACTTAATCCACAGATATTCAAGACCAATTTTGAAACTCGAATCTATTAATAGCAAGAATCAAACTGAGTTCTACAAAATTCTATCTGAGAGAATACATACAATTTTTGCCAGAAACTCAGGCAACATAAAAATTTGTCTGAAAAGTGAGAATATTCTCAGAATTCTTTTTTACAAGAACCAAAGCAACGGTACCGATTGAACAACAATCAAATGTAATATATGAAAATCCCTGTTTGTCCTGTGAGGCTTGCTACATAGGTCAAACTGGTAGATATTTACAAAAAAGATTGAAAGAATACATAGCAGACTGCAAAAATTCTCGGAATTGACCACACTTCACCGCCTTGGTTGAATATAAAATGAAACAAGGACACAATTTCATTTTTGAAAATGCAAAAATCTTAGGAAAACAGAATTTCTACGGTAAAAGAAGTTTTGAAGAAATGCTCGAGATAAAAAAGAATGAGGCTATGGCCGTAAACAGAGATCTTCTCAGCCGTTCTTATTTTAACAGTATTATCAATGAAATAAAACTAAAGTATTTAGATTTTCACTATATTAACAAAACTATGACCGGTTTCACCACACTGTGGCTTCATCAGATAGATGCAAACTAATGAACAGAGTTATTCTTTATATATTAGTCTTATTTCCTACTTAATATTACAATAGGTATAAGAGGTATGTTGGAAAACCCATCGGAGTTGCTTACTTTATGAAATGAAAAGATTGAGTACACGAGAAGGATTTAGATCTAATTGACTATTAAGTAACCTACCTGAATTCTTTTTTTTGTTGATCTCTAAAATTTCCAAAAATTGAGTTTTGTCTGTTATTTTCATTTTGTAGAATTTTGAAATTATTATTAAAGTTAGAGTTTTCTTCGAGTAAGTGATTAGATTAATGGGAATCTGATTTATGATAATTAAAACTACGTTTGTGCTCGGATAATCTAACTTTGAAATTCCTGAAAGTTCTATCAATATAAATTTTATTACAATCCCCGCAAGACAGTTTATAAACACCGAATTTATTACTTTTATCAATTTTAGATTTGCAGTTTTTGATATGTCGGCCTAAAGAATTATCAGTTCGGAATGCTATATTGAAATTATAATGCGAGAGGAATGATTTTAATTTTAGACTAGGATTACCAATATAAGTTAAACTGTTGTATTTTGTATTAGAACTTTTTATACTTGGAAATACTTCCTGGATTGCTTTTTGAAATTTTTTGCGTGAAATCATGTTCTCAATCATAGTTGGACTGAAACCGTTATCGACTGCTATTTGTTTAATTATATTTAGCTCTTTTATGAAATTATTTTGTGACATTGGGATATTAACGAGTCTATGTGCCATACTATTGTAAGCTACTAATTTATGTGGATAAGGATATGTAGATGAGCTGTGAATAGTAATATCTGTATGCGATGGCTTATAAAAAATAGAAAAATCATGTCTGCCGTTAATTTTAGTAATAGTTAAATCCAGAAAGTTAATGGAGTTTTCTGTTTCTATCTCTAACGTGAATTGAATATTATCGTGAATTTTGTTAATGAATGTTTCGAATGACTCTAATTATCTGTTTGTGCCAGTGAAACAACAAATGATATCGTAGACATATCTAAACCAATAAATAAAGTGTTTGAATAACGGATGTTCGTGGATAGTTCTTTTCAATATTATCCATGAAAATTTCAGAGTGCAGAGGGCTTAGAGGATTACCCATGATTAAACCTTTGTTACTATCATATAATACTCCATTGAAGTTTAAATAATTTTGTTCTAAGCAAATTCCTAAAAGGTGCAAGATTTCTGATTGAATTATCGGATTGACTTTATCAATTTGAAGGGCGTTCTTCATGAGTTTCACTGTATCACTAGGTGGAACACTAGGGAAAAGATTTACTACATCCCATGACATAAGTTAAGCGTTCAGTGGTAGTATCGTGTGCTGAATTATATTTATTAGGACGGAAGAGTTTTTTATTGAGAATTTAGGTTCAAAATTAGCGTATTGTCGAATGATGTCTATGAGAAAGCGTGAAAGTTGTGCAGCTGGAGCTTGAAAATATGAAACTACTGGTCTAATGGGATACCCTGTTTTATGGAGTTTGACGAGGGAGTAAAGTTTTGGTGATTGCGGGTTGTCAATGAAAAGTTTATATTTTTGGTTGGTGGGTATTATAGACTTGGCATACTCTAAAGCGTTTTTTACTATGGATTCAAATTTATTAGTTGGATCTTTATCAATTTCTTCGTAACAACCTGATTCAATGAAATTTTGGGGTTTCAATAAATAATCTGCATTATTTAAAGCTATGACTGTATGACCTTTGTCTGCTTTGGTGAATATGATATCTTTATATGCGGACTTAGATTTAATGGACTTTAAAGTTGTATTTTCGAATTTCTTAGGTTGAAAACTATTGAACTCTTCTTGAAATAGTAACGCTGAAGAGTGTTTTAGGTGTTTGGCTTTTGGTGAATAATTTAGGGCTATTTCGGTTTCAATTCCTAGCAGATCGAAATGCAGACGAGCGTTATTTGACTCTAAATTGTGTTTTAAACCCTTTTCTTGAAGTGAAACTTCATCTTTGGAAAAATTAGCATCTGAAAGATTACTGAACCTATCATAAAATTGTTGATCGGAAAATTTGGACTTGGTTTTTGAAGTTTCAGGTCTATTACTCAATAATTTATTCAATTTTCGGAACTGAATTTTATACTCTTTTTGAATTAATGAATCTTGTTGTGGAATCTAAAATGTCAAATTCTACTGAATGCAATCTATGAAGCAACTCGAATGGATTATCTTTTTTAGAGTATGCCCAGTATATAATACCTACCAACCAAAAATATAAACTTTTCGTTGACAACATGCGTTCACCAAAACTTTACTCCCTCGTCAAACTCCATAAAACAGGGTATCCCATTAGACCAGTAGTTTCATAATTTCAAGCTCCAACTGCACAACTTTCACGCTTTCTCATAGACATCATTCGACAGTACGCTAATTTTGAACCTAAATTCTCAATAAAAAACTCTTCAGTCCTAATAAATAAAATTCAGCACACGACACTACCACCGAACGCTAAACTTATGTCATGGGATGTAGTAAATCTCTTCCCTAGTGTTCCACCTAGTGATACAGTGAAACTCATCAAGAACGCCCTTCAAATTAATGAAGTCAATCCGATAATTCAATGAGAACTCTTACTTCTTTTAGAAATTTGTTCAGAACAAAATTATCTTAACTTCAATGGACTATTATATGATAGTAAAAAGGTTTAATCATGGGTAATCCTCTAAGCCCTCTGCTCTCTGAAATTTTCGTGGATAATATTGAAAAACTATCCAAGAACATCAGTTATTCAAACACTTTATTTATTGGTTTAAATATGTCGACGATATCATTTGTTGTTTCACTGGCACAAACAGACAATTAGAGTAATTCAAAACATTCATTAACAAAAATCACGATAATATTCAATTCACGTTCGAGATAGAAACAGAAAACCCCATTAATTTTCTGATTTAACTATTACGAAAATTAACGGCAGACATAATTTTCTATTTTCATTAGCCATCGCATACAGATATAACTATTCACAGCTCATCTACATCCTTATCCACATAAATTACCACCTTACAATAGTATGGTACATAGACTCGTTAATATCCCAATGTCACAATATAATTTCATAAAAGAGCTAAATATAATTGAACAAATAGCAGTCAATAACGGTTACAGTCCAACTATGACTGAGAACATGATTTCACGCAAAAAATTTCAAAAGCAATCCAGGAAGTATTTCCAAGTATAAAGGTTCTAACACAAAATACAACAGCTTAACTTATATTGGTAATCCTAGTCTAACATTCCTCTCGCATTATAATATCAATATAGCATTCCGAATTGATAATTCTTTAGGCCGACATATCAAAAACTGCAAATCTAAAATTGATAAAAGTAATAAATCCGGTGTTTATAAACTGTCTTACGGGGATTGTAATAAAATTTATATTGGTAGAACTTTCAGGAATTTCAAAGTTAGATTATCCGAGCACAAACGTAGTTTTAATTATTATAAATCAGATTCCCATTAATCTGATCACTTACTCGAAGAAAACCATAACTTTAATGATTATTTCAAAATTTTACAAAATGAAAATAACAGACAAAACTCAATCTTTTGGAAATTTTAGAGATCAACAAAGAAAAGAATTCAGGTAGGTTACTTAATAGTCAATTAGATCTAAATCCTTCTCCTTTACTCAATCTTTTCAATTCATAAAGTAAGCAACCCGATGGGTTTTCCAACATACCTCTTGTACCTATTGTAATATTAGGAAATAAGACTAATATATAAGGAATAACTCTGTTCATTAGTTTGTATCTATCTGATGAAGCCACAGTATGGTGAAACCCGTCATAGTTTTGTTAATATAGTGAAAATCTAAATACTTTAGTTTTATTTCATGGAGAATATGTATATCGATTTTCATCAAGTAACGACCTCCTCAATCAAATTATTTTAACAGTATTGAAAAATTAAGAACGAAGTGAAATTCAAACTAATCCTTTTTGGTACCAACTTGACGTGTTCTACCATATTGCTTTCATGCATATACGGCTGACATATGATTTTCGAGTTCATTCGTTTCTTTTCAGTATCGTTGCGAATTGCAGACTGTGTGTGTTGTGATTTCAAATTATGAATTTTCCATTTCCGTAATAGTTTGTCGGTGTTTATTGGTTTTCAGACTGGGAACTTGTATTAAATGTAAGTAATTTTAAGCAATATGTTTTTAGATCTCATGTTTTCGTACCTATGTAATTTATTTTATATATACATAAAACATTTTCTTTGTTGCTGTTGAGAATACCACTGAGGGGTTTATATTTGAACCATTTTGTTTTTCATTATAGTTGCCCTGAAGAAGACCCAATGAATGTATCGAAACGTCGGCTGATTGACAATGATGATTTCTGATCCCTACTCCACTTCAGTGGATCATAATCTCTAGACATATTAACAATAACAAATAAGTAAGAAACAGCATCACCAATAAGCCTGCGCTCACACATAGCAGTAGCAAAGGATGATTTCGACGAGGCAACACCGGATAAGTGTCATTATGAGGATTGCAAATATTACTATGTAAAAAATATCACTGTTTAAGATGGACAAGTTTAATCAATGTTAGCTATTTGAAGCTTCCCTCATCATCAGACAAGTTTATAACGAAAATACAAAATAAGAAATTTTCTTATATATAGGTATATAGGTTAAAAGAACAGGTAAAATACATATCAGAGCTTAACATTGGGTACTATTTTATAATTGTGAACTACTTAAAATTTCATATAATGGGGAAAAACTTAAATAAGTCAGGTTGTTAATTAATATACGATTATTGTCTGTATTCTGTTTGGCTTCGAATATTTTTAAGGATTCAAGCTAATTGAGGTTCATACCTTCATGTGCTTGGTATAGAATCTGTAGAAAAATATGGTTGTTTTCCATGCACTGTTGTACCAGAGTGGAATTATGTGAATTATGTTCCTTATATATAATTCTAAACGAGCTTCCTGTTTGACCAATATAAATTCCGTTACAATTGGGACATAGTAGTTTATACACTCCTGAATTATCTAATTTTTATTTTTATCTTTGGCATTGAAAATTTATTTAATAGTTTGGTTGTGGATTTGTGGGGTATTTTATATTGAGGATTTGGATGTTATATACGATTTTTCCTTAAATTGGGCCAAAATAGATTAATGAGGAATATTGATGTGTGAGGCTGTCACTACTTGGAGGATAAATACTGTTGAAGGCATTTTGCAAACGTTTTTTGGACGCAAGTTAGTCTATCATGGAATAGAATAGAATACAATGGTGTATATTTAACATAAGAAAATACATGAGACGTCATCAAAAATAGTTAAAACACAAAACAACCCCTCCGTACCACCCGAAAGGAACAAACAAATTGGTACGTACGCAGAGTTGGGAGTTCTCAGAAATCTTTTTATGACTAGAAATTGATTCACAATACTCGAATTCATAAATTCTCCATGACTATAAAAAGAGCTATTCATGAAAATTTCATTAAATTTTATTGAGATGATTCGTGTTTTGTCTTCTTAGATCGAAAGGAAGTTTATTATGCCAAAAAGTTCATATAAACATAGGTCCGAAAAAGCTTCTTTACGGAGATACAGGGTGATGAGGTTTCTCTCATGCAGTTTTTGAGATATGCTGCTCAAATTTGAAATGCAAGCTATTTTTTTACAGCGTTAAACATTATACGTCCTAGATTTTAACTGAAATTCACAAGGTGTTTTCTTTTCCGAGGTCTCATTTGGCACTTTCAAACTTTTTTGCAGTACGCCACCGATCAGCCTACAATCAATTTTCGTCATCTTTGTTTAATTTATAAACTTTTTTGATACCTGTAATTTTTTCTGTCTGGGTCGGAATAATTAGAAATTTTTTTTTAACATTTGAATTTGGGAGGCTTTTACTTGGTAAAATTCCATTATCAATAGTAAAAACTACTGTGTTTTAAGGAATTTCAATTAATTATTGCGATTCGTAACGCGTTTCACTACATCGTAGCTTCTTCAGACGAATGAATGTACAGAAAATAAATGAGAATATAAATATAAATGTTCTCGAGTAATTACTTATTGTGTTGCTTCTTCTTGAGTGGTTATTTATGACAGGTATATCCAGTCAAATTAAGGAATAGATTGCTCCCCGAAGAGGCTTGATTATGGGCAATCCGTTAAGTCCCTTGTTAGCAGAAATATTCATAAATAATTTAGAGAAATTAATTCATAATCATCCACTCAGTAAATATTGTTTATACTGGTATCGCTATGTAGACGATATCATTATTTGCTTCACAGGAACAGATAGACAGTTAAGAATTTTCGAAAATCATATAAATTCATTACATCCAAAAATTGGATTCACAACCGAAATAGAAAGCAATAATTCGATAAATTTCCTAGACGTAACAATTTCGAATGAAAATGGAAAACATGTCTTCGCAATTTACCATAAGCCGTAACATACAGATATTATAATACATTACTCATTGTGTCATCCGTATCAACATAAAATGTCAGCATTCAATAGTTTTATTCATAGATTGATTAACATCCCGTTATCGCCAGAAAATTTCAACAAAGAATTAAATTTGATTAAACAAATAGCCAAAATAATGGTTACAATCCTAAACTAATAAATAATATTTTAAATAAAAACAAAGTAGAATCGCATTGAATGAAGTTTACCCTGTCGATAAATTGAAACAAAAATTCAACACCTTAACCTACGTTGGCATTACAAGTGAGAAACTGAAATCATTCTAGAGTAGCAATAATTTCAACATAGCTTTCCAAACTAATAATAATTTAGGCAAATATATAAAAAATAATAAAACCAAATCAGGTAAAAACAATAAATCAGGTGTTTATAGATTGAATTGCAATGACAGTGATAATTTCTACATTGGTAGAACACATAGAAATTTTAATATTAGAATATCGGAACATAAACGCAGTTTTTCAAATAAAAATCAGATTCAAATTACGCGAATCATCCCTTAGAAAATAATCACTCTTTCGACCCACAGTTTGAAATTTGGCATACAGATAATAAATATTGGAAGGTAGATCTTTGGTAAACTTTAGAAATAAATAAATACAAACACTCAGGTAAACTCATCTATGAACAAGTCGATCTAAGCCCTCACCTCTATTGAATCTCTTCGGGGAGCAATCTATTCCTTAATTTTATTGGATATACCTGTCATAAATAACCACTTAAGAAGAAGCAACCCAATAAGTAATTACTCGAGAACATTTATATTTATATTCTCATTTATTGTTAGTACATTCATTCGTCTGAAGAAGCTACGGTGTAGTGAAACGCGTTACGAATCGCAATTATTAAGTAAAATTCTTTAATTGTTTGTTTCTTTATATTAGAAATTTTTGATTGGGCTATTTTTTGCCTACAGACTAAAGGGTCTCGTTTATTGGCAATTTCTCGAGGGGAGTTACCTTTAATGCTCGAGGATGTGCCACTTTTGGTGGGAAACATAATGAGGTTCATGCATGACGGGGCACCAGCATATTTTAGTGGAGAAGCTAGGAAATTCTTGAAAAATACATTCAACAACCAATTGAAAGTTCGGGGTGGGCCAGAACCATGGCCTCCTAGGTCCGCAGACTTGAATAGACTTTTTCCTACGGGAATATCTCAAAAGTTTAGTTTATACCACTCCAGTGTTCACTGTAGAAGAATTGAGAAATCGAATATTAACCTCCTGTGACACGATAAGAAATACCCCAGGAATATTTCAAAGAGTGCGTGACAATATGCGAAGAAGGAAAGAGGCCTATATTCTTGCAGGTGGAGGACAGTTTCAGCAATATGTTTAGTTTTTAATTGTTCTTTTTCTAGTTTGATATTGAATAAGTATAAGTTGAATCACAGAAGACGAGCTATCAAAATAAAAGCAAATTTTGGGCATACCCATCGAGTATTTCTATCTTTTTTTTTATTCAGCGAATTTCATACAGCGAATAATATAAAATTCAAATAATTCAAATTCATTAATTTTTCACTTGAAAACGGTTTGAGATACGAAAAATTACAAGTATCAATAAAGTTCCTGAATCAAACGTAGATGGCAAAAATTGTATGTACGCTGATCAGTGGCGTACTGCAAAGAAGTTTGAAAGTGTAAAATGAGACGTGACCTCGGAAGAGAAAACACCTTGTGAATTTTAGTTAAAATCTTGGACGTTTAATGTTGGACGATGTAAAAATAGCTTGAATTTCAAATTTGGGCAGAATATATCAAAAACTGCAGGAGTTCTGAAGAAAAATTCCAATTTTTTCCAGAAATTTCAACACCCTGTATCTCCGTAACGAAGCTCTTTCGGACCTATCTTTATATGAACTTATTTTCTTAAAATTTCACGTAGATTTACCCCCCTGAGTTGTGACATACTATTTTGTAACACCCTGTATTTGAAATTTTTGTGAACCGCACGAGATATTGAGGTAACATTTTAGGGTGTTGAAAACTTTCAAAGATTCATAATTTTCAATACAAAATAATATTTTAAACTCACGAGTGGCGCGCGTATAGGCACAACGCATGTTATTCTCAAAGGAAAAACTAGGACGCTACTGATCTTTTCAAACATAATAATTATTTCTGAATTTTCAAATCAGTTTCCAAAGAAAACGTTCTACTGAAATTTTCTTGTAAGATGCCAAGTTCTTGAGTGAAAATATGTTGAAAAAATTAAATAAGAATGTCCATACATTCCATTCTACGACACGTAGTCTTCGTTCAAAAAATTCATGGTAGTGTATTTCTTCTTATCATTAAATGACTTAAGTTTGAAAATCAAAAGTTCGATTCAAGGCCAAACAAATAGTCTTGAGTATCACCAATAACTTTTGAGAATTACAAAAGCTGTACGAAGTGATCTCCTCCAGCTCGGATGCTGATTAGCGAATAACATACAATTGTAATAATTCAAATTCAATAAATTTTCACTCGAAAAAGGTTGGAGATACGAAAAAATTACAAGTATCAAAAAAGTTTCTAGCTTGAACGAAGATGACGAAAATTAATTGTACGCTGATCAGTGGCGTACTGCACAAAAGTTTGAAAGGGCAAAAGGAGACATGGCTCCGGAAAAGAAAAAACCCTGTATATTCTAGTTAAAATATGAGGAGTGTAGTGATGGAGACCTTAAAAAATAGCTTGCTCTTCAAATTTATGCTAAATATCTCAAAAACTGCAGAAGTTTTGAAGAAATAAAACTTTTTTTTCCCTATAGCTCCGTAACGAAGCTTTTGCGGCCTATGTTCATAAAAACTTTTTTTCTCAAAATTGCACGTAAATTAACTCCCTCAAGTTGTGACATACTATTATGTAACACCCTGTATAACTGCGTCTTTCGATTAAACTGTAACACCCTTTAAATCGGTTACGAAGTATTTGCGGACCTATAATTTTATGAACTTTTCCCATTAAATGACTTCAGCAATCAGCTCCTAGATGATGTCTTTTCAAACACCCAGTATATACTTCTATCTTACATTTGATTCATACGAGTGCTGAAAGATTAGATACTCAGTATGGGGTACCTTCAGAACTCTGGTATCTGGTACTTTTGAATTTTGAGTCTATCTGATGTTTGAATCAGATACTTTTGACTTATCTCCATTGGAAATTGATTATGAGCAGAATTTTCAGAACATGAGCATGCCAGACATTTGTTTTTTTTGTACATGTTACAATGTATCTGTACTCTGTTACAGCACCAATCACTTTTTCAATTCTATATTAGGCAATTGATCTGTCATAGGAATTGAACAAAGAACAAATCTAAATTATCACTTCGAATTTGGACCTATCTACTATGTAACGAAAAGGAATTTTTTTTCATTGAATTTGTCTGGTTATCATATTACGTGGCATAACATGTGAAACCGAGCCACTCACAATATCTTAATGGTCACTTCGTAGAATAAGGGAGACATAAAATCCAGAACTTTCAAAAACTAGAGAATTCCTTACAATTCTTGTCAACTCAATCATGAATTATGTGGCGCCTGTTGACCCCACACTTTGCGAGAACCATATGTATTTCAAAAATCATTTGTCCCGGTCAATTCATGCAATGGGGTATATAGGTGTCATTTACAAAGAAGAAATATATTCGCTCGGACTAAACATTCATTCTACAGTCAAGCTCAGTTCTTGATTCTTCCTCAAATCTAACTATTTACTGAGTCTCCATATTATTCTGTCACTTGGTAGTCGAATACTAAATTTCACGTTTATAAATATTATAATTTATGAATGAACTATACTTAAATTAAAAGTGATGTGGAGTTAACCCGACCCATAACAATGTCATAAAAGACTTGTATTTTCCATAAATCTCAAAGAAAAATTGTGATGAATGATTTGGGGAATAAAGTCTGGCGAAGTTTGAATTCTTAACTGGTAGGTGTATTTAACCCTGCAGTAGTCCTATTCTGTAACATTAGTAGTCGCGGTAAGTCTGAGGGATTTTTGACAGTGCATAATTAAGGAAGAAATGAGCCTTTCACTTAATAAAATGCAGTAAATGAAAAAACGTTTATTATTGAACATAACTGAATTGCACCCTGTTGGAATTAACATCAAACTCAAAATGAAATAAAATTCTGAAAAATATGTCTTTTCATGAATTCATTTTTAAAAATGCTAAAAATTAAAATACGAAAAAAAGTACGAAACAATAGTGAAATTGAATCTTCAGTATATATGCTTTTTATACATGTTGGTTGAAGTACTCCTCTGTACAGAGACAACACCAAATTTTGGCGTGTTTAAGACATACAACTTCTTTGCATTTTTGGCAGTCATATCTTGATCTATTTTTATTTTTGAAGTCGAAACTATATTTTCTGATATTTTCCGGCATTTCTAATTGCTGCTGATTATTAGCTGATGTACCAGCAACTTCTTGCATTCTCTGTTGAACTGCTTGGGGTACATTAGTTTCTATTGCACGCAGCTTCAAATGAGGATTTAATAAATCAGGAGCTATTTTCTTCAGAAAATGTCTTCTCTTCAAATCATTTCCAGGACCTTCATTGTTTGCAGTATGAATAACTTCACTATTTATTCCTGCTATATTCATCAGTGCATAGAAGATCACCATGGGCCAACGCCTAGTTGTTCTTTACGTTATATATTGTGAAAGCTACGTTATCATCTCTGGTTTATTTTGATCACCAGTGATGTGATCAATTGCATCACTGTAATGCAGACTCGATATCATCAGAACGTTTTTGTTTTTCTTAGGTACATAGAAGAGTATGGTCATATTTTCTTGGAAACCAAATATACTCGACGTGGCTGAATGTTGTTTCGTCTCAAGAAATTCTCTTGGTAACTCCTTTTTGTTTTTTATAATTGTACCAACATAAGTTAACTTATGCTCTGGAAGCAACTTTTTCACTAGAACAACAGAGGTAAACCAATTGTCCCCAGTTAGATTTCTTGAAGTTCCAGATATTGGTGACACCAAACGCTCAACAATTGCTAAAGCATCATTTTTGACCTGATAACGTCCTTCAGGCTGTTGCCCTACATAAACCTCTAAATTTGAAGTATAATACATCTTTGAGTCAACTAATGCGGGAAGTTTGATTCAATACTTATTTGGTTTCGAGGGTGTATACTGACGAAAACTGCACTTGCCACGAAATCCTTCAAGCTTCTCATAGATTGTGACTTTTGTGAAATAGTATAATGCTTTTTACAACAACAAATTAAATAATGTACGAATTGGTGGCAGCTTATCAGTGTTCTTCCGATCCTCTCTTGTGATAGAGTCATCAAAACGTAAGTGCCGTAAAAGAAATAGAAACCTTTGTTTACTCATTGTCAGCCAGAAAATTTCTAGTCCTGTCACTTTTCTGTCCCATAGATAGATATTATCTTTGAGTGAGGGCTGCCTAGCAGCCCGGCCACTGTGACCCAAAGGTCTATTGTGACCCAAAGGTCTATTGTGGCACACTCTGTCCTAAAATTCATCCACGAGCTTCATCCTTCTCGTAAAGGATACCAGTTTCGTGGGTGAGAGCTTAATAAGCTCAGTCAGCTTCAGTTTGCAAGATCCAAGTTCTTCCATCCTGACCCTGTCCCCTGCTGGGCACTCGCACACAACATGTTCCATTGATTCTATATCTTCTTCACATAGCCTACATGAAGGATCCTCAACCAATACTAATTTATTTAGGTGTTTCCTGAGGCGACAGTGCCCCGTTAATATGGCAGTTAAAACTCTCAGTTCCAACCAAGAGAGTTCAAGCCAGACCTTGGCTTTTGTAGTGGAAGGTCCACTGATAGCACGTCGAGCGTATCAAAGTCCTGGGAGGCACATCCAATGCTCACGTACTCTCAAGTCCAGCCATCGGTTATTTTCCATCCTTGCAGTTTCCCGGGGAATCCCGAGCTTAGGATCCGGTCCTATGAACTCCAGGTTGGTTTCTCGAGTGGCCTATGAGTCCGCTTTCTCATTTCTCCCAATGCCCGAGTGGCTAAGAACCCATATTAGACGGAGCCTGCTCCGCTCTCCTAGTTTGTCAAGGGTAGAACGACATTCCTGCACCATAAGTGAAGTACAGCCAATGCTTTCAGTGCAGTTTGGCTATCGGTGAGGATTTTAATTGACCTATTTGTTAGTCCCTCCGCAAGCAAGAGGTTAGCACAGTGGTAAATGGCGAATATTTCTATCCCATAATTCATCTACATTGAGCCTACTACTCTTCAATATCCCCGCCAAGTACAAAAGTCCTAAGAGAGCTTTTATTCCTACCATATTCGTGAGTATTCAATTCCGTTCTTCACTGTAATTATTGAAAAATTATGTAATATGTTTGTTGGTATTTTCGATGACGATTTCCAATATTTCATTGTCAAAGAATAAATTCCAACATTCAATAGGAGACTTGGCATTTTTCGCTAATCCTTTTACATCGAGGAATTTACTATTTATATTCCAGGATTTGGTTCGAACATTGTGAGTGAGCATGTGTTTCAACCATTTTGTGGAATTATCCTTACAATGAAATAAAGGTCGCTATGCTTCTTTGCAGGTATTATATCCTGTTCTCATCCTTCTTCTTCTTCCTCGGAGCTAATTGCCTCTACTTCCGTGTTACTTTCTTCAGATCTATATTCCACCACGTCCTCCTCTTGATCTGAACTGTCGTCTTGAATATCGTTATCATCTGACTTAGCCTCTTCCCAAAGATAAAATAATCTCTTCTGTTGCTCCTCATAACTCATATTATACTGAAAACAAAAGATAAATGAAGTAGAATTGAAATTATATTTCATTTCAGCAAAAGAACTCACCTTCAATCCTAGATACACAACTGGTCGCGGGGAGTGTAGGAGACTCTTCGACGCTCTAGCTTCAACACGAGCGACACTTCGAAACAAACTCACAGAGTATACTAAACTGTTGACGAAGTCAGGAAGGTACTGAATGGCGCGACGAGATATTCGAAAGTATGCGGAAATGCTCGAAGGGCTGAGTCTGTCAGACGTAGCGCGACTAGGTACTGCAGGGTTAATTCAACGAGATAATAGCTTCCGTTCAATGTGGCAGGGACGTCGTACTAATACGGATGTTGGTGTCACCCATTGATCGAATCGTAAGCCAATTGGTTCGTTAAATGAATTAAAGAGCGATTATTGGAGAAAATGTTCCGTGTTCTAAACCGAACTCTCATGTAATTCGTAGAATTACATCGAGATATTAAACTAAACATGTTACATATAACTTCGCACAATTTATCGTTATGTTTTGGAGGCAATTTAATTTCCAATTGTTGAGACAACGGGGTAAAAAGTGAACTGTAGCCGACAAGCATCCGAAATGTAGGTGGGAAACGAAATGAAAACGCTGACAGAATATAAAACAGTCCGAAGTTTGAATAACAAATGCCATTAGGAATGAAAATATTCATGAATACGTCACCCGAGTTTCATAGAAATATTACTTTCATAAACAGAAATATGACAGAAGGTATTTGAATATCATCGTTTTCGGTATAAACTGTTAACGTTTTAAACTGGAACCCTGAATGATTGTCCAGGTTATTCAGTGTGAAATAAAATGTGACCGGAATAAGGAAAGTTTTGTATTCGAAAAGAAAGTTTTTGAGAAGCGTCAAAGTTCAGACAAAGTATGTTTTATCAAGGCGGACAGATGTTAACACTTGTTTCTTTAGAATCCTGAAGATACCAAAAGAGCTTGGAATTAGTAAATGATTTGGTTTCGATTCCCTCGGAAACAAGAAAAGAAATCATTGACTCATTCAGTTTCTTCATCAAAACGTTCACTGCGAATTGAAGTGGTAGAGGAACTGCTGCATATTTGGAATCTAGTTTGTTTATTGCGAATAAATGTAAAGAGGAGCGGGATGGCTCAATGAAAAATACATAAAATTCTTGGAAAATTATTAAACTTCAATAATAAAAACAATCAAATGTAACAAAACCCGGAAACTTTATCAAAATGCCTATCAAACCAAAAAACCCCAGAAACGAGATTTGACTTAGGGTGACGATTATTAACACATTTTCTAATAGAAACTAATAGATTTCTTATCTTTGTAACAGCTTTATAATCTTCGAATAAATATATATATATATATATATATATATATATATATATATATATATATATATATATATATATATATATATTGCCTCGTCCGAGAAGAGATAAATATATATTGATATATATATATATATATATATATATATATATATATATATATATATATATATATATATATATATATATATATATATACCGCACGCAGCCCCAAAAGCCACAATAGTGCAACTAAGCAGGATGCCGAGAAACAAAGCGGCAGACTGCAGTTTCGCCCTTATTAGGAGCTCATCAGTGTCGCATATCACTTCTCAGCATCCTTACTAACTACATCGGAGTACCCTAACGATTCCAGAAAAGATGCATCTTGTACATACATAAAAGAGTCGCCCTCTATGGACCGTGACGGTGAACCCGCTAAAGGACATCGAGAAAAGCAACGAACCTGAACAAACAAATGTGTGAATGTCAAAATTCCAACACTTCTAGAACATCTTTCGCCGGTTCTTGAATCACATCTCGGTTCAAAACAAGCGGAATAGTCCCGTTGGTTTCAATGCTCTAGACTTTTTCAGGAAAACCTCATGTCGGTTAATATTTGAAGAACCGAATATTTTCCGTGATATTCTTCGCGAGGAGTCTACATATGTGAATTGTAAACTTGAGACAAGAAGAACTATTCAAAATCCGTAAATCAATGAATAATCCTTCCTGACAAGAGGCAGTTCTCAAATCTGCCTGCCATGCACGCAGCCTCCAAGAGCCACAATAATGCAATTAAGCAGGATGCTGAGGAACGAAGCGGCCGACTACAGTTTCGTCCTTATCAGGAGCTCATCAGTGTTGAATCTCGCTTCTTAGCATCCTAACCAACTACATCGGAGTACCCTAACGATTCCAGAAAAGACGCATCTTGTACATAAATACGAGAATCGCCTTCTATGGATTAAGTGGTTTAGGTACGCAACTACCTCCTAATAGGATTTTCAGTGATCCACTACTTTCAATTATCCGGTAAACGACGCTCAACTTTGTTAATATATGATATGATTTTATTTAAGACCCGCTAACTATCTGAAAACATTGAAACAAGATCAACGATAGCTGTGAGATTGGCATTTTGACATTTTATTTTCTTTCTGATGTATCATTACTCAATTCACATACTTATAGTTGCACAATAGTGCAATTAAGCAGGATGTTGAGGAACGAAGCGGCAGACTGCAGTTTCGTCAGTTATTAGAGCTCATCAGTATGTTTTGTCACATCTCGCTTCTTAGCATCCTAACCAACTACATCGGGGTACGACTCTCATACGTATGTACGAGGTGCGTCCTTTCTGGAATCGATAGGGTACCCCTGATGTAGCGTGATATGATGCTGAGAAGCGATATGCGACACTGATGAGCTCCTAATAAGGGTGAAACTGCAGTCTGCTGCTTCGTTTCTCGGCATCCTGCTTAGTTGCACTATTGTGGCTCTTGGGGGCTGCGTGCATGGCAGGCAAATTTGGAAACTAGCTCTTGTCAGGAAGGATTTTTCATTGATCTACGGATTTTGAATAATTCATCTTGTTTCAAGTTTATATATATATATATATATATATATATATATATATATATATATATATATATATATATATGCTATAATTAATGGTCAGCACGATTGTTGAGTGCGTTTGTTAGAATGCTCTCAGATTCTAATGAATATTTCTTGTTTCATCGCTAATATCCAGAATGGAAACGTAAAAATTGACGAGCCACAATAATCTGAATTCATTTTAGAATCAACGGCAATATAAATGTTCATGTGTGGCAATTTAAAACAATTAGGTAAGGATTTGTTTCTGAAGAGTTAAAAGAGAACGTCCAGTATATAAGTTTTGAATCGAAGGCATTTCAGAAGTTCAAAGCAGTGCATTTCATTTCACAATTCAATCTCTCATAACACCGGAGATTTTGCCTGTTTCCAAAATTTTGGGACACCCTGTATACTTCGTTAAAGAAAAAACACTCGACTTCGTTAGTAGGGACTGCAGCCTCATCTCTCATTGCTACATCGTCGAAAGAGTTTGAGTTATTTCCAGGTGAAGGGTTTTCAGGATTCAGATCGGATGAGTCACTGTCTGTCTCATCTCTTTTCTTTGTCTTTTTTTTCATTTTCTTCTTGCCTTTTCCCTCAATATTTTTTCTCTGTGTTCTGCTTTCTTTGTCAGATTTTTTAATTTGTGCATAAAGAAGTCGCAACAGCTGTTAATTAGAGACGTAATAGACATACAGAAAACAAACAATATTATCCAACAAAATGACACACTCAACTTGTCTGAAAAATAATTCTCGAACAGAAAAAACAAAATTCGCGAACGTTTCCACCGATACGCCACAGACGAATACACCCTCTTGCATCTGCATTGTCAATACGCCACAAATGGGCGGATCCACAACTCGAACGTCATACAGCTTGAGAGCGCGTATAAATAGACCAGGTAACCTATGAACATAACGGTGTAAGCTTGTAGTTCTAGGTATGAAAATGGCAAAGGGGCACTGCTGAAACGTTGCAATAAAGCAATTATTTGTTTTTTCGAAGAACCAGACGCGAGTTCGTGCTTGTTCTAACTCAAATCTTGTAGGTCCCAAATGAGACCCCTGAGGTACACCGGAGGTAACCTTCACCTGTCCAGAGGATACCCCATTGATAACGACGCAAAGATTTCTCTGATCCAAGTATGAAGCAATCCACTCAAGAAAAGATCGGGTCAATCCAGAATCTCCTAGAATTGAGATCAAAGTATTATGGTCACTTTATCGAATGCCTTTGCCATATCTTTATAGATTGCCTCGACTTGAATGGCATCATCCATTGATTTTGAAATATAACCAACGTAGGCGGAAAAGTTAGTTAAAACCGATCGACCTTTGAAGAAACCATTTTGATTTTCACATAATTTAAAATTAGACAACGGACAAAGTCTTTCCGTTACGAGAGACTCGAAAGTTTTGCCGAACTGATCAAGGATGGAAACTGGTCTATAATTGCTGATGACATTCTTGCTACCCGACTTATTAATTGGTAACATTTTCGAATTGCCATTTACCTGGAAAAACAACTTTTTTCAGTATTTGTTGAAATTTAATGTAAAGGTTCCACCACAGAGGCACCGCAAGACTTTATGAAAAACGATGGAATTAAATCAGGACCAGGTGCCCTCTTGACATTCAAACATTCAATCTTCCTCCAGATATCAGCCTCAGAAATATCGTCAAAAATATTGATGAGTTATTGTTACAAGTATTCCAATTTTTATAGAGGACAATGTCCATAACATCCCAAATATGTCGTGAGAAAATGAACGTGGTGATAACGTGGCTACATAAATATCTCAATTTGATTCGAAAATACTAAATTAATAATTCTGAAAACTGTATAGTTTGTTAATATAATAGTGATCTTCCTAACGTATGAAATATGTCGAGTCTATGTGGTCAGGCCCGCCGCTAGCGGTTTCAACGCCGGTGTGCAATTCCTATCGTGCCGCCCCTATCTAACTACAAAACCTAGGTGTTTATAAAATGTGAAAAAAATGCTGTACAGTGAAAAACTATGTTATATTAGGTTATTCTATACAAGAGAGATACACTAATACGACATTAAATGAAAAAATGAAGGCAAGAAAGGTGCAGTTTATACATATTATGTAGGTAGGTATAGGTATTAAGTTATTTTACAGAAACTGCACCTTTCTTGCCTTCATGTTGGCAAAACAGCTACAATTTTTTGGTGTCTAGTCTATTTAGAATCTCATGTTCAATTGAAATTATTGCTAAATTACTTAGTCTTTGCTGGTGCATAGTTGATCCCAAATAGTTTTTATTATTTTTAACTTTGAAAATAACCACCAGATGCAACTGAAACCGGCAATGTAAGTAGTATCCTTAGCGCTATTGCTGTATTCGGAAATGTTGACATTAATTCATTAGCAAAATGTTTTGCAATAGGGTTTGTGGATCATTAGACTGGTTTTCAGTTAAATGCAACTTTAAAGCATTGATTTCATTAAATATATCTATACCGTCAATATCTGCGTCACTACTTGAACTATCTCTTAGCTTCACATTCAAATCTTTACAATGTTTCATTAAATCATCTTTGGAGTAACTAAACAAGTTATTATTGGTGAAAAGCCAAAAACGTCGGTAAAAGTTTCCATCTCATCGAATCTGCGTTTTAAAGAAGTTAAGGTTTGGTCCAGGATCCTAAAAAACATCTACCTTGTATTTTGTTTTAGGGTCTAGTAAGACTTCATCACTCTGTTCATACTGAAATTGAGTTGGTTTTCTTCGTGGACGAACGGTATCTATAGGCGGAAAATCTGCATCTACATTAAGTTCCCGAGCCACAGTGGTAGCTTCTTCTAACACCCTTTCGAAATGCTCATCTGTGCGATATTCGGTGAATTTATGAATCAATTTATTTAACAAATTTATGCAGATTTGAGTATTTATTGTGGGTTTTGCATCATTTTGCTAATAGCATTAATTTCGTTTAAAATATCAAACCAAATTACAACTAAGCAAATAAATCTATAATTTTGAATATTCAAAGCAAGCGAATGTGCTTTGTGAGTTGTTGTACAATCCCATTCCGACGAATTGTTATCTGATATATCAAGTAAAGCGTCAAATATTTTTCGAGGTGATACCGTAAAGGTTTGACTGCATCGATTCTGCTAGACCATCGCGTGGCACTTAATGCCTTTAGTTTTAAATCAGGTAAATGCTTGCAAATTATGGACCACCTTTTGGTAGAAGACGAAAAGAAAACGTAAATTTCTTGAATTAAGTTGAAAAAGTTGACCGTGTCGTGCGTTATATTTGCCGCATCGTTAACGACCAAATTGAGACTATGCGCCGAGCATGGAACGTAAAATGCACGATTATTCATTTCCAATATTTTTTTTGTAATCCATTGTGTTTTCCACGCATATTAGAACCATTGTCATAACCTTGGCCACGTAAGTTTTTAATATCAAGAATTAATTGCGAAAATAAATCTAAAACAAAATTTAATAGTCCTTCACCTGTGGAGCTGGTTATCGGACAGATGCCAATAAAACTTTCGCATATTGTAACATTTTTAGTTTCACTGTTTAAAACAACATACCTTAGTATAACTGTAAATTGTTCTGTAGACTTACATCTGGTGTGCAATCTAATATGATAGAGAAATATTTTGATTCTCTGACTTTGTTCAGGATATAACTTTTTATGGTCGTGCCGAGTAAATCAATGATTTCATTCTAAATCTGATCTCCTAAATAGTGAGTCATGCGAGTTGAATCGAATTTCGAGGCTTGAATTCTGTGAATATGTTCCCGCATAACTGAATCAAAGGATGCTATCATTTCTATTGCTTTGAGAAAATTACCATTATCATGCTCATATAATATTTTGGACGAGCCCTAAACGCCAGACATTGATGACATAAAATTTTATAACAGCTATGATCCTTTCCAATACATCACACCATTGTTTTTTTCAGATTCTAATAGTCTCAGTTGCATTTGATTTACAGTAGTTTTATTTTTTAACATATGATTTAGTTGGACCCAACATTTTAAATTTTCGCTATGGGAAATGCTTGTTTCGTGTCGTTTTAAGGTAGATGACAGATGTTGCCAATCGGAAAAACCGCTTGGAGCTGACAGACTACTTACAGTTTTACTGAATATTTTACAACAAAACAATAGACTGAATCTTTTGACGTAGAGAAAACAAGCCATTCTCTGTTAATTTTTTCTCCATTAGGAAGATTTCTAGAACGATAACTGTTTGCAAATTTTCTTCCATCGATGTTAGCAGGAAAATTGTGGTTAAACAGCTGCACGGGACCACGGCTAACCAAAAATTAAAATATCATAATCATCACCACAATCTAAACAGCTACTTGATGACGATAAATTGCTTACAGGTTCTTTAGCACTACTTTCTCTTTTTTAGTTTTACTGAGTCTCCTTCTGAAGGACTAACATTTTTCTCTTCAGATACCTCCATAACTTCTAGATTTAAAGCTGCGCTTGTTGAAGCTACATCTACGTCAACATTCTCTTGACATTCAGAGTCCCTATTTTCTGGTTTGCTAAAAATTTCTCAAGAGATCCCGCTAGTTTTTTCTCTGTATCTTTTCTCGTTTTTGCCGTCGAAATTGAGCTCCTGAAATTTTTTCCTTTTTGCGGTTCCTGGAATTTTTTGAAAAAGTTTAGTATACGGTTGTACAAAGTAACTTAAATCCCAAAGGGGTCGATCATTCCACCATTATTGCGAACAACCTTTACTAGGGGTCAACACTGAAATCGCGAAAAAATCAGCTTTTCCATACATTTTGTATGGAATAGTTATTTTTTCGCGATTTCACCGTTGACCCTATAATAAAAGTTGTTCGTATTTATGTGTAGAATGACTCCTTTCGGGATTTAAGTTACTTTTGTTACACCCTATATAGGTATAATTTTAATATTTTTTTATAAATCTTCACTCTTAAGTTGTATAACAGAAAAAATACCCTTTAAATCACAATAATAATCACAATACTACTGCGAAAAAAAAATGTTTATACCAACTGCACACAAATGTAATGGAATAACTAATTTTTTCGCGACTTCAGAGTTGACCCCATAGTAAAAGTTGTTCGTATTGATTAGATGGAATGTCCCCTTTCGTTACTTAAGTTACTTTTGTTACACTCTGTATTAATTGTAATACATTTTTAAATAAATGTTTACTTTAAGTTTTTCAGTAAAATAACCTTTAAATTTTACATGAATACCTGCTGATATGATTGCGCCCATATGCTGATTAATTAAACAAAGACACTTACCATAATTATGATTTTTGCGCCGACGGATAATATAAATAATTTTCTAAATTATTTCTATAGTCACACTTCGCACAAAAATATACAGAATATTATTAATTTTAAGTACCCTGGACCGTTTCCGGATCTCACATTAGGGCTATAACCAAATAATTGAAGTTTGTTGTTCACTCACATCACTTTCGCATTTGTGTTAAATAAATAAAAACAAAGAAATGAGAATATAAATTTAAGGGATTTCCCTGATATCTGTGGATTTCCTATTTCGCATAGAGCACGATACGGATTAACTTTGTTCTCATGAATTTCAATAGATGGCGCTATGTAATGCTACGATATAAAAGAAATATTTGGGCGCCGTTCATCATATTATTTTTATAAGGATAATCTTTTTAGTATTGTGAGGTGACAATGTCTGAATTTTAGTCGATGATTGTCTGATTTGCCGCCCCCCTGAATGCGCCGCCCGCGTGCATTGCACGCCTTGCACGCCCGCTTATGGCGGGCCTGACTGCCCTATTTGGTGACCACGAATACCACATACCTGGCTATACATATTGAGTACAGTTGCCATCGCAGCTAGTTTGGGAGGTGGAGTAGCATTCGATCCCCAGGACGACATATTATTGTAAATACTGTATATATGAATGTTTAGAATTTGTGGTTGATAGTGATAATAAATTAAATGTTTATGAACTCTGTGTTTCCTCCGCTAAGCTACCTGAGCGTAAAACTCGTTACAATCTCCAGTGCAGAATGGTGACGATATTCCTCAACATTGGGCAAATCACTGCCATGCACACTGATCGAATTAACGTTACTGAGGACAAGGTCTAACACTTTAACGTTATGATTACGCACACCGTTGAATTGAAACATAGGATTATATGCACAAAAGACAGTGAAAAAGAATACACTTGGCTTGAAATCACTATCCGAACCATCCTGGTACCAATCGAATTCATTGAGGTTAAAATCACCAACAAAAACAAACATCCGCCGGGCCTGGGTCCATGAAAGAAATAACCTGATCAAGGTATGTCAAAAAATCATTACTTTTCATATCAGGAGGAAAATAGCACATACATAAATGAAGTTTTTGATTTGCTGTCAGAGACATCCTGATTTACAAATCCTCCACAATCGTATTATTTGGCATATCCGAGATTACTTCGACATCATATTTTTTAGAAACACCAACAAGAATTTCCCCTCCGTCCTTCTTCCGGCCGTCGGCTAAGAACCTGTCCTTGCGGAACACATTGAAATCTGCACAGAAAAGCTCAGCTGAGTTTATATGCGGCTGCAACCATGATTCAGTTATACACACGACATCACGATCACCAGCTGAGTACGCAGTTGAAAATTCGTCCGGCGACCACGACAATTTTGGTAAAAAATACTGAAGTTTTCATCCATAATATATTCGAAACTTGGTTAAAACTAGAAAAATATAGAAGTATAGGGAATCGCTAGCTGATACTCTGGAGCATATCCTCAGAGGTAACCTGCACTATCCTTGAGGAATCATTCTTTCTCATGAGAATCCTGCCCTCCTGCACGAAGCAGTACTTAAATTCATGTTCCTTGGAATATTGTTTTGAAATATAGAATAATCTTCTTTTTAACGACGTAAGACTTCTATTGATGTAAATACGAAAATCTGAATTAATGTTGAGTAGTTTATATTGTATTATAAATTAATTTCCTTCATACATCTCGAAAAATTGGGGAAACTTGCCTACAACCTAGCACATGTGCGACTAGCTGCGTATCAACAGATTTCTTTTGGTCTCTGTTTTCTACATTCAATCAGTATCAATTCACGAGTTGACACAGCTAGAGAGTGATTTCCGCTTGAAAAATTCATTCTCGAACTTTCATAGTTAATCCGCTTCAAATATTGTTCAGATTCGCAATTCATAGTTTGGCCCTCAAAAATATAGCCGCTTCAAACATTGGTTTAGTTCGCAATTCATAGATTAACCCACAAAAAATAGAAAAACATAATAGCGGAAGGTCTAGATTGATCATCCTATCTCATATATATTGATTGATCATTAAAACCAAGTGTTTTACCAACATCTATCTATTGTCGTATTCCCGGTTGGGAGCGACAGTCAAGGGGAAGTAGCAGGACTGCAGGACTTCTGACACCAGTGACGCTTTCAGGAAGGAAAGGTACGAAACTTGTAGGATGTGGCGCTTTTACCGGCACACTAGGACTTTATTTGATATGTGGCACTTTTACCGGCACACTAGGGCTTTATTTGAGATTTGAGAACTTGTCAGAATCAGACACTTGGAATAAAACTTGGAACTTGAATATGTTTGTTTTATTATGTAAAATAGATGAAAGTACACTTTGGTTACAATCGTAGATAAACGTTGTTTATAATTAACTTAACTTATGACACTATTTATATTTATACACTGGAGATGTTGCTTGTTTGGAATATAGAAATGAACTTGATTCGCAGTGGAATTGCTGCACATATTTATAGGTGAATGCATTTACGTCATAATTGCGTAGGTTGATTATAGATAAAATGAATATCTGCTGAATAAGGGTTGCCAACATCTCGGGGTTAATTAAAATTTTGTTAATTATTAATCAGAACAAAAATTTGGAGAATAATTCAACATTATTAAGTAGATTGAATTTTGAAGTTATTACTTAGTCGTTTTGACCTTCTTAATGATTGAGGAGGAGACTCCTTTTGTTCTGACAAATTTGTTAAATATTCTAAGGGTATTGTTTCCTATGATATGTTACTTTAAATGGTTCAGATTCTTGCTTCTGATTGCATTGATTGAATATTTGAAAACAAGGTAAACATCCTTGTACATTTTTGATTCTTTTGGTGAAAAGCAACATAAACTTTTCATAAGACTGATAATTCCAAACCATTTAAGTATTCTTAAAATAATTATTAAGATTATAATACTTAAAATAATATACAGAATGAATATGAACCATGAAGATCGTTTTATAATAAAAGGTTTGTTTAGTTGAGCTTGTAATTGCTCATCAAATTCATTGAGTTTATGCTGTGCATATTTTAATTCTTTTAAGTCAAGATTTGCTAATTTGATTGGCTCTAATTTTATGCCATTTAGCGAAATATTTTTCTTCAAGTGTTTACAACAATCTTCTTGGTTAATGTTTGTTAAAGGTAAAACATTTGATAATTCATCAGTACCAATATAAGTTTCTATTTCTAAGATAACATTACTTGTAAAAGCCTTACAATTTGGCTGTAATTCTAAAATTCCTAATTTATCAATTCTCTCCGTCACTGTGGATTTATCTTGACACACTATTGAGAGTTGCGTAGGAAAAGTCACACTATAGAACCACTTGTTAAATTTGAGTTTATGCCATATTTCTAACTCAGCAATAAAGTTTTTGTTTTACATGATTTAGGCAAATTTTTCATATGATTATTATTTAACAATTGTACTTCACAATTTTCAATATCTAAAGTTATTTTCTTAATAGTAGATATTCTCTTGCATAACCATTTAGCAGGGGTAAATTCAAGACAGTTGTCCAAATGGTCTAAGTAATCATAGTAATATTTGTTATTAGAAATAATAATATATGGCTTATCTGGTTCTATATAAGAAAATAATGTTGTGTCTTCAGTATGAGGGACTGGCAAGGAAACATCTCGTAGAGCTCATATTTGTCGCCGTTTACGAGGGTATTTTAAAAGAAGTTACCAATATATCATTTCTTATGAATGATTTTAATTCAATAATTTTATAATACATGAAAATATTTTCGATTGTTAAAGGAATTGGTAACGAGTGTTTGGTAGAGACTTTTGTAATTCGTTATACAACGTTTCTGGTTGTAATATGTTGTAATTAATGATACCGTTGGATATTAGGATATGTCGTTGACGTATTGATTCAGTGAAGAGGAAAGTTCGTCTGACATTTCTATTAAAAGTATTAAATGATTTGATATTTGAATCTCAGTATCAACTTCGTTTATAACTTGTGAGACATCATTTTGGAATTTATTGAAATTTTTCAAATTTTTATTCAAAGTAATTACGTTTTGTTCATCCTCTGTAGGGAATTATTAAAATTAGTAATTGTTCCAGATATGATGGAAACTTGTTGTTGCATTAAAACATCTGTTTGTTTTGATTATTTATCAATTGATTTATTGAGTCTGAATAGAAATCTGCGTCGTCTGAGTTTGGTATTCCAAAGAGCCATTTTGTTGCGTAAGAAATGCCGTTTATTAGGCCTCGTTTGTGTCGAGTAGTGTATGTGTCGATTTTATGAGCGACAATATTGAATAAAGATTGAATTGAGTTGAGTTTTGTTCTGATATATTTCAGCTGATTGTAACAATCGTTGCTTATGTGACTCGACCTTGCTAAGTTGCAAATATCTTTAGATATGCTATAATAATTATTCAAAATAGTAATCTTTCCATTGATATGCGTAAGATTAATAAAGGTTAATAGAGTGTAAACTTCGTTTGATAGTTTAACTTGTCCTAGGTCTTGAAATAATATGCCTGACGATTCGTTTATCGCAGTAATCTTAAAATCATTGGCGGTTGCTAGGACCTGGGACGTCCAGTGAAGGATCATAATCAATGTCCATATCGGAGTCATTTTGTTCGTTTGCATTATCTGAAAGTTCATAAAATGGTTTCAGTTGATTAAAATGATAGGTTTTCAATTTATTTCCTATCTCTAAAGTAGCAGTTTGATTATTATGTATTTGAATTATTTTATAAGGTCCTTTGAAATTTTTGCAGAGTCTTTCAGACGTGTTTTTGCGTGAGAGTCGCAGAAAATTACTTTATCATTTTCTTTGAATGTATAAGTTCTATGATGCGTTTTATCATAATGAGCTTTCGATTTTTCTTTAGAATTTATTTGATTTTCAACAGCTGCGGCTCGTGATGATTTCAATTTTTCGCGATGTCATTCGCTAATTCAGAGTAATTTGGTTTTTCGGTAGGATTTGTTATAATATTTGGAATTCTTGCTTTTTGTCCGAATATTAATTCGTATGGAGTGCATTGAGTGCTTTTTGAGTATTTGTGTTATAGCAATAAGTAGCAAGATTCATAAATTCGTCCCAATTGTTTTGGTCTTTGTTTACATAACATTTGAAGTAGTCTTTAGTGTGAGATGAGTCCTTTCTAGAGCTCCATTGGTTTGAGGGTGATAAGGAGTAGTTAATTTATGTTTCATAGACATCATTTTATTTAATTCTTTCATTGTTTTGGAGGTGAATTCCATACCTTGATCAGTTAGAATAGTTTCGGGAAATCCGTATTGAGTACAAAATTTCAAGAAATGTATGGCAGTATTTTGAGCATCATGACTTTCCATGGCGAATGCTTGAATAAATTTTGTTAAATCATCTTGAATTGTTAATATGAATCGATTGCCATTTTTCGTTATTGGTAAAGGTCCTACTATATCCAAAGCTATTTGTTCAGTGAATCTTCTGGAGGTAGTAGTTATTTGCATGGGGCTTTTATTATTTCTAAAATCAGTTTTTGACATTTGACATGTTTCGCAATATTTGATATAATCTCTTATGTCTTGTTTCATATTGTCCCAATAATAATAGTTTTTTATTTTATCATAAGTTCGTTCAAAGCCTTGGTGACCTGAGATTGGAGTATCATGATTGTCATAAAGAATTTGTTTTATTTGATCCTTATCGGTGATTAATGTTCTAGGATGTTTTAAAATCTCATAATTTCTGTTTCTGAATAAATATTCTAGTAAACTGTGAAAAGTATCACTTTTTATTTTTAATTCCGTATCTGGAATGTTTGTAATAGTGAAATTATCAATTTTATTCACATCCAATATCATTTTTAAATGTTTCATTGTTTCAAATAATTGTTTGTATGTGACTGAATCATTTATTGATTCTTTTATAAAAATAAGAAATATATTTTGGTCGGGTTTTTTTGACATACATACTTCAGTAATTCGATTTTTAGTAGGTATATTTTTATACGCTCATTAACATAATTGTAGTAAATGTTTCTTTGAGATAAATCTAAAGAAAATGGAATGACTAGATTTTTAATCTTTTGTAAAGGCAAATTAGAAGTTTTAATTCTTTAGTGTCTATAGTTTGTTGATGATATATTTGAAAATTTTCAAAACTAATTTCGTCATTATTGGTTTCTAGTTCAATTTCTTCACGATATACATTTACTTTTTTCGAACGGGATTCTGCTTAAGAAGTCCGCATTTTTGTTTTCAGTTCCTTTTTGTATTTTATTTCAAAGTTATAGTCCATGAGTAATGTTTGCCATCGTCCGAGTCTACCTGACTGATCGGCGCTAGTTTTGAGATAAATTAACGGTTTATGATCCGTGACAATAAATATTTTTCTGAACCGAATAAATAAGGTCTGAAATGTTTACATGAGTCTACTATACTAAGTAATTCTTTTTCAGTAGTAGAATAATTTTGTTCTGTTTTTGACAGAGTTCGGGAGTAGTAAGCGATTGGTCGTTCTTGTCCATTGACATCTTGAGATAATACTGATCCAATAGCTTCATTTGATGCGTCTGTTGTAAGAGTGAATGGTTTAGAAAAATCTGGATAAATAAGTATTTTATCACTTGTGATAATCCGTTTCAATTCTTGGAATGCTTTTTCTTGTGATTCTCCCCAGTTGAATTTAGTATTTTTACGTAAAAGGAGGTTAATGGTTTAGAAATTTGTGAGAAATTCTCTATAAATTTTCGGTAGTATCCGATGAATCCGAGAGAACTTTTGATCATCTTTGTATTTTTCGGTGTGCCCGTATTATATATAGCTTCAATTTTTTTGGGTCTGGCTTTACACCTTGATTTGTAATTAAATGACCTAGATATGTTATTTCTTTGTGTAAAAGTTACATTTTTCTGGTTGTAGTTTTAGATTATGAAGTCTTAATTGATCAAAACTTGTTTTAGTTTTTATTGTGGTCTTGTAATGATGAACCATAGACAACAATATCGTCTAAATAACAAAAACATGAAATGCCTAGTAATTCTGACAATACTATTTGCATCAGTCTGACAAATGTAGCAGGGCTATTTTTTAATCCAAATGGCATTCTATTAAATTCGAAATGACCAGTAGGGTGCTAAAAGCTGTCTTATATTTGTCTTCTTCTTTGACTTCGATTTGATGAAAACCTGACGCTAAGTCTAGTGTTGTAAAATAAATTGAGTTTCCAAGTTGGTCTAGTATGTGTTCAATATTTGGTAAAGGGTAACTATCCCTATTGTAACTTCATTTAGTTTACGATAGTCCATGACTAATCTGTAATTTTTCTTTTTGCTATGGGGTTGTTGTTTTTCATAACTACCCAAACAGGACTTGAATAAGGAGAATATGAGGGTCTAATGATATCTTGTTTTAGCATATCATTAATTTGAGTTTTAACTTCTTCCTCATAAATTTTGGATACCTATAATATTTTGCGTTAACAGGTGCATTTGACGACGTAGTAATTGAATGTTTAATTGTATCTGTCGTAGTAAGAATATCACCTGGTAGATAAAATAAATCAGAGTAGTGTTGACAAATTTGAATAATAGATTCTTTTTCTTCTTTGTTTAAATGATTAAGTCTCAAATTATTGTTGAGTAAAGTTCCACGCTTCGTTGGCTGGACTTGTGTTAAGTTAACAATTTCTTCAGGAATAATTTCAGCTAACTCAAATGTTGGTTTATCAATAATGATTTCATTGTGTGATAAATTTAAAATAGGTATATAAGCTTTTGATTATTATTGTTTACTAAGGTATTAGGAATGAGTACGTCTCTTTGTATTTCTTGATTGATTATAATTCCTAATGGTAAACAATTAGATAATTTAACTTCTGCTATAGTTTCACTTCTTGCAGATAATATAATTTATTTGCGTATTCAATATTGTTTTGAATATAATCTTCTTTGAATGGTAATATGATATGATCTATTTTATTGTATTGTTATTGTAATCAATAACTGAATGGTGATCTTTCATAAAATCTGTGCCTAATATTCCGTCATATCCGTCTAATCGTATTTCTTTTTCGTAAATAACGTGTGCTTTTTTGCGTAATTGTTGCGTTTGGTAGACACAATGATAGTACTGTTGTACCTAATGAAACGATACTTGTTTTTGGATGAATTCCTCGAACTTGAATTAATTCTTTCGTATTTAATATTGTTTCGCTTGGAATTAATGCCGTATTTTTGATAATTGTGATAGATGCTCCGCTATCAATAAGAAATTTTATTTTTTATTTGGCGAATTTTCTAAGTAAAAAGTCAATATTTCGAGATTATTTGCATTTAATGTTTGACTTATCCGTTCATAAGGAATTTCGTGTATTTGAATATTTTTATATTTGTTTGAACATTTGTTGAAGTTCGACGTGATTCTGATTCTTGTCGTTGAATGTCTCTTGTAATTGGTCTTGGATCTCTGGGACATCCATCGGAGATTGACCTGATTCGTTTAAATGGTTCACTCTAGGATTTGAATTTTTTTTTCTACAATATTCTATAGAGTGACCTGGTATTTTACAGAAAGAGCAGAAATATTTTGATTTCTGGGAATCATTTGTTTTCTTGCTTGTACTTGGATTAGTATTTTGATTTGAGTTTGTATATTTTTTCTTTTTGCAATTTTGTGTTGGATGATTTGTCATCTTGCAAATTGAACAATATAAATTGGTTGATTTGTGAGGTTTCACGTAATTTAAAATTTTTTCTTCTTGAAGAGCTAAATCGTAAGCTTCGTTAAGAGTTTTATCTCTCGTGCCCTAAGCATTTGACTTATTTCGGGTCTGCAGTGAATTATAAATCTTCGTAGTGCGGTTCTTTGAATCGCTATTTTCTGTCCGGCGAATTCGTTTGCTTCGGAATTTAGAAGTTCAGCTTGGATACATTCGTTTTTGTTTTTTCAACTCCTTTGAAAAAATTGGAAATATTTTCGTTTGACATTTGTTTTAAATTTTCAAGTTCTTCATGAGCTTGTGCGACATGTTTTGTTTGACTGTAATAAAGTTTTAGTCTGGTTTTTAAAGAATACCAACTGTCAATGTCTTGAATATCGATTTCGTTAATTACATTTGTAGATAGTTGTGATACCACGAATAAGAAAAGACTTGGTTTTTGGTTCACTTGTGCTAATGAAAATGCTGAACTAACGTTAGTTATAAATGTGTGAAGTTCGTTTCTATCTCCATTGAAAGGCTTAATGAATTTAAAAAGAACAGATAGAGGTAATATTTCGATATTTTCACTCGCATCTGATTCATTGCCGTCCACACTCGGGTTTGGTGAGGCATGATTTGATTTTTGAGCCATGGTTATATAAGAGAATATTTGTTTGTTCAATTGACAATACAAATTTTAATTTAATTGAGAAATGCACTAGAATATGCAATAGTATTTGCTTACTTGTAGTTCCAGTTGAAGATTCTTCTTGTTTCTTGAAGATCTGTAGATGAGTATCTGATTTTCGATGGCGATGCAAGGCAGGAAGGTCTTCCGACGAGGTGCTCCTCTAGCAATATCGACTATCGTACAGTATTTTACCTGAAGATCTCCTTTGCTCGGAATGATTTGGAAGTAGGCGAATCAATGGTGTTCTACCGAAAGAAACTTGCTAGTTTTCCAAATACTTCGTTATCCCACGATGTGATACCAACTTTTGTTTCTATATCACTTCTGTGTGATACCAAAATTTTTTTTCTATCCCACTTCTGACACCAATTTTTATGTCGTATTCCCGGTTGGGAGCGACAGTCAAGGGAAAGTAGCAGGACTGCAGGACTTCTGACACCAGTGACGCTTTCAGGAAGGAAAGGCACGAAACTTGTAGGATGTGGCGCTTTTACCGGCACACTAGGACTTTATTTGATATGTGGCACTTTTACCGGCACACTAGGGCTTTATTTGATATGTGGCACTTTACCGGCACACTAGGGCTTTATTTGAGATTTGAGAACTTGTCAGAATCAGACACTTGGAATAAAACTTGGAACTTGAATATGTTTGTTTTATTATGTAAAATAGATGAAAGTACACTTTTGGTTACAATCGTAGATAAACGTTGTTTATAATTAACTTAACTTATGACACTATTTATATTTATACACTGGAGATGTTGCTTGTTTGGAATATAGAAATGAACTTGATTCGCAGTGGAATTGCTGCACATATTTATAGGTGAATGCATTTACGTCATAATTGCGTAGGTTGATTATAGATAAAATGAATATCTGCTGAATAAGGGTTGCCAACACTATATTCCTTCCTTCCTTCTACACCTTCTATTTACTACCTAATATAGAAGGAACAAGATTTACATCCACTGAGGAGTTCTGTGATCAATCAATAAAGGGTAAGTGACCAACACCTTAATCTTACTCTTTTTGATTTCTTTTTTATACAGTCCATCAAAACAGCATTAGCTATTCAGAGTATTCTGGTTAAATTCGTCATATTAGTTGACCAACCAAAGGCTCAATCAGAATCCCTAAAACCGATTTCACCAGAGTGATTTTGAATATTCGTTTATCGCAAATTTAGATTTGAATTTCAAGACAATCGGTCGTAGTTTTTCAGTCTTTTTGGCTTGGAAATGCGCCCACACTCCCAATGAGAACATCAGAGCTTTCAAAGTTGATTTTGGCTGATATATCCTTAACCACCTGAATGACACTCTCATTCCTTGACTCAGGCACTTCAATGCCTTCTAGCTTACTCATTTCCATACTCTGCTGGAGCGTATTGATGTCAGATTTGATCTTCTTGTTCACTGAATTAAGGGCAGAAACCTGAGAGTCGAGCGAAGACAACTTCTTATCAAGTACCTCCACTGACTTCATTCTTTTATCAAAGTCATCGATTTTATTACCGGAAAAATTAATTGATTCAGAAAAATCGTTCTGTTGTTTAACGACAGATGATAATTCACTCATTATTCTATCTAATTTACGCTCAATACTCTTAGTGTCGGCTGGTTTAGTAGCAGTTATACACTGACCACACAACCACTTAATTCCTCCATCCCCCAAAGACTTGATTATTCGGTTTTACACCAATGCATGAAAAATGTACCTCCTTGATACAAAATAAAAACTGCACACATTGTTTATTCCGATTACACGGATTATCACAGGACGCACCGATGCTCGGAATTCCTAGATAAATAATTTGTTTTACGCGAAATAAACAAAAGTCTCAATTTCAAATTAACTTATAAATTGATTATGCACAAGAACGTCCGTGAAAAACCAATTCAAAGTAAACAAATCACTATATCATGTACTTGTTGAAGAATATAATCAATTTTCGAAAATTAAAATAACAATAATACTTCCGAAAACTCGATATAATTGAGGAGCGATGAAGAAACGCGTGTGTATCCCATATCATTCATTCACAATATGGCGGTCTTGGTCTCGATCTTGGAAAAATACAGGAACAAGAAACTAGTTTTCAGTAAGAAATTAGAAATCAACAATAACTAGTAGCAGTAAGCAAGGGCTTCATAATATAATCATCAGAATATCCTTAAAAAGTAAATTAATTCACTATATTATGTGATGAGTACAACATCTTCAAGACTGTAGGAAACCCAAGAAGCATGATGTCAATACCTTCGTGCAATTCAGAAAGAATTATTGTTTCTAATTTCGATCCTGATTGAACTCGTCAATCATTCATTGTGCGTTTGATTATCACTTTTGTAGGATTAGTTAGAATTGGATGAAAATGGAAGCTAATTGAAATTGTGGCGATTACTCTTGCGAGTAATTTGATAAATCCTGATCGAATTAATGTAGGTAGGTCGGATGATGAACGATCCACCTGTCCGAATTGTATTTGTTGGCAAATCATCGCATAATCAGCTGAATATTGAACCGCTGAGAATTGATGGGAGATGAACGCAGACAGGGGCACATTCTCCCACAGGGTGGAATAATTGTTGATTAGTTGGTAGTAACGAATTTACTCCATGTGTTCGACAGTGAGAATAAATATGGAAATACTTTAATGAAATTGAAAAAATTCAATGTTCAATTTTTATAAAATGAAAAAATGCAAATATTGGGTAATCCAACGAAAGCGACAGGTTGAAAATAAAATAAATAGGAGAATCTAACTGATTGTAGTATTCAATATTGAAAATTCATGGTTTGTATATTGAAATTATTATATTTACTCTAGTTATCGCCTCACCTAGTATATCGATTAACAATTATATACATATTGTGAATATTGTAGATTCAATAATTAAGAAATATACCGGGTGGCTCACCACATTCGCGATGGAAGATTGAGCATATTTTACGGCCGGGTTCGAAATTTTTTGGGCATTCATATGTAGTGCTGTAGTAACTACAAACTAACAATATTTTAGAGTATAAAGGTGCTTCCATAACGAGGTTTACATACCACAGTGATTTTTCAAATTGGACACCCTATATTTTGTTCCGTTTCTGAATGTGTGAGGAAAACTGAGGGTGAGTTTATCCGTCGATCGCGTGTGCTTTTTGACTGAACTAGAAAAATTTATTTATTACGTAATAAAATAACACTCTGCTAGCGGCAAAATGCGGCTTTATCAAAGGAACTCGCGGTACTTGTCAAAGAAAAGCCGCGTTTTTTGTTCTTGCCGCTTTTCTAGAAATTTCGGGCGGCGCGTTCTGACGGGAACTTTCGAGAATTTCGTTCACGCCAATATAAATGTGGCGCCTGTAGGAATTGAAGTTATTCTGAATTGTAACTTGAAGTCAATACAACGTCGATACAAAGTTTATTATTAAATAGTACAAAATGAGTGCAGAGAAGAAATCTGAAACGTATCATTTTAATAACGATTGGGAAGAAGAATTTTTCTTTTGCATGGTGAAGGATAAGTGCATTTGTCTTATTTGTCGTGCGTCAGTTGCAATACCTAAGCGTGGTAACTTAGAGAGGCATCATAAAACGGTTCATAAAAACTTCGGGAAGGATTTTCCGCCAAAGAGTGACTTTAGAAAACGAAAAGTACATGATATGATATCTTATTTGAAAAAAGAACAAACCATGTTCACAAGACCAGCCAAACAGTCAAAAGCTGCTACGATCGTGACATTTAAAATATCTCATATATTGGCGAAACACAAGAATCCATTCGAAGATGGATCGGTTGCGAATGAAGCATTTATTGAAGCGGGTGAGCGGGTACGTGAATTGATATCTTGTTTGAAGAAAGGAGAAACCATGTTGACAAGATAAGCCAAATAATCAAAAGCTGCTACGATCACGTCATTTAAAATATCTCATATATTGGCGAAACACAAGAAAGCATTTATTGAAGCGGGTGAGACATTAGTTGGAGATTTTAAAATGAAACAGAAATCATGTCTGCTGTTAGGGAACTTCATTTATCTCGTCCGACTGTTACAATGCGTATTGAAGTAATGAGTCAGGATATGGCAGATAAAATAAAACATAATATCATGAAATGTACATACTTTTCTTTACAGTTTGACGAATCCACCGATATGACAGACACGACCCAGATGTGTATTTTTATTTGGATGATATTTAATGACATGTTGACTAAGGAAGAATTTTTGACAATCATTCTTCTGAAACGGAAGACCGTGGCGAAGATATATATCACGTCTTATTCAGTTTTGTAAAAAACTACAAGGTACTTATATATGAATTAGTATGCATTACAACCGATGGAACACCAGCAATAACTGGGAACAAAAACGGTTTCGTGGCATTGTGTCGAGCTAATGAAGATTTCCCTTCATTTTTGTCATTCCATTGCATTATACATCAACAAGTTTTGTGTTCGAACCTTCTGAACACGAAGGAAATTATGGGCATTGCAACGAAAATTGTGAATTCCATCCGTGCACGTAGCTTGCAACGGCGGCTCTTTAAGTTGCAGTTGGAAGATAGGGGGTCACCTGAACATACTGATTTAGTCCTTCACATGGACATCAGGTGGTTGAGTCGCGGAAAATTCCTAGAAAGGTTTCAGGAATTATTTCCTGAAATAACAGCTTTTCTAGACGAAAGAGGTGATGACACTCAGATGTTGAAAAACGAAAAATGGCGGACTGATTTGCATTTTTGACTGAGCTCACAATGCACTCAAACGCCATTAACTTGGGGCTTCAGGGTAAAGGAAAAATTATTATCGAGATCATTAGCGAAGTAAACGCAATCAAAAGTAAATTGCAACTTATGATGGATCAACTGAAAATAAAGGATCTGAAACATTTTCGATCTTTGAAAGCAATGATTCCTCAGTTTAATTATGATACGTTTGAGGCTGAATTATCAAATATTTTGGGACAATTCGAAATGCGTTTTTATGATTCCAGTAAATTGGAAAATATAGCATCATTTATGAGTAATGTTTTTTCATGTAAAAACATCCAGGAATTAGCTACTGAAATAGCAAGTCAGTTCAATATGAACTCATGTTCTATTGAAAATAAGTTGGTGCAGATTATATCAGATATAGATCTCAAGGTTACAGCATCTGATACAAAATTTCTGATGTTTTATAACTGAAGATAAATATCCGAATCTAAAGCAAATCGCTCTTCATCTGACGGTAATGTTTGGGTCAACTTACTTGTACGAGTCTGCATTTTCTGAAATGAAGATAAATAAGTCAAAATATCGCAATCGACTAACTGACGATCATATGTCATCATGCTTGCGATTAGTTCGAAAGAATTTTTATAGAAAATTTTGATTTGAATGAACAATAATTTTTAATGATATCTATAAGGTAGTGCGACAATTTCACGGCTGGGGCTGTAACGTAAGATACGACTGGTCTAACGGGGTTATTTACTTTATGCAATTTAATGAGTGAATACAGTTGAGGTGGTTGAGGGTTTGGTAAAATTAATTTGTATTTATCTATTGCTTTAATTAAAGATTTTGCGTCATTTATTGCAATTTTAATATTCATCCAACTTGTTCTACGATTTGTTTATAATACCATACTCTTCATTCTATTTTTCATTCTTGATAAAACTGCTGTGTCAGCGAAACGTCGTCGAATTTTTCACTACCTTATAGATATCATTAAAATTATTGTTCATTCAAATCAAAATTTTCTATACTATAAAAAAATTCTTTCGAATTGATAAATAACATAAAAATCGTTAACCTACCACCTAACGCAAAACTTATTTCGTTTAATGTTGAGAATTTATACCCAAGTGTTCCTCCAGGTGATGTCAAAATATTAATCGAAAACATGTTAAATTCGAATCATGTTAACCACATAATCAAATCAGAAATATTGAATCTGTTGGACGTTTGCATTGAACAAAATTATTTTTCTTTCAACAACATCTATTACAGTAGCGAAAATGGTTTGATCATGGGAAATCCTTTGAGTCCACTTTTAGCAGAGATTTGTATGAATAATATTGAACAGAAAATTCATACACATCCACTCATTTCCAAATTTCTTTATTGGTATAGATATGTTGACGACATCTTAGTATGTTTCATTGAACTACTCGTCAATTAGACTTATTTGTTAATTTCATTAATTCCATCCATTTGAACATTAAATTCACGATAGAAATTGAACAGAACGATTCCATAAATTGTTTGGACTTAAAAATCACTAAACAAAATAATAATCATGTTTTTCGGTCTTTCGTAAACCAACACATACTGATACAATTATACATAACTACTCATTACATCCAATTCAACACAAAGTTGCAGCTTTAAACAGCAAGGTACATCGGTTACTCAATTTACCTTTATCAGTAGAAGATTATAATAAAGAGTTAAACACCATCAAACAGATAGCCATTAATAATTCATATAATCCGGATATGATAGATCTAATCATTCGTAAAAAACTCTATCAGAAAGCAATAAATGAAGTATATCCTATTCATAAAGACTATAAAATATTCAACAGTTTAACATTCTGCGGTTCCGCAAGTACAAATATTAAATCCTTTCTCGTCAAACAAAATCTTAATATAGCTTTCAAAACTTCTAATAACTTAGGTAAACATATTAAAATAATAAATCTCGTGTTGAAAAATCAAGTAAATCAGGAATCTATAAACTCAATTGCGGTTCTTGTGATAAAATTTATATCGGTAGGACCTATAGGAGTTTTGGCATAAGAACATCTGAACATGAACGTAGCTTCGATAAAAATAAATCTGATTCAAATTATTCAAACCACGTAATAAAAGAAAACCATTCATTCAATAAAACTTTGACATATTACATATAAAATCAAAAAGTTCAAAATTAGATCTCCTAGAAGCATTAGAAATAAATAGATACAAACATTCGGACAAGCTTTTGAATGAACAGGTAGATTTGAATTACTCACCCCTACTTAACTTGTTTAATTAGTTTTTATTACCTTTCATACTAACTGTACAATGGCTCGGTGTGGATTTTCCTGTTATTCATCCAACTTGTTCTACGATTTGTTTATAATACCATACTCTTCATTCTATTTTTCATTTTTGATAAAGCTGCTGTGTCAGCGAAACGTCGTCGAATTTTTTCAAATAAAGTGTAGATTAAAGTTAAACCTTGTGTTTTTATCTCATTTATATCATGGATCTACATCAAGTAACGGCCTCCACAATTCAAATTTTTGTTTTGTAACAATCAATAAACTCGCAATTTTGAATAACTTTGAGTTTGTTCATTGATATTATAGAGAATAACCTAACTAAACCTAACCCAAGCCTTGACTAAAATAATGTATATTGTGCGGAAAGCTAATATCTATATATGTTACTGTACACCCTACCTAGGTAGGAAGGTAGGTAGGTAAGGTCTATCGTGTATGTACGACAACCCTGTATCACACACACACTTGCAGCCTCTCAGAGTCGATCGTAAGTAGTCTGGAAATATTGAGGTAGATCGCCAGCAATTCAAGTTTGAGCACCCCTGCTCTATAGCTATCGTAAATTGTTTCCATAATATTTAACAGATTCTGAAATTTGAGGACTTTTAAAAAAATTTTGTGCGCTCAATATTGATTTCGAAGCTTCGGATGTACAACTATTGTGAAAGTATTTGTTGCTGCTTGACCATTTGTTACAATTTGTTGATCTATGTTTTACAGTGTGTTCGAAAACGATTTTGAAGTTGTTTTGTCAAATGGCATACCTACAACTGAATGGTCGAATAAGTGGTATATTTCAATACCTTTCGGATACAACCTAGGTTCTCTATACCTATTTTCAATGGTTTCGAAGATATTCGAGAGTTTAGCCAATTTTTATCGAATTTCAAGTGATATTCCAAATTTTCACTTCAATTTCCATCTGAACCGATTGTTGTCTTAGAAGAAAAAACCGAATAAGATAAAATCATTCCTGTGTTAAAATGTTATGAATCATAACCATTCAACAATTATTGGGTAAAAATTGATAAATGATTTGAGATAAAAATATTACATTAACTCATGCCTCAAACCTAATAGTAAAAACGAAACATTTTTTTACATAAAATGTTCAAAAAGGCCTCCATATTGAACGATACGCAATGTTACCCTGTTGTCGAATGAACTTCTAACGTTACTTAGCATGTCCGGTGTTACCGATCGAAATGGTTATCTTATCCTCTTTTTCATATCGTCAGCCGTCGTTGGCGGAGATCGAAATACAATTTCCTTCGCATACCTCCATGAGAAAAAGTCAAGGCAAGTTAGATCAGGTGATCTTGCAGGCCAATTTTGGAGTGCACCTCTACTGATTCATTCATTACGAAAGTGTTTATCAATGAAATTCCGTACATTGACGCTCCGTCCAATTGGAACTATATTCGTTGCCTTATATTGATCGTCGCATCTATAAGAATTTTTGTGGAATATCACGAAGAAACCTCAAAAATATATTTCCGTTCAAGTGCTCCTGGAAAAACAACTGACTGTTGACTTGCGGGCCTATGATTGCCCCCCAGGTATCAACGTGTGGAATCTGATCATCGTAATTATGAAAATTGTGCCAGTTCACTAGAGAGTTGTTGTGGAAAGTGCATTTATCCGAGAACATAATATTTTCTGCAAAATTTTCATTAGTTCACTTTACTTCAGATCATTACTAATTGTACTATTTTCTATTCATCAAGAATTCAATAGACCAATTATCAGGAACGTAAATATTATAACTATACCGAAAGATAATGACAAGACGGAAACAGACAATAGAAAACAAGGTAAAACAGCATTGAATTAATTAGTTGACAATTATTTATTTATTCATGTATTTATTTATTTCTCAATTTATTTGTTTGTTTATTTATTTATTTATTTATTTATTTATTTATTTATTTATTTATTAATTCATTCATTTATTTATTTATTTATTTATTTATTTATTTATTTATTTATTTATTTATTTATTTATTTATTTATTTATTTATTTATTAATTCATTCATTTATTTATTCATTTATTTATTTATTTATTTATTTATTTGTTTATTTATTTATTTATTTATTTATTTATTCATTTATTTATTCATTCATTCATCTATTTTTTATTTATCTATTTATCTATCTTTCTATCTGTTTATCTATCTATCTATCTATCTATTTATTAATTTATTCATTTATTTGTTTATTCATTTATTCATTCATTCATTCATTCATTTATTTATTTATTTATTTATTTATTCATTTATTTATTTATTTATATATCTATATACTAATTTATTTATTTATTCATTTATTCGTTCATTTATTCATTTATTTATTTATCTATTCATTTATTTATTTATTTATTTAATTATTTATTTATTTATTTTTTTTTTATTTATTTATTTGTTTATTTATTTATTCATTTATTTATTTATTTATTTATTTATTTATTTATTCATTTATTTATTTATTTATTCATCTATTTATTTATTTATTAATTTATTTATTCATTTATTTATTTATTTATTTATTTATTTATTTATTTATTTATTTATTTATTTATTTATTTATTTATTTATTTATTTATTTATTTATTTATTTATTTATTTATTTATTTATTTATTTATTTATTTATTTATTTATTTATTTATTTATTTATTTATTTATTTATTCATTTATTTATTTATTTATTTATTTATTTATTTGTTTATTTATTTATTTATTTATTTATTTATTTATTTATTTATTTATTCATTTATTTATTTATTTATTCATTTATTTATTTATTTCTTCATTAATTTATTTATTCATTTATTTATTTATTTATTTATTTATTTATTCATTTATTTATTTATTCATTTATTTATTGATTTATTCATCTATTTATCCATTTATCCATTTATTCATTTATTTATTTATTCATTCATTCATTTATTTATTTATTTATTCATTTATTTATTTATTTATTCATTTATTTATTTATTTATTCATCTATTTTTTATTTATCTATTTATCTATCTTTCTATCTGTTTATCTATCTATCTATCTATCTATTTATTAATTTATTCATTTATTTGTTTATTCATTTATTCATTCATTCATTCATTCATTTATTTATTTATTTATTCATTTATTCATTTATTTATATATTTATTCATTATAAAAGACCAATGCGAAAACGACATCCACTGAAACAATTTGAATTAGAGTGTCTAGTCAGAAGTATTGCCGAATATACAAAGTAATATCAACAGGTAAGTAACAAAACAAATGCAAAAATTCACAGCAATCAAAACAAGAGAAAATCAATCTCAACAAATAATCATAACCTTTCAACATACTATAACTAGCGAAACATCAATCGAAGGTTCCTCTCGAACGAAAATAGAGGAATCCCGAAAAATCTAAGATTCGGATACAGGTTACACAAATGAAAAATTCTAGCAAGTGGAGAGTTTTGAGCACTGTTAGTATTACGAAATTCAATGGAGAAAAGGTCATGATGCCTCAGTATTCTGGAGGGAACCTTGAAAGCATTCTCCTGTAGAATATCAGGTACCTGAAGCAAGCCGTTTGAGATTTTGAACATAATCAAATATCAGAAATAATTCTACGATTTTCTAGGGAGAAAAATATTCAAATATCTTCAAGCAGGGGCGAAGTTGTGATCAACAACATTGAAATTAATTCTAGGACACAAAAATCGGATGAATCTAATTTGAACACTTTCGATACGATGAGTGAAACATTTATAACGGGGATTCTATATAACAGAAGCAAAGTTCGACCTACTACAAATATAAGCATGATATAAAATAATGAAGAATTTAACTAGTCTGAACTCTTTACCTCTTCTGAATATGAAACCCAACATTCGGTAACAACTGCTCACTATACGATCTATATGCAAATCAAAAATTGATTCAGAATCGAATGTGACGCCCAGATCCAAAGCTGAATACTCACGTTTCAATACATTGTTATCAATTTCATAAGGAAAGGTAAAGATTAATTGATTTATGGTGAAAGATATTGTAAAACATTTTTATCGAATTTAGGAATAGCTGATTCTTTTCACAATACTTGACTAATTTATCTGAGTCCTCTTGAAGTTTAAGACTGTCTTCCCAGCTATTTATAGATCGAAATACTTTTAAATCATCAGCATAAAGCAAGAATTTGGAATATTTAAAACATTTAACTATATCATTGATGTAAATAATGAAACAAAGAGGTCCTAGGTGGGTTCCCTGTGGAACACCAGAAGTGCCTAAAAAACTTTCAGACTCATAACCACTTACACCAACAAAGAGCAATCTATCTGTAAGATAGGATTGAATCCACTTCAACAACCCCCCCCCCACACCCACCTAAGCCAGTTTGACTAACCTAACCTTTGAGCTTTGCTGCAGCCAGTACTTCTTCATAAAAAAATGTACTGCAGAAGTGTTATGCTCATTTATGTACAGCCTTTCAGAAACGCCATTGATATTCAACCCAGGATCACCTTTCCTGTTGAGACGACGTTTAGCCTTCGTGGCCTGAAGAAAATTATCCCTTATAGTTTTCGATACAAAACGCACGACAATGTTCTAGGCTTTATCTTCAGCCTTAGCAGGGACGCGAGTCACAGAATCTAAGGCGTTTCGATCCACAGGAAAATTTAATTGACTTCCAATAGTTTGAATAACACTGACGAGATACTCATTAATCTTTTCAGGGACATCCTGTATTTCAATTTTCTTCGAATAACTGAAAAGTTCCAGGTTATCTATTTTTGCTAGCATGCTCAATTCTTTTTTGAGCCTGAAATTCTCCCGCTTTACCATATCAAGAGTCCTCAACAGATTCTTCAGGGGATTTAATTTTGATTCAAACTCAGTATTTCGTCACTGCAGAAATCAACCTGGTATTTACGCTACCAGAATCAGCTGTATCGAACACTACACCAACTGATCCCGGCAGATGACGACAATTACTGCATTTCCATTGACCTCCAGGAAGGTTATTGATAGCACTTGCCTGGTGTTTCGATACATCACAACACTGTGAATTTGCGTGAAGAAATTTTCACAGAGCTCAGAGACTTTAGACCCGGAGCCTTTTTGGAAATATAGTTATTGCACTTCACGCAGGCATTTATTCTTTCGCCCATCATTATTCACTTCGAATTGTATGAAAATAATTGATAAAGGTGATATTTAAAATACGCGTGAGCAACAAGTCACACTTATCAAAGAGAGACGTAGAGGTGTTGATCATCTGACGGCTCAACTATAACTTGATATGTTCAAAAGGGTATCGAATAAGAAGTGGGAAACTATCAAGTTTACGCAAGTCTGCGCAATTTTGAAATTACGAAATCATATAAATAGACGAATTCAGGTAGTTTCAAGACAGTGCGTGCTCCGCTACCGACCTGAGTTCCAGACCAGACAAAATCTTTGAGGTGGGAGCCAGCTTTCAGTGAAACTGTTTGTAAATTCCAGAGACCACCGTTGTGCTGAACTGCAGTGTGTTATACCGAGCGGAGTGTTCCTGGTGTGGTCTGACTGTTGTGCTCTAGGTAGGATAATTCGATCTCGAGTAGTTGCTCGTCCTTGTTGAAAATGGGTGGATGACCTGAGCAGTTGCAGTGTCCTGAACAAGAAGCAGCTTCTATTTTTTCAATAGTCATTTTCCTAATCGGGGTATGTAGACGTCCTACATAGTTGCTGTGTTGTATCGTAAAAAACGTTTCATTCTTTATAGCATACCTAGTGTTTTTTTGGAGATGTTGAGAGTGTTGTAGCATACATACTTGTGTCAGTGGTTTGTAAGTCTCTCACTTTGGACTCTCGCACATTGAATACTTCGCACATTTATTTTTGAATTTTTTATGCGCGTGAAATGAAATGAACATGTTGAGAAAAACGTTCGGATTTTAGTAGCGAGTATGATGAGCTCTACGATTTCGCATACTCCCGCAGTTTGCTGTGTCTTGAGTAAGGCACGTCACTTACCATGAAACAAGAAGGGCGTTACTGTAGGAAGATGTGCCTTGACAGACCATGATATTGTACGTTTCAACTTGGACCACGAAATTCCACAGAGTGTTACGAATTTTTGACAAAAAAAACACTTTTAGTTTTGAACCCGTATAAAATTTTTTTCAATTTTTTTGTTTTCTCTTATAATTTCTACAGAGCAGAAGTGTTGATCTATAACTTGCCGAACAAATCATCTAAATCGGTTGAGAATTAAGAAAAATATCGAACTTCGAATTTGGTTAAAGTTTCGAGTGTTCTGCTAATTTTGCCTCCGATTGTAGTTGCTCTGTTGTATCGTAAAAACGTTTCATGCTTTTATCATACCTAGGAGATGTTGAGAGTGTTGTTGCATACATACATGTGAGTGTTCATGCCACCAGGAAGACCTATGCCACCAGGAAGACCTATCGTGAGTATGATTCCGAGTAGCTCAGTACTTCCTAGTTTATTTGATATTAGCACATAAATTCATTCGAACAGTTATTTTTCTTATGCTTTCATTATTGATATCACTCATATCTGCCTTCATATCATTCAATTCTCACTTTGATTAATGATTTGTAATCAACTGGTTTAGATCATTGCCCCAACTATCATTCAAATTGTTTTTTGTTTCATCAAATCATTTTTACCTGCATTTCAATCCGATTCCCCGGCTCCCTATAATGCACGCAAGATTCATGTAAGCTTTCAAATCATATCTTCTGCCTGGTCATCACTCAATTCCGCAAACTAAATGGATTCATAATATACACAACCAAATTTATATGGAATACCTCAGGGATTTTGGAAATTTCGAAGGATTGTTAGAATTGATCCTTTTAAGATGTTTGAATTGAGAAAAGAAGTAAATTGAGGTTTATTTTAAGAAAGAAACAAATGAAAGAAAATGGGAGACTCTTTCTGCATGTAGGAAAAGGATTTAAAATTGTTTTCTCACGGAGTAGGTATTTTATTCTCGACCTCACTAGCTTTTGTTACCTCCTTTTGCCCTGATAGAAGCCTGAATCCGTCTAGGCATGCTTTGGATTAGGTTTTCGACCTCCTCTGGGTTGATATTCTGCCACTCTTCTGTGAGCGATTGTGGGATTCTTGGAATATCCTGGCGCGATTGAATTCTTCCTCTGAGATTATTCCATAAATGTCCAATAGGATTCAGTTCTGGAGAGCAAGCTGTCCAGTCCAACATAGCGATTCTCTGTGTTTAAAAATAATGTCGCGCGAGGTTGCTGGTATGCGGAGGAGCATTATCTTGCCTAAAAGTGGAATTGTCATCGTGGACACCTCTTCCGAGTCTCACTTTCGGCTCCAGCACTAGGTCCACGTAATTTCTAGCTGTTACACTCGCAGGAAACGAAATCAAATTATTTTGCCTCCCAGCATAATGCCACCCAAAAACATTATACTGTCCCCTTGGTATTTCGGAATTTGTCTTGCTACTAGAAGTCTAGCTTGTTTTCCACGACCCCTTAAAACCAGAATCTAGCGTTCATCTGATCGAACACCAATTTTTGTCTCATCCTTAATGATGACTTAAAATCTGTTTTGCCTCCCAACATAATGCCAGCCTTTGGTATCTCGCAATTTGTCTTGCTGCTCGAAGTCTAGCTTGTCTTCCACGACCCCTTAAAACCCGAATACAGCATTCATCTGATCGAACACCAATTCTTGTCTCATCCGAAAAAAGAACATTTCGCCAATTCGCAATATTACAATTTTAGTGCTCGATGCACCAATTAAGTCTGTTACTTTTTTGTTGTCTGGTTAGCTCTGAAACTGTCAAGGGCCTTCTGCTGTATAAACCTCTTGAACGAAGTCTTTGACGTATCGTTTCGACTGATACACTGATCTCATTCTCCAGAGGTGATATTCCTACGACTTCTTCTAGGCCTATTTTGCAGAGATTGTAGCTCCAGGTATCGGGCGTAAGTTTTTGAAATTACCCTCTGTGATACTCCCATTGTGGCCACTATAGTAATGTGTAGTAATCTACCAGTAAAGATTCGAAAATCTACGCATCGAACTCGACATCTTCTTTCATCGCCGTACTTAAACCGCTGTGTTACCTGTAGAAATAATCGATTGCTTTTGAGGCGCCGACTTTTTCCGACTTTTCGGATATCAGTCAACTTAAAGAACTCCAGAGTTATCCAGAATTAAGTTTGATTTTATTTTGCACTTGACGCTATCCTGGCAATAACATTAAGTTCACATTCTTACTTTATAAAATTCACACTCGTCAGTCCAGTGTATGTGGTATCTTTTACGAAAGATTTATTTCGATTTCCATTCAGCAAAGTTATGTATCCGTATTGTCTTCAAATATCTGAGTAGAGTAATATTCTTTCTCTGGGGTATTGTTCTCACTATATGAATAAAGTTTGTTAGATTTTCCGGATTCATTTGAGATAATAATGTTGGATATAATTTTGAGTTGAATAAAAACTAATTTTATCTGATATGACTACGTATCCAATGCTTATTTTGAATTTATCCCTACTACGAACTTTGAATTAAATTTTTCCGGCTAGAGTAGTAACCCCGGCCTTAGGCTTTGAAGCTTCGAAAGTCTAAGTCTAGAAGTAGGTTCTTCCTACTTGAGAATTACAAGAATGGTGCTCTAGAGCCAACCTTGGAAGGTAAGAGCGTATAAGTGACCCATTTTACTGAGACACCGACAAAGTAGCGTCACAACATAATACGAATGGAATTCGTGTTTTTCAAGATTCTGGATACACTTCCTCCACTAATTTTCATTTCATCGGTAATCTTCCGCTAACTGGTACTAGAATTTCAACCACGGTGGCTACAACTGTCATTTCATTTTCTTCATCTTCTGTCACCCGCTTTTGTCTGTACGTATTTTGATAAGCTACGTTGCTGGTTTCCCCAAAATGCAAAAATCATATCAAGTCGTTCTTGTATTTAATGAGTATATCAAAATTTTCTTACCAATAGTAAGAAATTTGTGAACACAATGATCTGATACGTATTCAAAATTCTTTTTTTTTGGATTGTGGAGGCAGTTACTTGATGTAAATCCATGATATAAATGAGATCCATGATATAAATGAGATAAAAATTGCAATAAATGACGCAAAATCTATAATTAAAGCAATAGATAAATACAAATTAATTTTGCAAAACCCTCAACCACCTCAACTGTATTCACTCATTAAATTGCATAAAGTAAATAACCCCGTTAGGCCAGTCGTATCTTACGTTACAGCCCCAGCCATGAAATTGTCGCACCACCTTATAGATATCATTAAAATTATTGTTCATTCGAATCAAAATTTTCTATAAAAATTCTTTCGAATTGATAAATAACATAAAAAAGTTAACCTACCACCTAACGCAAAACTTATTTCGTTTGATGTTGAGAATTTATACCCAAGTGTTCCTCCAGGTGATGTCAAAATATTAATCAAAAACATCTTGAATTCGAATCATGTTAACCACATAATTAAATCAGAAAGAATGAATCTGTTGGACGTTTGCATTGAACAAAATTATTTTTCTTTCAACAACATCTATTGCAGTAGTGAAAATGGTTTGATCATGGGAAATCCTATGAGTCCACTTTTAGCAGCGATTTTTATAAATAATATTGAACAGAAAATTCATAAACATCCACTCATTTCCAAATTTCTTTATTGGTATAGATATGTTGACGACATCTTAGTATGTTTCAATGGAACTACTCGTCAATTAGACTTATTTCTTAATTTCATTAATTCCATCCATTTGAACATTAAATTCACGATAGAAATTGACGAGAACGATTCCATTAATTTTTGGACTTGAAAATCACTAAACGAAATAATAATCATGTTTTTCGGTCTTTCGTAAACTAACACATACTGATACAATTATACATAACTACTCATTACATCCAATTCAACACAAAGTTGCAGCTTTAAACAGCATGGTACATCGGTTACTCAATTTACCTCTATCAGTAGAAGATTATAATAAAGAGTTAAACATCATCAAACAGATAGCCATTAATAATTCATATAATCCGGATATGATAGATCTAATCATTCGTTAAAAACTGTATCAGAAAGCAATGAATGAAATATATCCTATTCATAAAGACTATATAATATTCAACAGTTTAACATTCTGCGGTTCTGCAAATACAAATATAAAATCCTTTCTCGTCAAACAAAATCTTAATATAACTTTCAAAACTTCTAAAAACTTAGGTAAACATATTAAAAATAATAAATCTCGTGTTGAAAAATCAAGTAAATCAGGAATCTATAAACTCAACTGCGGTTCTTGTGAGAAAATTTATATCGGTAGGACCTATAGGAGTTTTGGCATAAGAAAATCTGAACATAAATGTAGCTTCGATAAAATAAATCTGATTCAAATTATTCAAACCACTGAATAAAAGAAAACCAATCATTCAATGAAAACTTTGACATATTACATATAAAATCAAAAAGTTTAAAATTAGATCTCCTAGAAGCATTAGAAATAAATAGATACAAACATTCAGACAAGCTTTTGAATGAGCAGGTAGATGTGAATTATTCACCCTACTTAACTTGTGTAATTAGTTTTAATTACCTTTCATACTAAATGTACAATGGCTCGGTGTGGATTTTCCTGTTATTCATCCAACTTGTTCGACGATTTGTTTATAATACCATACTCTTCATTCTGTTTGTCATTCTTGATAAAGCTGCTGTGTCAGCGAAACGTCTTCGAATTTTTTTTCAAAATAAAGTGTAGATTAAAGTTGAACCTTGTGTTTTTTATCTCATTTATTCAAAACTCTTTCGTTTAAGACTGGCATAACATTTTTTCCTTATAATATTGATAGGTGGCAACAACAACCTTTTCCAGAAATTTGTGGATACCATGTTCATTAACCTATTCCCGTCCGGTTAATTTTTTTTAGAATTTTCGAATTGTTTTTTGTTAGTCATCTAGAATCATCATCCATATTAGCATAACCGCATATCCATCAACAGAATTCTGTTCTTAGTTTCGGAAAACCATTTTCTTTGCGTATGATATACGTTGGGCACATTCTAGCACAATAAATTACCTATTGACCAGCACTTAACTTTATTACAGTTATTATGTATAATGATGGTACACTATGAAACAATTATCGGGAGGCAGTCCCACATTACATTTTCCGTAGGAGAACTTAGTGCACTTCCCACAATAGGCACAACGCCTTAGGGTGAGCCGTTTGTCAACCAGATGATCGCCTTTATCATATCCGATTCTTCTCATAACGTTACTAGAGCATTTGGGATTGGGACCCTGCAAGTTTGCAGGAGCAGTAAATATTGCCAATTTAATTAGTCTCAGAAATTCCAACATTCCTATTTTGGGATCAGCATAACGGTATAAGATCCAACTGTCCACCAGTGCTCCATTCAAACAGAACCTCACAAACGGCCAATACCATTTTTTCGAACGAATCCCTACCTATTTTTATCGGAGAGATCTACTCCGCCCATACCCTGGTGTAGAGATTTAACAAAGGTGGTTGGTCCACATGAATATGCGCTCTTTCTTTTTTTGACCATCGTTTGCAACTGCCTTTGGTGAAACACGCATCATCTTTAGTGACACTAGTTGCCATGGTCACTTGGCTGTTATCATGCCAACGATTAAGGACTTTATCATCATTGTTATCATGACTAACATAATAACTGCCTCTGTCAAATTATTTCAAATCTTTCAATGGTGCATTTTCTATTCTGTCTGATTTTATCGTACGGATACAATTGATGCTATTCTGTTTCAAATTTTGCAGAAAAGGAATTGAATTGAAGAAGTTATCCAGGTACATGGTGCTTCCTGGAGGTATATACCATATGCACAACTTTTCTGTTACACTGGACTCTAATGTTTCCTTCTACTTTTCGCCAGCACCACAGTACGGACTGAATTTTAAAAGATAACCCTCAGATGTAGTGAGACACCAAAACTTATATCTGTGATGGATAGGTTTTGACATGATGAACTGTTTCATGCTGTGGTGACCACCAAAAAGATCATCCCATGGGTTGGAATAATGATAGGGAAACATTGTTTACCTGATCTGTGAGGGGCTGTATTTTGGAAACCTTATTGGTGGGGTCCATGTAAGCATTATTGTTGAAATGCAAGTAGCGGTAAATGACTCAAATATGTTCCTAGACATGCTGTTACTAACAAGAGAATTGAAGTAGTCAGATTTTGTTTCCTACTTCATTCTTTGATATGGCACCTTGTTATTATAAGACAAAATTATTATTCATACATCTCTTGAGACGAAACATCGAAATCGTGATTTTCCATGAAATAAGCATACCCCTTGTTTTCTGACAAACAAAATGAATAAACTCATCATCGAAAAATAACCTGAACACATCAATCGGCTGCAAGTTATCATCTTTGATTCTATCAATAATTGTTGGTTCGGGAGTTTTGCCCATAGTTATTCTTTCTGCGGTTTTTTCTATGTCCACTTACTTCCATTCCTTTTTTAGTTGTCGTTGCTTCTTGTTACGTGTAATAAAAACTAGCTTACCTTGTTCTTGTTGCTGTTCTTCGGAATAACAAGAAATATGTGGTTCCCTTGGTGAAATCTCTAATTTTGAATTATCACACTAAATCTGATGGTTGAAATCCTGAAAATAAATCGAAACATAAGATCAAATTACTTCTCTTGAGATCTTTCTGTTTGTAAACAAACAGTTTTAACAGGACTAAGTCAATGACAAATGTCATGCTAACCTGTGAACTATAACCTTCTGTCTTAAAATTGAATTACAGCCTATTGTCATATTCTATTTTCTCATTCTGAAACAAAGGATAGGTTTCCCAGTCAATTGTCAGAAGTTTTGATGAAAGAAGAAGCAAAAGTTGGTTGTAAACCAAACGCACTTTGGCGGATTTACTTCTATAAAAATCTTCAAAATCGTTTCAAAGCCTGAATTATAGCTTTCAGCTAGGCTTCATACGTTTTGTGGATTCATTTTGATATCGCCAACAACATTTTGACACCGCACAACAACTAAGGTGAGTCTACTATCAAAACTTATGGCAAACATCCAACTGGTTACCGATTTCAGGCCTCTTATACTTGAGTATACTTCTCATTCAGTTCATCCAAAATCGCTCTTATTTAGGGTTGGAAAGGTTCTGATCGAGGAAATCCAGTGCTCTACTGACACCGCTGTGGTTGTTCATTGGTCCCCACTTTCATACCATAATCGCCAAGATTTATTGATGGATTCCCGCACTTAGAGGAAAGGAGAAAACACAGTACTTGTTTTTTTTTTATTAAAGGAGAATTCATTAATAACCTGCAGATAAGTTTAGACTTATAAGGACTATATATGACATACAAATCGTACCTGCTTCATTCACATTACGGTCACAACTCCAGTTTATTCAACAATTTAGCCAGCTCAGTTATTTGTGGCTTATATCAAATTATCACCATTTTCATTTAGGATTACTACATTTATTTAAATTAATTCCTTCCTCATTCACACCAGGTTCGTGTGTATTGTTCATTTCAATAACGGTATATCTACATATTTTGCACCACTTGCGTTTATGGTGCATTATTTTTCATTCTCTTATTTGGTATACTAATGTGAAAAACCCATAAGAGGGGAGATAAACGTTTATTTCCTTTGTATCACCTCATGATTATTATATAAAGCCCTGGTTAAAAGAAACTGAAATATTAATAATCCAATTATATTCTAAAGTTTGGGATCTATCAAAGGAATTCGTTTCATTTTGATACCAAGCCCTGAGATTGAATAAAAAGGTAAGAAATTCCAACAAAACCACAACTTGTGAAAATTTCTCCTTGCCACCTCTAAATCGAAGAAACATTCTTCTTTTCGGACTCAACAGTTTTGCCAAGGGTATCTCGTCTTCAGAATTAAATGAATCAGTAGTAAAGTTTCTACCGCCATGACCGATGAGTGTTTGTTTCTCGCCCCTCAACATGTATGTAACATTAATCTTCTGCTTCAAGATTCCCTTTACTATGTAACCAATTCTGCACATATCACTACCTTCACTTCGCCGTCGTCTTCGTCACTGTCTGCTCCATATTCTGGTGAGAATAGTGTAAGATGAAGCCTAACCTCCCACTCATCCACTTAATCGAAACATTCGTCACCCGAGCTCAATAGTTCTTCATCATCCTTTGGATCAGAGGGATTATGAGATTTCTTCCCTAAAAATAAAAATGAAGATATAAAACACACGAATGCCCACCGTATGATATTTCATACGTAATTATCTTACATCGAAATTCGATAGAAATATTTGTAAAGCTTTTTGGAGGTATATAGTATTCCATTCAGCGGATTCTAAACTTCATTATCTAGCGGTATTGTGAAACTCTCTTCTAATAAACTAAACATTATAAGAAGATAAACTTTCCTTAGGCTCATCTTTTCGGCATCGAATGACACTACTAAATTCAGCTCTCTAAAATGTTCAACTTTAATGGCCAATAGGACTTTCATGATATTTACTTCAAGGAATATACTTCTGTGCTGACAGATAAACACAAATAACAGCAACTATTGCTCTCAATACTGCTCTTAACTAAGTATAAACATAACCTCGAACAGTGTTTTATTTTAGACAAAGAGGAGGAAAATCGAAAAGATGCACCCCGGGAACGGGGCCAATGTCGGATTTTTACCGACTAAAAATTGAAATACGCTTTCGGTACGGAGGGTCTAAACAATTACCAGGGAACACGGTCTTCTGATGATATCGTACCATTTCGGTTTGTAGTTGGTTAGAGTAGAGACAGTAGAGTTCTCATGAACTGATATATTTGCTCGAAGGTTGTAAGCCAATTTGAGAGTAATTTCGGTAAATGATGGCATACCGAAGTCTTTGAGTACGTCGGAATTTTAAACGTACCATGAGATGACGAGCAATGCTCGCAACAACTTGAAATATGTGGATTCTAATTTTTGGAAACGTTTCTTCGGAGCTGTATCATGTAGATTGGAATATCAGATGTGAATGAACTACGGATAATTGCATTGAATGCAAAAAGTTTGGTTCTGAGGTATACTTTTGTAGTCCGGAAGAAGGGATGAATGCAGCTTGGCCTTTATTTTGGACATCGGATATTTGCTTGTTTCATGTAAGTCGTTTGTCGAGGTGGACGCCAAGACATATTACAGAGCGCTTCCATGGAATAATAGAATTATGCACATTGAAGTTGGAGGATGTCCTCATTCTTTTCAAGAACAAGGTAGCTTCAGATTTGGATTCATTGATCTGGAGGCACCACTTGGATACCATTCCAGAAGAGTTGGCAGATGTTTTAGGATCCGTGAGCTACCATGAACAATTGTCTTGCTGCACGATATAAGGGCAATGTCGTCTGCATAAAGGACTGTGAGAATATTCGGGTAGGATGGAATATTCGACGAAAATATATCGAATGATGTGGGAAAAAGTACAGACCCTTGAGGAACACCGGCTGAAATTATCCTTGGGCAAAAAATGCTGTTACTAACATAGACAGAGATGGAACTATTCGGTAGGAACGAACGCGAATTCTCTTCTAATAAACTAAACATTATGAGAAGATTTTTCGGCGTCGAATGACATAACTAAATTCAACTCACTAAGATGTTCAACTTTAATGACCAATAAGACTTTTGTGAAATTTATTTCAAGGAATAAAGTTCTGTCAGCCAGATAAACACGAATAACAGCAACTACTGCTCTTCACTAGGTATAAACATAACCTCAAACAATGTTTTTTTTAGATAAACAGGAGAAAAATCTTCGAAAACATGCACCCCGGGAACGGAGCCAATGTCGGATTTTTACCGAATAAAAACATCCTCTTGGAGTTCCAGCCCGTAGGCTATAATCTCCATGCGTAGAGAAAAATGAAGAAGGGGAGTTTGACGGAGGACCTAATCAATTACCGAGGAAAACGGTCTTCTGATGATATCGTACCGTTTTGGTTCGTAGTTGCTTAGAGTAGAGACTGTAGGGTTCTCATGAGCTGATATGTTTGCTCGAAGGTTGCGAGCCAATTTCAGAGTAATTTCGGTAAATGATGGAATACTGAAGTCTTTGAGTAAGTCGGAATTTCGAACTTGGACAACGGATGGTTAAGATGCTCGCAACAGCTTGAAATATGTCGATTCTAATCTTTGGAAATGTTTCTTCGGATCTGCACGGTAGATTTGAATATCATATGTGAATATACAATGGATAATTGTATTGAATGTAAGAAGTTTGGTTTTGAGTTAAACTTTTGCACTCCAGAAGAAGGGTTGAAATTGGATGAATGCAGTAGGGCTTTATTTTGCTTGTTCCATGTGAGTCGTTTGTCGAGGTGGACGCCTAGATATTTCACCGAGCGCTTCCATGGAATAAAAGAATTATGGCCTTTAAAGTTGGAGGGATTCTTCATACTTCTGGAGAAGAAGGTAGCTTCAGATTTGGATTCATTGAACTGGAAGCGCCACTTGGAATACCATACCAGAAGAATTGGCAGATGATTTTGGATCCGTGAGCTACCATGAGCAATTGTCTTGCTGCACGATAGAAGGGCAATGTCGTCTGCATATGGCTGTGAGAATATTCGGGTCGGATGGAATATCCGACGAAAATATATTGAATGATGTGGGAAAAAGTACAGACCCTTGAGAAACGCCGGCCGAAATTATGCTTGGGCAAGATATGCTGTTACCAACATGGACAGAGATGGAACTATTCGGTAGGAACGAACGCACAATGTTCGTGAGATATTCGGGAAAGCTGAATTTAATCATTTTGAATGTGAGACCGTCGTGCCAGACGTGGTCAAACACATGTTTGCCGTCAAGCAGAAGCATTGATGCATACCAACGTTTGTTGTGACAATCCGTGAGATACTCGCCGACATAAAGGAGCTGGTGTCCAGTGGCGTGATTTTTCCGAAAACCATATTGGAAATTCGGAATTGACTCTCGATATGGGAGTTCCTCCGACTCATCCACTTGATCGAAACATTCGTCACCCGAGCTCAATAGTTCTTCAGCATCCTTTGGAACAGAGGGATTATGAAATTTCTTCCTAAAAATAAAAACGAAGATATGAAACACACGAATGCCCACCGAATGATATTTCATACGTAATTATCTTACATCGAAATTCGATATAAATATTTGTAAAGCCTTTTGAAGGTGTATAGTATTCCATTCTGCAGATTCTAAACATCATTATCTAGCGGTATTGCGAAACTCTCTTCTAATAAACTAAACATTATGAGAAGATAAACTTATCTTAAGCTCATTTTTTCGGCGTGGAATGACATAACTAAATTCAACTCACTAAAATGTTCAACTTTAATGACCAATAAGACTTTTGTAAAATTTATTTCAAGGAATAAAGTTCTGTCAGCCAGATAAACACGAATAACAGCAACTACTGCTCTTAACTAGGTATAAACATAACCTCAAACAATGTTTTTTTTTAGATAAACAGGAGAAAAATCTTCGAAAACATGCACCCCGGAACGGAGCCAATGTCGGATTTTTACCGACTAAAAACATCCTCTTGGAGTTCTAGCCCGTAGGCTATAATCTCCATGCGTAGAGAAAAATGACAGAAGAAGGGGAGTTTGACGGAGGGCCTAATCAATTACCGAGGAAAACGGTCTTCTGATGATATCGTACCGTTTTGGTTCGTAGTTGCTTAGAGTAGAGACTGTAGGGTTCTCATGAGCTGATATGTTTGCTCGAAGGTTGCGAGCCAATTTGAGAGTAATTTCGGTAAATGATGGAATACCGAAGTCTTTGAGTAAGTCGGAATTTCGAACTTGGACAACGGATGGTAAAGATGCTCGCAACAGCTTGAAATATATCGATTCTAATCTTTGGAAATGTTTCTTCGGATCTGCACGGTAGATTTGAATATCATATGTGAATATACAATGGATAATTGTATTGAATGTAAGAAGTTTGGTTCTGAGTTAAACTTTTGTACTCCAGAAGAAGGGTTGAAGTTGGATGAATGCAGTAGGGCTTTATTTTGCTTGTTCCATGTGAGTCGTTTGTCGAGGTGGACGCCAAGATATTTCACCGAGCGCTTCCATGGAATAAAAGAATTATGGCCTTTGAAGTTGGAGGGATTCTTCATACTTCTGGAGAAGAAGGTAGCTTCAGATTTGGATTCATTGAACTGGAAGCGCCACTTGGAATACCATACCAGAAGAATTGGCAGATGATTTTGGATCCGTGAGCTACCATGAGCAATTGTCTTGCTGCACGATAGAAGGGCAATGTCGTCTGCATATGGCTGTGAGAATATTCGGGTCGGATGGAATATCCGACGAAAATATATTGAATAATGTGGGAGAAAGTACAGACCCTTGAGGAACGCCGGCTGAAATTATTCTTGGACAAGATATGCTGTTACCAACACGGACAGAGATGGAACTATTCGGTAGGAACGAACGCACAATGTTCGTGAGATATTCGGAAAAGCTGAATTTAATCATTTTGAATGTGAGTCCGTCGTGCCAGACGCGGTCAAACACCTGTTTGCCGTCAAGCAGAAGCACTGATGCATACCTACGTTTGTTGTGACAATCCGTGAGATACTCGCCGACATAAAGGAGCTGGTGTCCAGTGCCGTGATTTTTCCGAAAACCATATTGGAAATTCGGAATTGACTCTCGATATGGGAGTTCCTCCGACACATCCACTTGATGAAAACATTCGTCGCCCGAGCTCAATAGTTCTTCAGCATCCTTCGGAACAGAGGGATCATGAAATTTCTTCCTAAAAATAAAAATGAAGATATAAGACACATGAATGTCCACCGTATGATATTTTATACGTAATTATCTTACATCGAAATTCAAGAGAAATATTTGCAAAGCTTTGTGGAGGTGTATAGTATTCCATTCTGCAGATTCTAAACTTCATTATCTAGCGGTATTGAGAATTTCTCTTCTAATGAACTAAACATTATATGAAGATAAACTTACCTTAGGCTCATTTTTTCGGCGTCGAATGACAGAACTAAATTCACCTCACTAAAATGTTCAACTTTACGAACAACTAGGACTTTTATGATATTTACTTCCAGGAATATACTTCTGTCAGCCAGATAAACACAATAACAGCAACTGCTGCTCTGAACTAAGTGTGAACATAACCTCGAACAGTGTTTTTTTAGACATAGAGGAGAAAAATCGAAAAGATGCACCCCGGAAACTTGGGCCAATGTCGGATTTTTACCGACTAAAATCCTCCTCTTGGAGTTCCAGCACGTAGGCTATAGTCTCCATGCGGAGAGAAAATGACAGAAGGTGGGGAGATTGATCTAAGTCAAATACGTTTTCGCAGAAGGTGGGCCTAATCAACTACCAGGGAACACAGTCTTCTGATGATATCGTTCCGTTTTGGTTTGTAGTTGGTTAGAGTAGAGACAGTTGGGTTGTCATGAGCTGATATGTGAGCTCAAGAATGCGAGCCAATTTGAGAGTAATTTCATTAAATGATGGTATACCGAAGTCTTTGAGTACGTCGGAATTTCGAACGTACCATAGAATGGCGAGCGATGCTCGCAACAGCTTGAAATATTTTCGGAAACGTTTCTTCAGAGCTGTACCGTAGATTGGAATATCCTGTGTGAATATACTGCGGATAATTGCATTGAATGCAAGAAGTTTGGTTCTGAGGTATACTCTTGTACTCCGGAAGAAGGGTTGAAGTTGGATAAATGCAGCTCGGGCTTTATTTTGGACAGACGATATTTGTTTGTTCCATGTAAGTCGTTTGTCGAGGTGGACGACAAGATATTTTACAGAGTGCTTCTATGGAAAATTAGAATATGGACTTTGAAGTTCGAGGGTGTCCTCGTTCTTCTGGAGAAAAAGGTAGCTTCAGATTTGGATTCATTGATCTGGTGGCGCCACTTAGAATACCATACCAGAAGAATTGGCAGATGATTTTGGATCCGTGAGCTACCATGAGCAATTGTGTTGCTGCACGATAGAAGGGTAATGTCGTCTGCATATAGGGCTGTGAGAATATTCGGGTCGGATGGAATATCCGACGAAAATATATTGAATAATGTGGGAGAAAGTACAGACCCTCGAGGAACGCCGGCTGAAATTATTCTTGGACAAGATATGCTGTTACCAACACGGACAGAGATGGAACTATTCGGTAGAAACGAACGCACAATGTTCGTGAGATATTCGGAAAAGCTTAATTTAATCATTTTGAATGTGAGTCCGTCGTGCCAGACGCGGTCAAACACCTGTTTGCCGTCAAGCAGAAGCACTGATGCATACCTACGTTTGTTGTGACAATCCGTGAGATACTCGCCGACATAAAGGAGCTGGTGTCCAGTGCCGTGATTTTTCAGAAACCCATATTGGAAATGCGGAATTATGGATTGGCTCTCGATATGGGAGTTTATTCGAACTAACATAAGATGCTTTTTCTGAAATTTTACTGATGGAAGGTAACAGCAAAAAGGGCCTGTAGCTCGAAGGGAGTCTAGTAGTTTGCCGGACTTAGGTAAATATACAACTAACTTTTTTTTCCAGATGTTTGGGAAATATTCATTTCTTAGAATAGAGTTGATAATGGCCAATGAGGTTTACTATGCAGTTTAGTCAAACAATGAAATCAACGCCGTATGATATATTATAAGCTGGCCTTGAATGGGTTAAGCTCTAAATATTGAATGTCAATATTAGAATGATTAGGATTAGGTAGGTACCAATAGAGTACAAGGAATGCGATTAAGAGTTCTCGATTGTTTAATACACATGATGCGATTTTCCGGTATTGAGCATTATCCCTTCATAAAAATTAAGCCGATAATGGAATTTGATTTACTGAATGTAATGAAATTGATGAATAATTCAATTTCTTCTGGGAAAAACTCAGTGTAACTGTAAAGCTATAAGTGAAATATTGGAATATTCCATGGAATTCGATAAAAATTTACTAAACTTTTGATTATCTTCGAAACTGTAGAAAATAGGAATAGAGAACCTGGGTACTATTCGAAAAGTATTAAAATATATACCACTTATTTGACACTTTGGATATAGGCTATGATATTGGAAAAAAATAGTGAAATTAGATTTGAATGAGCCCCAAGTTCAAAAATCGTTTTCGAATATCCTGTGTAACATAGATGTGTCATATATTCAACCAACAACAATGACTATCACATAAGTACTACAGTTGAAGCTTAGAAACCAATATTGAGGAACGAAAAGTTTTTCGATAGTCCTCAAGTTTCAGAAAGAGTCAAAAATTTCGGAGACTATTTAAGATAGGTATAGGAAATTTCCAACAAACTCTCCTCCATTTTTCCTCACAAAGTAAAAAATAAAACAAAATATAGGGTGGTCTATTCAAAAGCATAACTTTGGTATGTAACTTTATTATGAAACACCATGTATAGTCCAAATTATTTTAGTTTAAAGGCGCTATTGTACTACTTATTAATGAGCAAAAAAATTCAAAATCGGCCAGAAAATATTTGTTTTATATTCACAGGGTTTATATACAGTTTATATTTATATACAGAAGATCGAGAAAAGCGAATTTTCCAGAATTTTTCTGAGAAATCTTTGGGATTTATTGATCCAAAAATTTGTACATATATTGACGTATCTTTCAACTGTATTTTAAGACTTAGTATCAGTAAAAATATTCGTTTGGAAAGGGGCTGCTGCTGGACTCCTGGTGCTTCTCCCAAAAAAGACGTTTTGCGGTGAACACTATATCTCCGAACTGGATTCTCTGAAATTAAAAATTCAAACAGATTTTGTTAATGTAATGTTTAATCTAGTAATTGATCTGAGGAATAAGCAAAATAAAATATTCTTACAAAATGGCGGTTTCTCAAAGGACAAAATCGATTTTTGACCAAAATTTCGGCACTGAATTGTTTATACAAAAAATATATTTATCGGTGAGAATAAATATTCGATCAATTACTGGAAAAAATATATTAACCCTGCAGTGGTCGCCCTATGTTTTGTAACAACAGAGCTCCACACCGTGATTTTCTATTTTTTTCTCCATTTAAAAGATTTTGAATGAAAAAATATTTGGAGCATTAATTTTATTTGAGTAACAAAAAGAAACAAGATAAAAAAGGACTAGAACATAGAAAACTATAAAAAAACTTCAACTTCTTTTTCATAAAAGCTGAAGAAAGTGATTAAATTAACTAACTCAATCGGCATCCTCTTGATTCTTTTGAAAGCATTCCGAACACACTAAAAAGGCATGCTGAAGACACGAGAATATTTTACAACTCTTGCAAAAATATCTCGTAGGTCTGTTCTTCATCCTATCGCACATCCCACTCCTTGGTTTTCTGTCGGCTCTGGTCGTTGCTGCTTCGCCAAGTGCTCTTCAGTTGGATTCTTCTTCTTAAGCATTTCATTCATTCTTGTAGTGAGACTTCTTGGTACGCTCTTTGACAACCTTCGAACCTCCACATAGGGTTTTTTGAGTTCAAAAGCAAGATCACTCAAAAATTCTCTACGCTTAATTTTTCAATTCAGATAATTATTCTTAAAAATCATAGGAAATTTAAGCCACCAATATTTAACAGAGAGTGAAATATAACCATTGGCCAATATTACGTGCACAAATGTATGTAGAACATAACTGGTCGACAGTATCAACTTCTCCTCTGTTGTGTTATACAGTCAGCGTTCCAGGTAGGTGCTGCTGCTCCGGCCTTGTACTTTCAAGCACTCTGAAACGCATTTAAAAAAAAAATTTTATGAAAATTATAACTATACCGGGTGAGTCAATAAGGCTAGGAACTTCTATATCTCGGAAACTATTCGAGATAGAAGCAAAATTTTTCTGATTATTGTTTCACAAGTATGTGCATTCCTTAAAATTATTTTCGTACATACGGGTGTTCCATTTTTGCTCCAGAGACAAACATGGATATTTTTAAATGGCACGCCCTGTATTTTTTATCATATTCTGATTAAAATTCGGAGGCTCTCTTCAACGATATCTGTTTTGTGCTCAAACAACTATTGTTAGATTTTAAATTAATTAAAATATCAAAATTTCCTATCGCACATCCCACTCCCTGGTTTTCTGTCGGCTCTGGTCGTTGCTGCTTCACCAAGTGCTCTTCAGTTGATTCTTCTTCTTAAGCATTTCATTCATTCTTGTAGTGAGACTTCTTGGTACGCTCTTTGACAACCTTCGAACCTCCACATAGGGTTTTTTGAGTTCAAAAGCAAGATCACTCAAAAATTCTCTACGCTTAATTTTTGAATTCAGATAATTATTCTTGAAGATGATGGGGAAATTTAAGCCACCCATATTTAACAGAGAGTGAAATATAACCATTGGCCAATATTACGTGCACAAATGTATGTAGAACATAACTGGTCGACAGTATCAACTTCTCCCTTTGTTGTGTTATACATCATAATCATCTCTGGTTTTCAAGTAATATCATCAACTTGGTCGTCATGGTGCCTACTAAAGACGAGTTTTTTTTTACAATTTTTAGTTTCTTTTTTATACAAAAAGTAATAGATCAGTCAAGCGATCCGACTGACAACCGGCGCTAACTTGATTCCGGGTCGAGTAGTGTGAAATGGGCGACCGGCCAGACAGGAGTAGGGAACCAGGCTTCGTCTGGAAATTCAGCTACTGGAACAGCTTTACAACTGAGGAAAGAACTTCATGTTGGCACATGGAACATTAGAGCTCTTAAGAACCAGACCGGAAAATTAGCGCTGATAGAGGAGAAATGAAGAAACACCAAATAGACATCCTGGGTCTCGCAGAGACGCATTGATTGGTCAGGATTTTTCCATACGAGTAACAACAACTTTATCCACTTTGCATCGGACGATAGACAAAATTTTGCCGGAGTAGCGGTATTAGTGACACCCAGAATACAAAGCTTCCTAACAGACATCCAGACAATCAACGACCGTATAATAAACATAAGACTAAACACAAAACCAAGGGCACTGAATATATTACAAGTGTATGCTCCCACAGCTAATGCAAGTGAGAACGATATAGAAGATCTTTATAACAAACTTTCATTGACGCTTTGCAAGATTCCCAACAGAGAGGTCACAATGGTTATGGGAGATCTTAACGCTAAAGTAGGAAACACTAATACAGATGACCATATCCGAAACATTGTCGGTAAATACGGAATCGGTGAGAGGAATGAAAGAGGGACAGATTAATACAATTTACTATTAACATTTAGTTCACAATCATGAACACTACTTTCACGAATCATATTAGAAAACTTTATACATGGAAAAGTCCAGGCGATAAGTTCCGAAACCAAATTGACTATATCATGATGAGAACTAGATGGAGATCTTCGGTAACAAACTGCAAGACCTATCCGGGAGCTTGTTGCGGTACAGACCATCAACTCTTAACAGCTAAAATACAGTTGAAACTCAAAACACCCGTGACGAGAAAGCCTGAAAAAGATTGGTCGTAGGGCCTGGAAACAGCTTCCAAGACACTTTGAGGACAACTAAGCCAACTCTGATAGAAGAAACAACTCCGGAAGAAGAATGGACAGAAATAAAAACTGGATAAGAAACGCCGCAGAGACAGAACGTTCAAAACCTCCTCTCAAACGAAAACATTGGATCTCTGACTATACATTGAAACTGGTCGAAGAAAGAAGAAAAATTTCAAATAAAGGAAAGGTTGATACTAACAACAAGAAAGCCTTCAAAAAGATAAGCGATGAAATTAAGAGGTCATGTAAAAGAGATAAAACGAGTATTTTTCCAACATATGCAAAGAAATAGAAGTTCATAGCCATTCTAACCAACCACGAGATCTTTTTCGAAAAATTAAATACTTGACCCGAGAATTCAAACCAAAAACATGGCCTATAGAAGATGAAAATGGTAAACTTGTTACAAACAGAGAAGAAATAGCAGAGACATGGAGGATCTATTGCGAGAAACTCTACGCCGAAAACGAGGAAATTAATGATCACGAAATAAAAGAATACGAAGAAGAACCTTTCATACTGCAGAGCGAAATTACGTCAGCTATCCATAAACTTAAAAATAACAAATCTCCAGGCAACGATAAAATAAAATCCGAAATACTAAAAGGAATAGGAGAAGAGGGCACCCGAAGCCTACACAATTTGTGTAATAAAATATGGAAAACAACACAATGGCCAAGAGATTGGACACAAGGCACAATTATCACAATTCACAAAAAAGGGAGGAACAGAAAATGCGAAAACTACAGAACGATAACACTTATTTCACATACGAGCAAAATAATGCTGACAATAATCAACGAAAGACTGAAGAACTTTTTACAACACCAAATCCCGGAAGAGCAAGCAGGATTTGTTAAAGGAAGAGGGACTAGAGAGCATTTGATAAATTTAAAGCAAATAATAGAAAAAGCCAGAGAGTTTAATATACCCCTATACATATGTTTCATTGATTATAAAAAGCTTTCGATAGAGTGAAATGGAATAAGTTGTGGATCGTTCTAGGAATATGGCTGTACCGGATCACTTGTGTGCCTTAATCATCAACCTATATAATGAAACCAGGGACACTGTGAAAATCAATGAAATACTGTCATCAGAATTCAAACCAAAGAGGGAGTGAGGCAGGTGTATTCTTTCTCCTCAGTTATTCAACATATACACTGAATACATAATGAGAAAGGCATTAGACGGATGGAAGGGCGGCATACCAATTAACGGAAGATGTGTAAATATTCTGAGATTCGCGGATGATACGGTCCTCCTGGCAACAAGTGAGGAAGAACTGACTGAGCTTGTTAGCAGAGTGGAGAGAGAAAGTACGGAACTTGGCTTGGAACAGAATGTTTCTAAAACAAAAATCATGATCGTGGACAAGATGAACAACAATCAACCAGAAAGAAAGCAAATTGATAGGTTTGATGTAGTGCAAGAATATCTTTATCTGGGATCCTTGATAACAAAGGTAGAAACGTAGAACGAGAGGTTAAACGTAGAAGCGAACTAACCAAGGTAGCTACGAAAAAAATGAATAAAATTTGGACCGATCGAAATATCGCTATTTCCACTAAAACCAGGCTTATGAAGTGCCTCATCTTTCCAATTCTCACATACGGCTGCGAATCTTGGTCCCTTCGAATGAGCGAAAGAAGAAAAATCGACGCGACAGAAATGATGTGTTGGAGAAAGATGCTTAACATCCCATGGACACAACGCCGAACGAATACATCGATTCTAAAGCAACTCCGCATAAAACAAAGACTCTCGAGTGCAATTCAACTCAAAATATTGAGATACTTCGGACACATCATGAGAAGAGGACCAGAGAATTTGGAAAAATCATTATTCAGGGAAAGTAGATGGAAAGAGAGGAAGAGGAAGGTCCCCAACACGATGGATGGATCAAATTACAGAAACAACAGGCCGACCCATGCATTCTCTAGTTGTAATGGCACAGGATAGAAAGGAATGGAAAACTTTCATTGATGACATTTCATTAGTCGCTACATCCTCAGGAGAGGATAAAGAATGAAGAGAGAGAGTTTTTTTTGGAATATAAGAAACAAGTGTCACATTTTTGTGAAAACCGAACATTGAACTTTTTATTGGTCTATTCACGGGACAAGAAAAATCAAGTGGCTACTCTCACATATTTTTTCTGTATAGTTCCGACGACAGTGAGCTTGAAATCCTTCTTGAATTTTTCCAGAAGATCAAAACTTCTGAACTAGTTATCCACAGTTACGTTTCTTCCAGTTCCTCTTATTGGTGCGCACATTCTTTCCATTACAAATTGTGGGGAATGGCTGACTTCATAAGGCCCTGGAGGCTGTTTTCCAATATAAACTTCCAAATTTATCGTGTAATATAGTCTTGCATCACATAGCGCGAATATTTTGATGCCGTATTTGTTAGGATTGTTAGGTATGTACTGGCGAAATGCACATCGTCCACGAAAGGCCTGTAGCTTTTCATCCACAGTTACATAATGAAGAGGAATAAAACAGTTCTTGCACTGATCAACAAAAATCTCAAAAACATCTCTGATTGGGGCAAGTTTGCCGGTTGCTCTTCTCAACTGTCTAGTTTCCAAATCATCGAAACGGATGTGTCTCAAAAGAAATTTGAAACGCCGCTCAGACATCGTAAGTCGAAATATTTCAACAACAGTGCTGTTGGTATTCATGTGATTACTCTTCAGTACTCCGGCCAAGTACAACAATCCAAAGAGTGCTTTTATTTCCGAAATGCCGGTCAATTTTGAATTCCTTTCACGGAAGTATTTCATGGAAGTTTGTTGAATATGCTTATTGGTATTGCAACTACACTCGGAGGCAAAATTAGCGGAACACTCGAAAATTTAACCAAATTCGAAGTTCGATATTTTTCCTAATTCTCAACCGATTAAGATGATTTGTTCGGCAAGTTATAGATCAACTCTTCTGCTTTGTAGAAATTATAAGAGTAAACAAAAAAAATTTGAAAAAAATTTTATACGGGGGCAAAACTAAAAGTGTTGAAACGTACAATATCATGGTCTGTCAAGACACATCTTCCTACAGTAACGCCCTTCTTGTTTCATGCGTTTATCTCTATTTTTGCAAAATATATTCAATTTCAAGTGGAAAATCACCATTTTGGAGAAATTCCATTGAATCAAGAAATTGTCATTAAAATTCGTCTATCAATTTGGAATTTTCTTATTATCACTCAGGCGTGTCGAAATTGTCGTTTGCGATTTTTATGTTCGAATTGCATTAGTTATTGATGACAATTTGGTTAATTTGGTGAAAATTAGGAATTCATAGGAGATAACAGTCGGTAGGTATTAAAATACACAACCGAATTCTGTGACCATTGATAAAAGTTTTCATTTACAAATGTGCACACTTTTTTTTATCAAATATGAAATACAACACACGTTTTTTTGTATATGACCACATTTCGATCGGTTGCGGTGTTTTGTGATTCTTTTACTGTTAACGATTCGAAACGGTATTTTTCATTCAGAATGAGAGATTTACCACCAACCTCAGTAGCAAGAGCAGTTACATTGATCGAGGAAGGGCGCACCTACCGCTCAGTCGGTACCATGTTGGGTGTCTCGACGTCGGTTATCCATCGAATCTACCGACGTTACAGAGAAACTGGATTGTACGTGAGGAGGCGAGGACAAGGAAGAAATCGGGCAACCCGCGCTATACATGACCGTTTCATCGTCAATCAAACCATAAGAAATCCTCGTCTCACTGCTGTTCAGGCAGGTAACCTTTTACAAGCAGTGGATAACATTAACGTCAGTGTGAGGACAGTCAGAAGACGATTAAATGAAGTGGGTCTGAGATCATACGCGCAAGCTAGATCACCAAGACTCGATAGAGCCCATCGGGTAGCAAAATTGGCGTTTGCTAGGGAGCATGTAGCATGGAAAATCAATCAGTGGAGACGAGTTTTATTTAGTGATGAGAGCCGATATTGTGTGAATTTTGTGGATGGTAGAGATAGAATATGGAGGCATCGAGGGGAACGGTACAATCAAGTGAACTTCGCAGGAACTGAGCAATACGGTGGAGGGTCAGTTATGATATGGGGTGGCATATGCTTGGGAGTACAAACAGAACTGGAGATTATTGGCAATGGATCACTTAATGCCCATCGGTATATAACAGAAATATTGGAGCCCCATGTTGTGCCTTTTGCTCCTTACATAGGGGAAAATTTCCTTTTTATGCACGATAACGCTCGCCCTCATACTGCGCGCATAGTGATAGAATATCTCAATGAAGTTGGGATCACACGAATGGATTGGCCGTCGCGGTTACTGGAATTAAACTCGATCGAACACGTTTGGGATATTCTTGGAAGAAGGGTTCGACAACGGAATCCAGGCAACGTTGAAGAGATGACATTGGCTTTGGTGGAAGAGTGGGACAACATACCTCAACAGATGATAGACAACATCATTGGGAGTATGCGAAATCGTATGCGCGCTGTAATAAGAGCTCGGGGGGTCATACTCGCTACTAAAATCAAATGTTTTTTTTTGTGGGTCATTGTGAACAATTTTCTCAACATGTTCATTTCATTTCACGAGTGTATCGCCAGGATACACACACCTGCTCTCAAGTTTGGACAGGAATGATAATTATTATAGAGTGTCACACAAAAAAATTAAAAAATAAATGTGCAAAATCAACGATTTATCCAGTGTACTTCGAGTTCTCCCTGAGCGTGAAATTGGCCAGTGAATTTCAAAAATTTTCATTTCGTTAGATTTTCGCTTCTCTAATTTTGATTTTATTTTTTGGCTAACCTCCGATGTTATGCAAGATCAAAAATAAATTCTTGAAATCTGTGACTTTTCGCTTCAAATTGGATATCTCTTGTAAAAATAGAGATAAATGCAAAAAACAAGAAGGGCGTTACTGTAGGAAGATGTGTCTTGACAGACCATGATATTGTACGTTTCAACTCGGACCACGAAATTCCACAGGGTGTTACGAATTTTTGACCAAAAAAACACTTTTAGTTTTGCCCCCATATAAATTTTTTTTCGAATTTTTTTGTTTTCTCTTATAATTTCTACAAAGCAGAAGAGTTGATCTATAACTTGCCGAACAAATCACCTAAATCGGTTGAGAATTAGGAAAAATATCGGACTTCGAATTTGGTTAAATTTTCGAGTGTTCCGCTAATTTTGGCTCCGAGTGTATTATATTCAGTAGTTGGTCCGGAAAAAATAATTCCATATATCGTACATCGTTTTCAGACATTTAGTCGTACTTCGTGTACCAGGCAATTGTGTTACAAGATTTTCCGATCGAGTTCTTATAGTCTGTATCGGTTCATGTTTCAGCCACATTGTCTTGCCATCTTTGCCTACAAACTTTGGACCTTCATTTATTTCCGTTTCTTTCGAGTTCATTTTCGGAAATATCTTGCTCGCTATCTCTGTTAGCCGCATCACATTCAATTTCATCTTCAGAATCATCATAGGTTTCACCCTCATCGTCATCGGATAAAAAAGACTCATCTAACAAACGCTGAAATCTTTCCTGTTCCTTTTGTAAGGAAAATTTGTTGCAGGATCAAACACGAAAAGCCGAAAATATAAAAACAAACACTCTTATCTTGATAATATTTGTAATACTAGTAGTCGCGCGCGGACTCTCACTCCGCAAACATTTAGCCGGCACGCCTTCACTTATAAAACTCAAACTCAGTACTAGGATAATACACGCAATTTTATGAAGGTAAATAAATCGGGATGACTTCAAGTGGTGGGGGTACAAAGATATCCAAGAATTTGCATCGGTGCGGAGCGAGGGTCTTCGCGCGACCACTGCAGGGTTAGGGAAGCTCGTGTCACAATTTGGGACTGATCGGTTAAGCCGTTTTCGTGTAATGTTGGTCACCTACTTTGAAAATACCATTTTGAGAAAAAGTGTTTAAAGTTTGGAATGCACTCAACATAGGATAATTTTTTTTTAATTTACATGGAGTCGTCTATTCCAGGACCATATAATACACCCTCCGCCGATTCGGTAGCTTCTAATAACTCGAGCTGATGTTGTCTACGGGCCATTCTTTCATCTCGGGTGCTCTCATGCGCTCGGAGATCGGAAATGTTTACGCGCTGCTTATCATCTTTTTCGGCATATGAATGCGCATTGGGCTCAAGTGTAATTCCTATTGCCTTCGTATAATACAATAGTGATGTCATTCCATCATTAAATATGCCGGCAGCTATGTATGCAGCGATATCCACAGTTTTCTAACCGGTCGAAACAATTTTGGAAGAAGATATTCCAAATCAGATGATTGTAGCTCTCGTTTTTGTTTTAGTTGAAACCACCTACACATCTTTCTAATAAATAATCTTTGCTGAGATCTGTAAAATCGGATATATAGTCTCAGCAACATCTTCTGGTGATGGTTCATATGGCAGCTGCAGCCCTCTGCCAGCTGCACCATGCGTCTGGTCCATCCGTGATGGATGTGATATAAAAGCTCGCATGTCCATTTATCCACAAAATTTTGCTGCAACTCTTAGCCCTAATCCCAGGACTTTTATGACAAATAAAATCGTCGATGATTTATTTCCTAAGATTGCTTGACAAAAGGACTAGAATTTATGTTACGATCTGCACAGGCCCGCCGTAAGCGGGCCTGCAAGGCGTGCAATGCACGCGGGCAGCGCATTCAGGAGGGCGGCAAATCAGACAATCATCGACTAAAATTCAGACATTGTCAACTCACAATACTAAAAAGATTATCCTCATAAAAATAATATGATGAACGGCGCCCAAATATTTCTTTTATATCGTAGCATTACATAGCGCCATCTATTGAAATTCATGAGAACAAAGTTAATCCGTATCGTGCTCTATGCGAAATAGGAAATCCCACAGATATCAGGGAAATCCCCTTAAAACTATATACTCATTTCTTTGTTCTTATCTATTTAACACAAATGCGAAAGTGATGTGAGTGAACAACAAACTTCAATTATTTGGTTATAGCCCTAATGTGAGATCCGGAAACGGTCCAGGGTACTTGAAATTAATAATATTCAGTATATTTTTGTGCGAAGTGTGACTATAAAAATAATTTAGAAAATTATTTATATTATCCGTCGGCGCAAAAAATCATAATTATGGTAAGTGTCTTTGTTTAATTAATCAGCATATGGGCTCATTCATATAAACAGCAGGTATTCATGTAAATTTAAAGGTTATTTTACTGAAAAACTTAAAGTAAAGATTTATAAAAAAATGTATTAAAATTAATACAGAGTGTAACAAAAGTAACTTAAGTAACGAAAGGGGACAGTCCATCTAATCAATACGAACAACTTTTACTATGGGGTCAACTCTGAAGTCGCCAAAAAAAATTAGTTATTCCATTATATTTGTGTGCAGTAGGTATGAACATTTTTTTTTCGCAGTAGTATTGTGATTATTATTGTGATTTAAAGGGTATTTTTTCTGTTATACTACTTGAGAGTGAAGATTTATAAAAAAAATATTAAAATTATACCTATACAGGGTGTAACAAAAGTAACTTAAATCCCGAAAGGGAGTCATTCTACACATAAATACGAACAACTTTTACTATAGGGTCAACGGTGAAATCGCGAAAAAAAATAACTATTCCATACAAAATGTATGGAATAGCTGATTTTTTTCGCGATTTCAGTGTTGACCCCTAGTAAAGGTTGTTCGCAATAATGCTTTTACGGTATCACCTCGAAAAATATTTGACGCTTTACTTGAAATATCAGATAACAATTCGTCGGAATGGGATTGTACAACAACTCACAAAGCACATTCGCTTGCTTTGAATATTCAAAATTATAGATTTATTTGCTTAGTTGTAATTTGGTTTGATATTTTATACGAAATTAATGCTATTAGCAAAATGATGCAAAACCCCCACAATAAATACTCAAATCTGCATAAATTTGTTAAATAAATTGATTCATAAATTCACCGAATATCGCACAGATGAGCATTTCGAAAGGGTGTTAGAAGAAGCTACCACTGTGGCTCGGGAACTTAATGTAGATGCAGATTTTCCACCTATAGATACCATTCGTCCACGAAAAAACCAACTCAATTTCAGTATGAACAGAGTGATGAAGTCTTACTAGACCCTAAAACAAAATACAAGGTAGATGTTTTTTTAGGATCCTGGACCAAACCTTAACTTCTTTAAAACGTAGATTCGATGAGTTGGAAACTTTTACCGACGTTTTTGGCTTTTTCACCAATAATAACTTGTTTAGTTACTACAAAGATGATTTAATGAAACATTGTAAAGATTTGAATGTGAAGCTAAAAGATAGTTCAAGTAGTGACGCAGATATTGACGGTATAGATATGTTTAATGAAATCAATGCTTTAAAGTTGCATTTAACTGAAAACCAGTCTAATGATCCACAAGCCCTACTGCAATACATTTTGCTAATGAATTAATGTCAACATTTCCGAATACAGCAATAGCGCTAAGGATACTACTTACATTTTCAAAGTTAAAAATAATAAAAAACTATTTGACATCAACTGTGCACCAGCAAAGACTAAGTAATTTAGCAATAATTTCAATTGAACATGAGATTCTAAATAGAGTAGACACCAAAAAATTATAGCTGATTTTGCCAACATGAAGGCAAGAAAGGTGCAGTTTCTGTAAAATAACTTAATACCTATACCTACCTACATAATATGTATAAACTGCACCTTTCTTGCCTTCATTTTTCATTTAATGTCGTATTAGTGTATCTATCTTGTATAAAATAACCTGATATAACATAGTTTTCACTGTACAGCATTTTTTTTCACATTTTTATAAACACCTAGGTTTTGTAGTTAGATAGGGGCGGCACGATAGATATTGCACACCGGCGTTCAAACCGCTAGCGGCGGGCCTGGATCTGCACACTTATCATACAGCAAAACAATTTTGAAACTCGTGCAGAAACAGTTTGAAACTTAACATTTCTGTCACAGATCCTACATTTCACATATTCATCAATTGCTGCAAACACTGTTATGAAATTTAAAATGCGTTCACGTGGAACTGAAATTTCCCCTTGTTCTTTAAATATTTTCGCTGATGCACTGAGACTACATTCATCCGTTTTACCTGCTTTTGGATTAAAAACATTTTTGCGCTTTTTTGTTGTTGTTCTCATTTCTCACGAAAGACTTCATTTTCACGAAAAAAATACAGAAAAATATGAACGAATTCACAACTTTACTGCTTGGCCTAGCTGCTTATACTGACTACCACTCTTATATATTTTCCAGTTTAGGGATAGAAAAATTAAACATTTCAGGTATAAAAAAAAACATTAATACACTGTCGCTTTACATTAGAACGGATCATTTGCAGTAGGCATAAGAGGGTCAGCGTTCCAGGTAGGTGCCGCCGCTCCGGCTTTGAACTTTCAAGCACTCTGAAACGCATTTAAAAAAAAAACATTTTTTGAAAATCATGACTGTATACCGGGTGAGCCAATAAGGCTAGGAACTTCTATATCTCGGAAACTATTTGAGATAGAAGCGAAATTTTTCTGATTATTGTTTTACAAGTATGTGTGCATTCCTTAAAATTATTGTCGTACATACTGGGTGTTCCATTTTTGCTCCAGGGACAAACATAGATTTTTTTTTAAATGGCACGCCCTGTATTTTTTATCATATTCTGATTGAAGTTTGGATGCTCTCTTAAACGATATCTGTTTTGTGCCCAAACAACTATTGGTAGATTTTAAATTAATTGAAATATCGAAAATTTCGGGAATTTGGAAATTTTTTCAAAAGTTCTCAAATGCCTCATTTCGCATAATTGACGCATGTTATTTTTTTTCTTGAGGTAAAAGTGTTGTACCTTATTATCAAATGAAGAAAAAATTTTTTTACCTAGTGTTCCTAGTAACCAGGCGAAATTGAAATTTTTCAAACAGGAAAACTTTTTTTTCAAATGTAACACCCTCTATCTTTTCACGTGTTTTGTTTCCACTCGAATAAGCTTTACAACGATACCTTTTTTTCGAAAATTCGATGGAGATTTTTCCGAAAATTTCGAAATTTGTGTAAGGTTTAGGTATTTCTTGCAGTAAACATGCTGTTGATAAAATTCAGACATATGCAAATCTCAACACAAAATTAGATTCTTTGCTGTTCAATGACACTTAAACATCAAAACTCTCAGGGTGTATCGAAATTTCTTCACAAGAAAAGATTCTTTGCGATATTATCATTTGTGCTCAGAGCTAAGTCTTCACTTAATTGAAACTAATCAGTTAGAAATTATCTCAATAAATGTTCAAAAAGTCATTATCGAAGTGAGAGATCAACAGTTTTTTCATACCCAGTGATCTTGGTGATACAACGAAAATAGAATTTTTCGAATTTCTAAATGTAACACCCTGTTCTTTTCACTGAACTTGTATTACTTTTACAATTGCCCAAAATATTCCGGAATTATCATTAAGAAACGAAATCGAACTGCTTGTCGTGAATAAAACATCCCCTGAAAAAAAGCAAATCAAAATCATAAAAACCAATTTAATTCTATTTCAATAAGTTTTCAAATCAAATTAGATGTTCGAGGTTTGAGGGCGATTGAATAGGCCGTGGAGGTCCTGTAGGATGGCCTCCTAGGTCTCCGGACTTGAATAAATTGGATTTTTTTTGTGAGGGTATGTTGAAGAGAGGGTATATCGAGACCCTCCAACAACCAGGGAAAATATGATGGAGAGAATTACAGAAGCATTTAGGAATATAACGCAGAATGTTCTCCAGAGAGTGACCGAATTCAACAATCGTGTTCGAGAATGTAATCGTCAAAATGGGTGACATTTCGAACATCTAATTCGATTTGGAAACTTATTGGAATAGAATTAAATTGGTGTTTATGATTTTGATTTGCAGATTAAGTTAAGACTTAGCTCTGAGCACAACTGATAAAATCGCAAATAAATCCTTTCTTGTGAAGAAATTTCGATACACCTTGAGTGTTTTGATGTTTTAGTTTCATTGAACAGCAAAGAATCTAATTTTGTGTTGAAATTTGCATATTTTAATGTCTGAATTTTATCAACAGCATGTTTATTGCAAGAAATACCTAAACCTCACATTAATTTCAGAATTTTCTGGGAAATCTACATCGGATTTTTGAAAAAAAATTATCGTTGTAAAGCTTATTCGAGTAGGAACAAAACACGTGGAAAAGAAACAGGGTGTTACATTTGAGAAAAAAAGATTTTCATGTTTGAAAAATTTCATTTTCGCCGGGTTACTAGGAACACCCGGTATAAAAAGTTTTTTCTTCATTTGATAATAAGGTACAACACATATACCTCACGGATAAATAAAATATCATGCGTAAATTATGCAAAATGAGGCATTTGAGAACTTTTGAAAAAACTTCAAAATTCCCGAAATTATCGATATTTTGATTGATTTATAATCTACCGACAGTTGTTTGGGCACAAAACAGATATCGTTGAAGAGAACATCCAAATTGTAATCAGAATATGATAAAAATATAGAACGTGCTATTTAAAAATTATGTTTGTTCCTGGAGCAAAAATAGATTACCTTGTATGTACGAAAATAATTTTAAAGAATGCACACATACATATAAAACAATATTCAGAAAATAATTTTGCTTCTATCTCAAACAGTTTCTTAGATAAAGAAGTTTCCGCCTTATTGACTCAGCCGGTATAACCTCTAAAGCGAACGTACCTTTCTAAAAGTCAACGATGGCACCTAAAGAATTTTTCTCTGCGAAACGACTGGTATAGTCTGTTCACGTTAAGTTTAAAGTGACGTCATCAACCAGTTTTCTCGGATGTTGCCAATGTTTCCCAAATTCCTATTCAGTGCGACTGTACAGGAATAAAATTCACTTTCCTTATTTTTGATTCTCGTGCAAAACGGTCAGACAGGTCGATCTTTATATTCAACTCGAAATTATTTGAAATGAGAAAGTTCTTGGTGACAGACCATTTTTTAAAAATTACAACCCATAATTTTTCATCATTGTTTTACAGATATTATTCTACTGAGTGTTTTGATACCCATAGTAGGGGTCTGAGATGCGTATTTTTAGAAATACAATCTGTTTCATTCAAGAAGTAGTGGCATGAATCTTTCTCAGAATAAATTCGATTGTCACTTCGACTTTTCTCTTGAAAAACTTTGTCTGATGTCAATTTGAGGCATATGAAATTAATTTGCGACTTTCCTTTCCCGAAAATGAAATTTTTCAATAACCATTCATATCAATACTTCTTGAATGAAGCATCCTCTATATCGAAAACTACGCATCTCGGACCCCGAATGTGAGGTATCAGAACATTCAGGAAAATAATCTCTGTACCTTTCAAAGTACGTAAGAAAAAATTTCGAGTTGAAAATAAAATTCGACTTGATGATCATGATAGATCTTCAGAATACTAGTACTTACCTGTGATTGCAACACATGAGGCATAATTCAATTCAATTGTGTTCACCTGTCTTCAATATAAAAACAGGAAAAAGAAGAAATTTTCATTATGCACTTTGTTCAAGGTTTTAAGCACTGGCCATCTCATTGAATTTGAAATACAATGGAAATGAATAAGTTTTGAATTTGGGAGGCTTTACTTGGTAAAATTCCATTATCAATAATAAAAACAAGTACTGTGTTTTAAGGAATTTTACTTAATAATTGCGATTCGTAACGCGTTTCACTACACCGTAGCTTCTTCAGACGAATGATTATGTAGAAAAATGTAAATGAGAATATAACTATAAATGTTCTTGAGTAATTAAAAGCTTAATGGTCGCCTCCTCCTAAGTGGTTATTTATGACAGGTATATCCAATAAAATTAAGGAATAGATTGCTCCCCGAAAAGATTCAATAGAGGTGAAGGGCTTAAATCGACTTGTTCATTGATGAGTCTACCTGAGTGTTTGTATTTATTTATTTCTAAAGTTTCCCAAAGATCTACCTTCCAATATTTATTATCTGTATGCAAAATTTCAAACTGTAGGTCGAAAGAATGATTATTTTCTAAGAGATGATTCGCGTAATTTGAATCTGATTTTTATTTGAAAAACTGCGTTTATGTTCCGATATTCTAATATTGAAATTTCTATGTGTTCTACCAATGTAGAAATGTAGAAGACGGCTTGATTATGGGCAATCCGTTGAGTCCTTTGTTAGCAGAAATTTTCATGAATAACTTAGAGAAATTAATTCATAATCATCCACTCAGTAAATATTGTTTATACTGGTATCGCTATGTAGACGATATCATTATTTGCTTCACAGGAACAGATAGACAGTTAAAATTTTCGAAAATCATATAAATTCATTACATCCAAAAATTGCATTCACAACCGAAATAGAAAGCAATAATTCGATAAATTTCTTAGACGTAACAATTTCGAATGAAAATGGAACACATGTTTTCGCAATTTACTATAAGCCGTCACATACAGATATTATAATACATAACTCGTCGTGTCATCCATATCAACATAAAATGTCAGTATTCAATAGTTTTATTCATAGATTGATTAACATCCCGCTATCACCAGAAAATTTCAACAAAGAACTAAATTTGATTAAACAAACAGCCAAAAATAATGGTTACAATCCCAAACTAATAAATAATATTTTAAATAAAAACAAAGTAGAATCGCATTGAATGAAGTTTACCCTGTCGATAAATTGAAACAAAATTCAACACCTTAACCTACGTTGGCATTACAAGTGAGAAACTGAAATCATTCTTAAGTAGCAATAATTTCAACATAGCTTTCCAAACTAATAATAATTTAGGCAAATATATAAAAATAATAAAACCAAACCAGGTAAAAACAATAAATCAGGTGTTTATAGATTGAATTGCAATGACTGTGATAATTTCTACATTGGTAGAACACATAGAAATTTTAATATTAGAATATCGGAACATAAACGCAGTTTTTCAAATAAAAAATCAGATTCAAATTACGCGAATCATCTCTTAGAAAATAATCATTCTTTCGACCCACAGTTTGAAATTTGCATACAGATAATAAATATTGGAAGGTAGATCTTTGGGAAACTTTAGAAATAAATAAATACAAACACTCAGGTAGACTCATCAATGAACAAGTCGATTTAAGCCCTTCACCTCTATTGAATCTTTTCGGGGAGCAATCTATTCCTTAATTTTATTGGATATACCTGTCATAAATAACCACTTAGGAGGAGGCGACCATTAAGCTTTTAATTACTCAAGAACATTTATAGTTATATTCTCATTTACATTTTTCTGCATAATCATTCGTCTGAAGAAGCTACGGTGTAGTGAAACGCGTTACGAATCGCAATTATTAAGTAAAATTCCTTAAAACACAGTACTTGTTTTTTATTATTGATAATGGAATTTTACCAAGTAAAAGCCTCCCAAATTCAAATGTTAAAGAAAGCTGATACCGGCTTTTTGGCTTTGTGGTATTTCAAAATACTACTAAGATGTGCAGTTCACACGCAGAATATATGGTTCTACTCAATGTGCTTGAAAAACAGGTTGATTCCCAATTACATACGGTTGAAGACACATAACAACAGTGGACTAGCAAGAAGAGCAATTGAGAAAGGCCAACGCATATGGCTCAAAGAGGATATGAAGATCCAGTACAACAGGAGGACGTTGGAAACATATATTTGAAGGTAATCCATACGGAATTATTGTTTAGATTGCACCCTGTTGAGTTTGATATTTTAGACTCTGAATCCAGATACGATGTCAAAATTTTAATTCATAAAAGTTTCAGCAACAACAGAAAAGTTGAATTCACTTAAATTCAAAATTTCTCCACCCAAACCTTCAACTGATAAATTTTCAGACCATAAATTTTTGAAAGATTCACTAATTTAACTGATACCGATTTTACACAACCACAAAAAGATCTATTAGAAAAAGGATTCAAACATAATTTACATCCAAAACATAATAAAACTAATTTTGAACAGTTAGGCATAGACTCCGAAATTATTCTCAAAAACTCCAAAGATAATATTTTAGCCAAACATCAAACAGCAAAAATCATCAGAGAAGACTTTTCGAAATTATCACCTCATTGCAATTCCGATTATAAGATAATAAAACAATTCGTGAAAATAGTACCAAGAACGATTTAGTATTCACTAAAGCAGATAAAGGTAACACCGTCATTGCGATTAGTGAAACCGATTATATTTCTAAAACTGAAGAATTCTTAACAGCCGGAAACTATATAACATCAACTAAGGATCCTACCGCAAAATTTCAGAAAGTTGTTAAAAACATAATTTCGACAGCAAAATCATTAATTACAGACCAAGAAAAATATAAATTCATTAACTCCAATCCACAATCCCCCGAATTATATTCGTTGATAAAACTTCATAAACCTAATTACCCTATTAGACCTGTTGTTTCTTATGTAACGGCACCTTCGTTCAAACTTTCAAAATTCCTCAACGACTTGCTAATAAAACATTGCAATTTTAAATCTGAATTTTCGGTCAAAATTTCATACGAACTTATTGCCAATATCAAAGATACCACTATACCATCTAACTCCAAACTTATTTCTTTCGATGTTAAGAATCTATTTCCCAACATTCCTCCAAAAGATACGTATTACTTAGTTGAAGAATTATTAGAAAGGAATCATGTCAATACTATCATTAAATCAGATATTCTTTCATTATTAAAATTTGTTTAGATCAAAATTATTTCCATTTCAATTACAAATATTATACTATTGAAGACGGCTTGATTATGGGCAATCCGTTGAGTCCTTTGTTAGCAGAAATTTTCATGAATAACTTAGAGAAATTAATTCATAATCATCCACTCAGTAAATATTGTTTATACTGGTATCGCTATGTAGACGATATCATTATTTGCTTCACAGGAACAGATAGACAGTTAAAAATTTTCGAAAATCATATAAATTCATTACATCCAAAAATTGCATTCACAACCGAAATAGAAAGCAATAATTCGATAAATTTCTTAGACGTAACAATTTCGAATGAAAATGGAACACATGTTTTCGCAATTTACCATAAGCCGTCACATACAGATATTATAATACATAACTCGTCGTGTCATCCATATCAACATAAAATGTCAGCATTCAATAGTTTTATTCATAGATTGATTAACATCCCGCTATCACCAGAAAATTTCAACAAAGAACTAAATTTGATTAAACAAATAGCCAAAAATAATGGTTACAATCCCAAACTAATAAATAATATTTTAAATAAAAACAAAGTAGAATCGCATTGAATGAAGTTTACCCTGTCGATAAATTGAAACAAAATTCAACACCTTAACCTACGTTGGCATTACAAGTGAGAAACTGAAATCATTCTTAAGTAGCAATAATTTCAACATAGCTTTCAAACTAATAATAATTTAGGCAAATATATAAAAATAATAAAACCAAACCAGGTAAAAACAATAAATCAGGTGTTTATAGATTGAATTGCAATGACTGTGATAATTTCTACATTGGTAGAACACATAGAAATTTTAATATTAGAATATCGGAACATAAACGCAGTTTTTCAAATAAAAATCAGATTCAAATTACGCGAATCATCTCTTAGAAAATAATCATTCTTTCGACCCACAGTTTGAAATTTTGCATACAGATAATAAATATTGGAAGGTAGATCTTTGGGAAACTTTAGAAATAAATAAATACAAACACTCAGGTAGACTCATCAATGAACAAGTCGATTTAAGCCCTTCACCTCTATTGAATCTTTTCGGGAGCAATCTATTCCTTAATTTTATTGGATATACCTGTCATAAATAACCACTTAGGAGGAGGCGACCATTAAGCTTTTAATTACTCAAGAACATTTATAGTTATATTCTCATTTACATTTTCTACATAATCATTCGTCTGAAGAAGCTACGGTGCAGTGAAACGCGTTACGAATCGCAATTATTAAGTAAAATTCCTTAAAACACAGTACTTGTTTTTATTATTGAAATGAATAAGGTTTTAGAGAGAATCAGGTTTTGGATAAATCCAAAATTCAAATCAAAACGTTACTTTTGACTGATGAAAAACTATTTTACTAGGCCATGGAATAATAATTATTTTCGAAATATTTCAATCTTTCAACAGAAAGTGGAATTCAGTCAACTTGATACTTGCAGATTCAAATAAGGAGCACAGGTAAAACTATCTTATAACAGAAATCGACAAAATCATTCACTCCATGATAATGTTACATGGGAAAGATTGAAAGGTTACAATTAATTGAAAGAATAAATACTCCATTTTATTTCGAAAGTTCGTCTCAAAGTGTCTCACTGTCATTGCCATTCTCGTTCATATTTATAATCAAAGGGGGCACAACTACAAGATCGAAATTAAGTTCGCGTTCCCACCAATATTGAATTTCTTTTTCTGGATGCTCGATAGTTTTACTCTATCCCTTGGAGTAATGTTATGAAGAGCTTCTTTCCATACAGAAAGAGATTGTTCAGCGGAACTCCCTTCCTTCCCTACATGGTCCCGATAATAGTTTTTGGTTATACCCCGAATATTTTCAATTGATATGAAAATGAAGTAGTAGGGAGGAAGACGTAATACTTCGTGTCCATATTCTTCAGCTAGATTATCAATCACATATATTGATTTTGGCTCATTCCTGTGAAACATATTCAAATTGAAAACACTTCCTCTCCTTGAAATACAATCCGATTTGAATTCAGTACTTACATTTTAACTAGACTCAATAATTGTGGTTTTAAATCACTTACTTTATGAGCAATATTATTGCATTTTTACCATTCTTGAATCTCAACTTTTTTAGTTGCTGTTGTGGGGGTCAACGCCGCATTTCAATGCCAACTGTCATAACCAAATGTCACCATATGTCACTAGTAACTTTGCGCGAGACTAGTTATTTTGTTCTTGTCCATTTCAACCTTTTCGAGGCTCCTGGTTCGAGTCCGGGGTCAGGTTATGGATGTTGTCCTTGAACAAAAAAGTACTGAATTTGAAGGAGTCGCCTGAAGAGGGCATAAATTTCCGACCAGATAATAACTTGTAATCCTTGTAGTGGCAGCTATTATTGCACGGTCTAGGAGAGAGGTTCGAAATCCACTATAAACTGTAGGCCCAGCTGTGTAAATGTGCTAAGTTCCCAAGCACATTGTTAAAAGATGCAATCTTTTGCAACAGGACATTCCTAACTCTGACGTAACTTTAAACTTAACGTGAACAAACTATAAAATTCTAGTTTCGTCGGTCTCTGGTTAGGTCGCTTTTATATTTGTCGGATCTCCCTGTATATGATTAATTAAAATCTTCCGTTTTTTGCGATCGATGTCCTTATCACAGAAGAATACAAATAGACAGGTGTTCAAAACATTTGCGTATCTATCGCCGTCGTTGATAGACGCACTTGCAAATTCGCAAATTAGATATTTTCCCCGTAGTATAGTGTAGATAGCCGCAGATTCTAATAGTTTCATAGTTCACATAGATTTTAAACTGTTTAAAATGAAACCTACTAAATCAGATTTTTGTTAGTGGATAGGGAAAGATGATCATGTGATCTTCCATACCTCAGTTCGGACGTAGTGCAGATAAAAATACTAACTTATTTTCCTTCGTTCTTGTGTTGACCTTCCCAATTTAATCCTTACAAGAAGTTATGTATTCATTCAACGATCCAGGAGGTGAGTCTTTTGCATATTACAAGTCCACTCACTCATGCAGAGTTCTTGGATTTGCTCATATTATTTGAACAATCCAAGGCTCATACAGTATCCTCCATCAGGTAAGCAATAATTTCTCAAACGTGATATATTGAATTCAGTATCCGTTATGGAATTTTATATTTTAATAAAATTCTTCTCTTATTAACGTGAGAAAATTTTTGTTTAATGCTTCAAGAGGTCCAAATAGGATTTTTAAATTTTGATAATATTGTAGGTTGAAAGTGAGATATTTATAATCACCCTATATCTTAAATGAATGAACGTTATCAGAATTCCGAAGTAATGTTCCTAACGATGCGAGTCGACTTATTAGGTAGTCCAATAAATCGCTTAGTTCCCGAAACTGATGACTTTCTTGATGGATTGATGTCAAGTTTTCGCATGTTTTATTATTGTATTGTTCTACCGCTTCGTGTTATTGTAAACGAAGTTCATATTTTCAACCTTCAAGTTCATATCATTCATCATGTGCTCTGACCCTCTGTTTCCGAGATAAAACCTCCCGTCGGTAAATATTTGATGGGACAAATATCTTCCGTGATAAACTTGAGACAAGAAGTATTATTCAAAAATCCGTAGATCAATGAATAATCCTTCCTGACAAGAGCTAGTTCCCAAATCAGCCTGCCATGCACGAAGCCCCAATAGCCAAAATAGTGCAACTAAGCAGGATGCCGAGAATCGAAGCAGCAGACTGCAGTTTCGCCTTTATTAGAGCTCATCAGTGTCGCATATCGCTTCTTAAATTCTTGTCTCAAGTTTACATATGTATACTTCTCTCGAAGTTTATCGCGGAGGATATTTGTAACATCAAATACTAACCGACGGGAGGTTTTATCTCGGAAACAGAGGATCAGAGCACTATTTCAGCGGGATTATTTAGCTCGTTTTCTGCCGTTGATGTGATTCACTGAACGGTGAAAGATGTCTCCCGAATGTTGGAATTTTTAACGTTCTCACATCTGTTTGTTATTGTTCGTATCTTACTCGAAGTCCGGTAGCGGGTTCACCGTAACGGTCCATTCTGGAATCGATAGGGTACCCCGATGTAACTTGATAGGATGCTGAGAAGCGATATGCGACACTAATGAGCTCCTGATAAGGGCAAAACTGAAGTCTGCCGCTTCGTTTCTCGGCATCCTGCTTAGTTGCACTATTGTGACTCTTGGGCTGTGTGCATGGCAGGCAGATTTGGGAAATAGCTCTTGTCACGAAGGGATTATTCATCGATCTACGGATTTTGAATAATTCTTCTCAAACGAGAATAAAACTCATTAACTCATTTCTTGGATTGTCTTGCTTTCGGCTAAGAGTGGTCACCCCTGCTATAGGGGTAGAAATTCGAGATGAGGATTGTACTAGATAATGACTGCCACTGATCAGCATGGATCTGTTCCATTTAACTTCACTGAAAGTCGAATAGTCTCAGGAAATAGTCTTTCCTATCTTTCAGTTGCTCACTCTGTATCTTTTACAGTTTTCAATCCAAAATGGAAATTTATTCAAAGCAATGTAGTCTAAGATAACACCTTTCTTTTGAGGCATCACTCGACCCATCTTCCCTATCCAAAATGTCTAAGTATTGCAACCCCCGCTTAGGGAGTTGATATCTCAGGCAAGTCTTGTACCCCAAAAGATGTGCCCCTCGAAACAAAAATTGACCTGTTTTTGCGTTTTGATCAGAAATGAATAGAAAAGCCTTTGTTTAGTTCCCGTTGAAGCGACCTGTATGCACTTCGCGTTGTGAAACCTCTGAACATAGACTGCATGCATTAACTCTATGATAAGCAAAAAATAATGAAATGTCATCGAATTTTAGACAATATCTAGTTTGAACTCGAAGTTTATCTTGGTGTTGCTTGTTTTTGACTTTTGAAATTGTTAAAAATGGTTTTAACAAATGAGGATATGCGTCTCATTGAGTGTTTATTTGTGCGTGGCTATACTGCTAGGCAAAAATTACGGCAGTTTCCAGCCCCTAATTACAAGAGAAGTACAATCTATAATCTCAAGGAAAACTTTCGGACAACAGGGTCATCAGGAAGAATATCAGGATGACTGTTTCCCAAATATCGCAGAGATGCCAACTGTTAAAAACATCTGCGGGAATAATAATACGATATGATTTTGTTTAACAAATTACATGAGTAAAAACATTCAACACAAAGAATCAAGTACTCATAATGGAATATGACCTTCATTGGCATCCACAACCATTTGCACCAGTCTTCTCCAGCTCTCTATGGAACTCGAAATTACTTCTTGATCAAGATTGTTCCATCATTCTAGAATTTTCTACCTCAGCTCCTCACAGTTATTGAAAATAATATCATTTCTATACACCATTTCTTCCAAATGACCCCACAGAAAATATTCGCACGGATTGAGATCGGGGCATGCATTAACATGCCAGCTATGTTCAGAGGTTTCACAACGGGTAGCGCATATGATGGTGGAAAAAGAGGAACATTATTGACGGCAAATGGCAGAATTTTGAATCAATATTCGAGTTCGACCCTTCAAAATGATGGGAAGGGTTCAATCTAGTGACTGAATTACGCAGTTGTTCCATTTTAAATTCGACCGGAAATCAAATTTTAGGTTGGTTTTAGCAAAAAATGATTATTTGTCTTCCTAGAACATCCATGAAAAACACATCAACTTCAGGTGCCAACACCATGAGATGAAAAAAATATTTCGATTTCAGCTGAAAATCAAAATGAAAAAAATTTTGCACGCTACCTTTTTACCAATTCTTGGAATATTTTTAAGATCAATAGGTCAAATTGTTCAAGAAAGACTGAATTATCGACTGAATGCCTCATTCGAATTTTCTAGTGAAAAAAAAACGTTCCAGCGATCTTAAAATATTGCTCATTTTCGAATGAGTCATATTGGATTTCACCGGAATTGAAATTTCGATACAATTTCTGAAAAACCTAGTACTTTGGTTTTTGAATAAAGCAAGAACGAATGATCTAGCTCCAAAATTGCGAAAGTTATAACGGAAAAAAAATTGTCCGGTTTTCTCTGGCGCACTTAATACATAGGTACACCCATGTATACATATATACCTACATGTATCTAACCTAACCTATATAATTTCTCACAAATAGCTGCTTAAGTATTCGTCCGATTTTGGAGAAGCTCATATCGATCCGTGCGAGCTTCGTACAGTCGTACCATATACATACACGTTAAGCGTACGTTCGCTCGAGCTACATGATAGGCGGAGTGTGGGGGATGTTTTCCTTGATATGATCGCCACGCTCAAAGCCCGCGATAGAAGCTTTGCAACAGCTTAAAACGGTATGGAAAGAAAAATAAATTACATGATAAAAACGGTTACACATTCAAAAAAGTTCCTGTAAGTATCTACACTCGGAGGCAAAATTAGCAGAACACTCGAAAATTTAACCAAATTCGAAGTTCGATATTTTTCCTAATTCTCAACCGATTTAGATGATTTGTTCGGCAAGTTATAGAACAACTCTTCTGCTTTGTAGAAATTATAAGAGAAAACAAAAAAAATTTGAGAAAAATTTTATACGGGGGCAAAACTAAAAGTGTTTTTTTTGTCAAAAATTCGTAACACCCTGTGGAATTTCGTCGTCCGAGTTGAAACGTACAATATCATGGTCTGTCAAGACACATCATTTTACAGTAACGCCCATCTTGTTTCATGCGTTTATCTCTATTTTTGCAAAATATATTTAATTTCAAGTGGAAAATCACCATTTTGGAGAAATTCCATCGAATCAAGAAATTGTCATTAAAATTCGTCTATCAATTTGGAATTTTCCTATTATCACTCGGGCGTGTCGAAATTGTCGTTTGCGATTTTTATGTTCGAATTGCATTAGTTATTGATGACAATTTGGTTAATTTGGTGAAAATTAGGAATTCATAGGAGATAACAGTCGGTAGGTATTAAAATACACAACCGAATTCTGGGACCATTGATAAAACTTTTCATTTCCACATGTGCACACCTTTTTTTATCAAATATGAAATAAAACACACGTTTTTCTGTATATGACCACATTTGCACTTGTTTAAAGAATGAGAGTTTTCCATTCTTTGATTTGATACAAATTCGATCGGTTGCGGTGTTTTGTGATTCTTTTACTGTTTACGATTCGAAACGGTATTTTTCATTCAGAATGACAGATCTACCACCAACCTCAGTAGCAAGGGCAGTTACACTGATCGAGAAAGGGCGCACCTACCGCTCAGTCGGTACCATGTTGGGTGTCTCGACGTCGGTCATCCACCGAATCTACCGACGTTACAGGGAAACTGGATTGTAATTGAGGAGGCGAGGACAAGGAAGAAATCGGGCAACCCGCGCTATACATGACCGTTTCATCGTCAATCAAACCATAAGAAGTCCTCGTCTTACTGCTGTTCAGGCACGTAACCTTTTACAAGCAGTGAATAACATTAACGTCAGGGTGAGGACAGTCAGAAGACGATTAAATGAAGCCCATCGGGTAGCAAGATTGGCGTTTGCTAGGGAGCATGTAGCATGGACAATCAATTAGTGGAAATGAGTTTTATTTAGTGATGAGAGCCGATATTGTGTGAATTTCGTGGATGGTAGAGATAGAATATGGAGGCATCGAGGGAACGGTACAATCAAGCGAACTTCGCAGGAACTGAGCAATACGGTGGTGGGTCAGTTATAATATGGGGTGGCATATGCTTGCGAGTCTGAACAGAACTGGAGATTTGTGGTAATGGATCACTTGATGCCCATCGGTATATAACAGAAATCTTGGAGTCCCATGTTGTGCCTTTTGCTCCTTACATAGGGAAAATTTCCTTTTATGCACGATAACGCGCGCCCTCATACTGCGCGCATAGTGATAGAATATCTCAATAAAGTTGGGATCACACGAATGGACTGGCCGTCGCGTTCACCGGATTTAAACCCGATCGAACACGTTTGGGACATTTTTGGAAGAAGGGTTCGACAACGGAATCCAGGCAACGTTGAAGAGCTGACATTGGGTTTGGTGGAATAGTGGGACAACATACCTCAACAGATGATGGACAACATCATTGGGAGTATGCGAAATCGTATGCGCGCTGTAATAAGAGCTCGGGGGGGGTCATACTCGCTACAAAAATCAAATGTTTTTTTTTGTGGGTCATCATGAACATTTTTCTCAATATGTTCATTTCATTTCACGAGTGTATCGCCAGGATACACACCTGCTCTCAATTTTGGACAGGAATGATAATTATTATAGAGTGTCACACAAAAAAATTCGAAAATAAATGTGCCAAATCAACGATTTTCCAGTGTACTTCGAGTTCTCCCGGAGCGTGAGATTCGCCAGTGAATTTCAAAAATTTTCATTTCGTTAGATTTCCGCTTTTCTAATTTTGATTTTATCTTTGGCTAACCTCCGATGTTAAGCACCTACGCAAGATTAAAAATAAATTCTTGAAATTTGTGACTTTCCGCTTCAAATTGGATATCTCTTGTAAAATAGAGATAAATGTATAAAACAAGAAGGGCGTTACTGTAGGAAGATGTGTCTTGACAGATCATGATATTGTAAGTTTCAACTCGGACCACGAAATTCCCCAGAGTGTTACGAATTTTGACAAAAGAACACCTTTACTTTTGCCCATGTATAAAATTTTCTTCAAATTTTTTATTTTCTCTTATAATTTCTACAAAGCAGAAGAGTTGATCTATAACTTGCCGAATTAGGAAAAATCATCCAAAACGGTTCCGCTAATTTTGCCTCCGAGTGTATATGAATTAAGGTACTATAAATTTTCCTAATAATCATCCAAATTCGATAACACTTCAGTCATAATATGAAAAGTAATATCATTTAAATCTATGGACGTACTTTATTTCTAACGCGTTTCTAGGACACAGCGCCTTCATCAGACATACAAAATTGAAACTAAATTAAGGTACAACAAATTATTCAAGTAGGTTTGCGAACTGTGCGGGTGAAAAAAATTTTTTTGAGCGAAATGAAGAAGACTGAAGATGTCGAAAATAACAGATTTTCAACTGCCGATGAAGAAAAGAGGAGAGAATCAGCGACTGTGAAAACAGATCTCGATCTCAATATCAAATGACTTCGATAGAGCTCTGCAGATCCGTAGGCTAGTCGTCATTTCTTACGTCGTCGATAAAATCGTATCCACATTAAAGCGAATTCATCAACAGTTCGTCGATGAGAATGAATATGCAGGATCACAAGAAAGCATTCGAAAAGAGTCGAGAGGAATGGGGTTCCGTTGGATTAAGACGAAAACGAATAGAAAGCTACTGAGGGAAAAACCAACTACGTTGCAGAAGCATCAAACGATACTGTCAAGAAAGGAGACCAATAATTTGGTCGAAACATATATTCATTCATTCCATACACACAAGGAGGCTTGGAGTGACGAGACAAACGACGGCCCACGTCAGCCTGTTTCAAAAGGACCAAGGGTGATAATTTTGAACGCCGGTAGTGAATGTGGATTCGTACAAAACGCATATCTGACCTTGCAAACTAAGGCAAATGCTTGGGAGGAAAACTTATTTCAAATTTACCACAAAAAGTCAATAAATTATCGATAATGCACCATATCACAATGTACAAACAGAAAAACACCCGAACATGGCTTCCTTAAAAGAAGAAATGATAGTGACCTCAACGTCGAAATATTACCTTCGTAGATGGGATGCTCCAAGCAGAATTTTATAATCTAATTAAATTGCACAAACCCAGATACAGTGTGTTCCAACGAAAATTTGACCCCCCTATAACTCCGAAATGAGTAACATTAGCGAAAAACACCAAGACACGTCGATTTTTGTTTCGAGGGGGAGCATTTTTCGAAATAATTCGAAACTTCTCAGATCAACCCCCTACCCCCAGCAACCCTAACTTTGAAATTCATCATAGGGAATAAGGGTCGAGTGGCACCTTACTGAAAAGGTCTGTCAATTCTCCACCTTGATTTGTCATTTTTAGAATTTTAAATTAACATACAGGGTGTCCCAACCAAGGGTGAAGTTGAATTCCTGGAAATCCCAAATACTAAATGAAATAGATTTATTTTGGCATAATGCAAGCGCAGGTTTATGCTCGGTCTAGAAAAACGACCTACACTTGTGAATTTGAAGTTGGTGCAATCAACCCCCTATTTCCAGCATCCCCAACTCAAAAATCATTCGATCGATAATAGGTCAAGTGGCACCTCGTTGGAAAGGTACTGCAATTTTCTTCGAATTTGGTATTTTCGAAATTCAGAATCATCATACAGGGTGTCCTGAAGCAGGAACATTGAAAATCCAAATAACTTTTTGAAACTGGTTCATTTCGGTATACGAGAACATGTTTGATCCGAGAATAGGACTTTCTTGTGTGGTTATAGAATTTTTGCAATCAACCCCTTCCATTCAGCATCCCCAACTTGAAAATCATACAAATAATTCAAGTGGCATATCTTCAGAAAGGTTTTTGAATTCCAGAATGATTAAAGCATTTCATTCAGTTCGGCTCTCCATACAGGATGTCGCTTTCGAAAAATTCAATATCGTCATTTGAAATTATCAACTAAAATTAATTCGAAACTGTTAAAAGTATTGGGGTACGATGTGTTGAGCATCAATTACGAAGAAATAAAGCTGATTTCTGCATTGAAAATGTTCACATTTTTCATTTCCATCTGGCGTGCAGTCATCTGTTATTTCTCATTTTGCAATGAAATATTATTATTATTCAGATCAGTTCCTCATTATTGTTGTTGTTCGTCAGTTGAAATTAATCTGAAAATGGTTTATCCAACTGAGGAAAGGGTCGAAATTGTATCGACGTATTTTCGAAATAACAGTTGTGCCAAAGAAACGGCAAGGATATTCGATAGGAACCATCCTGAAAGAGAAAGGGAGTCAGTCACCAGTACGTTAAATATTTGGTTGACAAATTCCTAGCTACGGGTTCGGTGGCAAACAAAAACATGAAGTGGCATGTCCTGTCAGAAATGAGGCAACGGAAGTGGCAGTAGTGGGTCATCTACAAATGGAGAATACTACTTCGATCAGAAAACTATCTCGTCTGACTGGTGTATCAGCTACAACTGTCCATAGAATCGTGAAACATCACAAATTTCACCCTACAAGGTAAAATTAGTGCATGAAATAAACGAAGATGATCCAGATCGTCGTTTACAGTTTTGTGAAAATCTAAGTGAAAACCTAAACGCTAATCCAAATTTTCTGAATAACATCTGTTTTTCTGATGAAAGCACCTTTATGCTCAGTGGTGAAGTGAATAGACATAATTGTCGATATTGGGACACACAGAATCCTCATTGGTTCAGAGAGGCCCACACGCAAAGGCCTCAGAAGTTGAACGTTTGGGCAGGAATTTTTGGCAATCATCTAGTTAGGCCTTTCTTTATTGAGGGTAATCTGAATGGAAATGGCTACCTACAGTTGTTAGAGGAACACATACATCCTAGATTGACAGAAATTTTACAGAACGATCCAACTCTTTCTGAGGACGAAATGCGTTTTCAACAAGACGGTGCTCCTCCGCATTATGATGCTCGGGTGCGCCAATATTTAGACGAAAATTTCCCAGGAAGGTGGATTGGTAGAAGAAGACCTGTTGAGTGGCCAGCCAGGTCACCAGATTTAAATCCCCTAGATTTTTTTTGTGGGGCCATCTAAAATCTAAAGTTTATGCCACAAGACCAGAAAACCTGGAGGAGCTGCGGATGAGGATTATCACAGAATGCCGACTTTTGACTCCTGAAGTTTTCGCTAATGTGAGAAGAGAGTTTGAAAATCGTCTGTATAACTGTATGGAGGTGGGCAGAGGTCATTTTGAACAATTGTTGTAATAATCAAGTTAGTTTTTTGTTTTCAATTGAATACAAGTTCAATAAATCTCGTTTTCCTGTTTAGATGAGCATCCAATCAGTTTCTCCATCATCCCCTCATCCTGATCCTCACGCCAGAAAACCTCGATTGCCAAACTGAAACCAATGCCTCAGTGATTCAGAAAATAGAAAATCTTTCTGGAACTTTGCCATTCAACCTGTAATCACTTGTATGATTTTTGAGTTGGGGATGCTGAATGGAAGAGATTGATTGCAAAAATTCCATATTCACGCAAGAGAGTCTTATTCTCGAATCAAACATAAACATGTTCTCGTATTATACCGAAATTAACCAGTTTCAAAAGTTATTTGGGTTTTCAGTGTTCCTGCTCCGGGACACCCTGTATGCTGATTCTGAATTTCGAAAATACCAAATTCGAAGAGAAAATTGAAATACCTTTCCAACGAGGTGCCACTTGACCTATTTTCGATCGAATGATTTTTGAGTTGGGGATGCTGGAAATAGCGGGTTGATTGCACCAACTCCAAATTCACAAGTGTAGGTCGTTTTCTAGACCGAGCATAAACCTGCGCTTGCATTATGCCAAAATAAATCGATTTCATTTAGTATTTGGGATTTGCAGGAATTCAACTTACCCTCGGTTGGGACACCCTGTATGTTAATTTAAAATTCTAAAATGACAAATCAGAATGGAGAATTGACAGACCTTTACAGTAAGGTGCCACTCGACCCTTATTCCCTATGACGAATTTCGAAATTAGGGTTGCTGGGGTAGGGGTTGATCTGACAAGTTTCGAATTATTTCGAAAAATACCCCCTCGAAACAAAAAATCGACGTGTCTTGGTGTTTTCGCTAATGTTACTCATTTTGGAGTTATAGGGGGTCAAATTTTCGTTGGAACACACTGTATAAAACGTATGCTATCTACAAACTCATGGAGAAACCCGATTGAAACAGTTTGGGTACCAATGAAAGTTTATGTAGCTGACAGAAATGTTGAGTTCTCAATGAAAAAATGTGGAAAAACTGTGTATTTTTCTCCAGATCAGTGGGAATCTTTATACGGCAATACGCAGAAAATTGAACAATCTTTTATGGAGCAAGGATCTATGCTGGATGCGTTATCGATATTTTCATAAATACTTTGCAAGCAGAGGATGGTGACAGCGACAACGAGTCTTCTAGTTCTGATGAAGAACTATCCGACATTGGTTATTTAACACATTTTGTTTTTCATATTTGAATTGTTTGCAAAAATTATCTAGATTAGTAGAGTGTTTATCATTTTTAATGAATTTGTATTATTAAACTGACTACCAGGTAAATCCGAATCATTGGTCCTCACGATAGTGCAATACGATTCTACCTCTTGAAATTTCCGATTTCATTGTTATGTCGTTAATCCTATATAAGCTTATCAAGGTCTCACGAAGATACTAGGTCCTGAAGAAAACATAGGTACTAATCTTTTGTCTCAAATCCTAGTGAATATCAACCTTCAATTACTATATTTCATTCTATTGTACAGATTTCAGGATTTCCTGAAAATTTAATTATAAGGAGAAAATAATGGTACTTATTATGAAGGTTCAGTAAGAAAAACCTCTGCCTCGAAATCTTTCTGTAGTCTAACTGGTGATCAGTCTGTGACTCACATCTTTGTAGTAGAAATCAAAATGATTGAGTACCTTGAAATGCCATATGCCTAAGAACGATAATTTTCTCAAAAAGCTCTTACGCCGATCCTGATAACTGTTTGACATTGCATTGCAGAACGTATTCATCTTACTTCCTCCGCTTGCTATATTTTTGTTCTTCGCGCATCTTATGAGAATCTCAACCGCTCAGGTATTCTTGTCGACTCGTAAATGACTTTCCCTGAAACAAATTAAGTAAAGGGAATTATTGTCAAATTTTACCTAGTCATTCAATATGTTGAAAGTTTATATGTATTGATTCCAAGAATTTCTCAAATTTTTGTGAATTCCTTGGAATCAAATTAGATGAAACTATGATTATAAAACTTTGGTCCAAATTATGATTTTCTTCAATTGGATCGTTCGCGTAATTAGAATCTTTTTTTGGTGAAATTGCTATAATGTTTATTACTCTAATAATGAAATTTCTGTAGGTTCTTCCAATATAGATATTACTTTACCTACAATGTGGCTAAGTTGGTAAACACTAGATTTCTTTCCTTTATTTACCTTACTTTTGTCATTTTGATGTACATATTTGGATGAGTTATTTTATTGGTGCGGGATCAGATAAGCCACTGGCACTTTTCCAGTAAATTCTTTGAATTATGGCTATTTTCCCAATGTATATAAGGTAACCATGTCTGTGTTGATCTTTAGATACACTAATTCTATTGCTATAAGTTTTGGTTACTGTTAAGTAATTCAGTTATAATATTTGAGTTGTAACTATTGTTAAGATGTATTTGTTTAGTTATACAACGTTCTTTATCGAAATGATGTTAACATAAAGGAACATTTATTAATCTGTGAATCATGATGTGGAAAATTTTCGATAAACCGGATGAAACGACCTATTGTGAATTACGATGTCCGTATGAGGCGGTTTATGAAAGATATAGTATTCTGTTATTTCTTCTTCTTCTTCTTCTTTAAATAGGACGATGTCCTGTTTTTCTGTTGCAGCCCCCCTGCTGCGAACCGGAGCTTCAGCACTCATGCCATCGCTTTTTCGGCCTTCCTATGGGTCTTCTAGTGTTGGGTTTTTGTGTTTTGTCCACTTCGCCATACGTTCGGGGCCAATTCTGTTTACGTGATCTCTCCATAGGCGTCGACGTGCTCTTGTCCACCTCACCACATTCTGGACACCTAGCTCCCTAGCGTATCCTCTTCCTTATTCTATTTCTGCGTGTAATACCTCTTATAGCTCTTAGTGTTCTCATCTCTGTTGTCCTCATTAGTTGTTTTTGTTTTGTTGTCTCAGCTCTTGTCTCAACAGCATATGTCATCACAGGTCTCACACAGGTTTTATAGATTCGGACTTTGCTTTCTGTGCTTATGTACTTATTCCGCCAGATTACATCTCTCAGGAAGCCAGATATTCTCGATGCTTTCATTGCCTGCTGTTTTGCTTCTTGTAATAGTTGCCTATCGCTCGATACTTCTACTCCTATGTATTTAAAGTGTGAAACTTGCTCTATTATATGGTCGTTCACTACTAGTTTGGCATCTAATTGGATCTTTCGCTATTACCATCGATTGGGTTTTCTGTGTTGATATTACCATGTTATATTTTTCTGCTGTTACTTTGAACTTTTGTAGTAGGCGTTGTAGGTCGTCCTCAATCTCGGCTATTAGTAAAGCATCATCTGCGTAGCACAGTATTCCCATAGTTTTGTTACCCATCATATAGCCTTGGTTCATTTGGTTAACACCTGCTATTATTTCATCCATGATTAAATTAAATAGACATGGGCTGAGGCTGTCACCTTGTCTAATGCCTGCGTTAATTTTGATCTCGCTTGTAAGTCCCTGTGTAGTTTTTACTTTCGTCTTATTAGAGTTATTCAGTTCTTTGATTATGTTTATGTATTTATTTCTTATGTTTTATTTCTAAGGATAGTGATCACATCGTTCATTCGAATTCTGTCGATTGTCTTTTCCAAATCTATAAAACATATAAACATCGGTTTGTCAAACTCTATGGACTTCTCCACCTGTTGCCGCAATATAAAAATTGCATCCGTTGTTGATCTATTTGGTCGGAATCCATGTTGTTCTTCAGACATACCTACTTTGTCATATATCTTTTGCGATAGAATTTTAGTGAGTAGTTTCGATGCAGAGTTAAGGAGTGTGATGCCTCTATAATTTGCTGGGTTTGTCTTCACGCCTTTTTGTATATGGGTATTGTTATGCTCTCTCTCCATTTTTCTGGTATCCCTTGTTGTTTTCAATTTTTGGAATAGTTTTGTTATTTCTTTTGTTATTTCTGCTTCCCCATATTCAATTAGTTCGTTATTTATGTTGTCCGGACCGGGTGATTTTCTATTTTTAATTTATGGATTACTTGTTGTACTTCTTCTAGGCTGATAATGTCATTTTCGTTTCTTCGTAGAGTGTGTTTTGTTGTTCGATTTTTCGTTCCTCATTGTTACCGTTATCATTATCTCCCAGGTATAAGTTCTGGAAATATTTCACCCACTCTTCTGGTTTTACTACATTGATCTGCAGTTCTTCGGTGATTGGTTTTTTCCTGTTTCTTATCATGTTCCATACCTTTTTCAGTGCTCCTCGTAAGTCGTGTTCCATGTCATTTGTAAATCTTGCCCAATATATTTTTTTTAATTCTTTAATTTTGTTCGTTGTTCTATTTCTTTCTGTTTTATATCTTTGGTACTCTTCTGGTGTTCTGTGATTGACATATCTGATATATGCGTTCTTCTTTTTCTTTTGCCAAATCTTTGATTTCCTGTGTGAACCATGGTTTATCTTTTCTATGACTGTTTATTTTGATTCTTCGTTATTCAATTTGCTAATTTTGAACTGAGATTTAAACAGACCAATTTCAAGAACTCGGTATTATTTCCGGTAATTGCGATAAGTTTTGGGGACCCTAAAATACAAGCTGATATGGAGAAGGAAGCCTACGGAATGGAGAGCTGGCTGAATTGCACCCATTCTAGGAGAAAGAGACCTCACTGAATTCGAAAACTACTTAGGCTACTGTGAAACAGATTGAAAACTACCCTCGATGCAGGGAAGTAGGAGTGTTTTGTTGTGGGTTATCTTGAACATTTTTCTCAACATGTTCATTTCATTTCACGAGTGTATCGCCAGGATACACACCTGCTCTCAATTTTGGACAGGAATGATAATTATTATAGAGTGTCCCACAAAAAATTCAAAAATAAATGTGCAAAATCAACGATTTTTCCAGTGTACTTCTGAGTTCTCCGGAGCATGAAATTGGCCAGTGAATTTCAAAAATTTTCATTTCGTTAGATTTCCGTTTCTCTAATTTTGATTTTATTTTTGGATAACCTCCGATGTTAAGCACCTACGCAAGATTCAAAATAAATTCTTGAAATTTGTGACTTTTCGCTTCAAATTGATATCTCTTGTAAAATAGAGATAAAAGCATAACACAAGAAGGGCGTTACTGTAGGAAGATGTGTCTTGACAGACCATGATATTGTAAGTTTCAACTCGGACCACGAAATTCCCCAGAGTGTTACGAATTTTGACAAAAAAACACTTTCACTTTTGCTCCTGTATGAAATTTTTTTCAAATTTTTTGTTTTCTCTTATGATTTCTACAAAGCAAAAGAGTTGATCTATAGTTTGCCGAAAAATCGTCTAAATCAGTTGAGAATTAGGAATAATATCGGACTTCGAATTTGGTTAATTTTTCGATTGTTCCGCTAATTTTGCCTCCGAGTATATATGAACTAAGGAACTATAAATTTTCCTAATTACCATCCAAATTCGATAACACTTCAGTCATAATATGAAAAGTAATATTATTTAAATCTATGGACGTACTTTATTTCTAACGCGTTTCTAGGAGACAGCGCCTTCATCAGACATACAAAATTGAAACTAAATTAAGGTACAACAAATTATTCAAGTAGGTTTGCGAACCGTGCAAAAAAATTTGAGTGAAATGAAGGAGACTGAAGATGGCGAGAATAACAGATTTTAAACTGCCGAAGAAAACAGGAGAGAATCAGCGAGGAAAACAGATCTCGATCTCAATATTAAATGACTTCGATAGAGCTCTGCTCCGTAGGTTAGTCGTCATTTCTTACGTCGTCGATAAAATCGTATCCACATTAAAGCAAATTTATCAACAGTTCGTCGATGAGAATGAATATGCAGGATCACAAGAAACCATTCGAAAAGAGTCGAGAGGAATGGGGTTCCGTTGGATTAAGACGAAAACGAATAGAAAGCTACTGAGGAAGAACCAACTACGTTGCAGAAGCATCAAACGATACTGTCAAGAAAAGAGACCAATAATTTGGTCGAAACATATATTCATTCATTCCATACACACAAGGAGACTTGGAGTGATGAGACAAACGACGGCCCACGTCAGCCTGTTTCAAAAGGACCAAGAGTGATAATTTTGAACGCCGGTAGTGAATGTGGATTCGTACAAAACGCATATCTGACCTTGATATGAATTTCGCAAACTAAGGCAAATGCTTGAGAGGAAAACATATTCCAAATTTACCACCAAAAAGTCAATAAATTATCGATAGTGCACCATATCACAATGTACAAACAGAAAAACACCCGAACATGGCTTCCTTAAAAGAAGAAATGATAGTGACCTCAACGTCGAAATATTACCTTCGTAGATGGGATGCTCCAAGCAGAATTTTATAATCTAATTAAATTGCACAAACCCAGATATAAAACGTATACTATCTACAAACTCATGGAGAAACCCGATTGAAACAGTTTGGGTACCAATGAAAGTTTATGTAGCTGACAGAAATGTTGAGTTCTCAATGAAAAAATGTGGAAAAACTGTGTATTTTTCTCCAGATCAGTGGGAATCATTATGCGACAATATGCAGAAAATTGAACAATCTTTTATGGAGCAAGGATCTATGTTGGATGACGTTATCGATAATTTCATAAATACTTTGCAAGCAGACGATGGTGACAGCGGCAACGAGTCTTCTAGTTCTGATGAAGAACTATCCGACATAGAAAATTTTTAATTTTTGGTTATTTAACTCATTTTGTTTTTCATATTTGAATTGTTTGCAAAAATTATCTAGATTAGTAGAGTGTTTATCATTTTTAATGAATTTGTATTATTAAACTGACTACCAGGTAAATCCGAATCATTGGTCCTCACGATAGTGCAATACGATTCTACCTCTTGAAATTTCCGATTTCATTGTTATGTCGTTAATCCTATATAAGCTTATCAAGGTCTCACGAAGATACTAGGTCCTGAAGAAAAACATAGGTACTAATCTTTTGTCTCAAATCCCTAGTGAATATCAACCTTCAATTACTATATTTCATTCTATTGTACAGATTTCAGGATTTCCTGAAAATTTAATTATAAGGAGAAAATAATGGTACTTATTATGAAGGTTCAGTAAGAAAAACCTCTGCCTCGAAATCTTTCTGTAGTCTAACTGGTGATCAGTCTGTGACTCACATCTTTGTAGTAGAAATCAAAATGATTGAGTACCTTGAAATGCCATATGCCTAAGAACGATAATTTTCTCAAAAAGCTCTTACGCCGATCCTGATAACTGTTTGACATTGCATTGCAGAACGTATTCATCTTACTTCCTCCGCTTGCTATATTTTTGTTCTTCGCGCATCTTATGAGAATCTCAACCGCTCAGGTATTCTTGTCGACTCGTAAATGACTTTCCCTGAAACAAATTAAGTAAAGGGGAATTATTGTCAAATTTTACCTAGTCATTCAATATGTTGGAAAGTTTATATGTATTGATTCCAAGAATTTCTCAAATTTTTGTGAATTCCTTGGAATCAAATTAGATGAAACTATGATTATAAAACTTTGGTCCAAATTATGATTTTCTTCAATTGGATCGTTCGCGTAATTAGAATCTTTTTTTTGGTGAAATTGCTATAATGTTTATTACTCTAATAATGAAATTTCTGTAGGTTCTTCCAATATAGATATTACTTTACCTACCGTGGCTAAGTTGGTAAACACTAGATTTCTTTCCTTTATTTACCTTACTTTTGTCATTTTTGATGTACATATTTGGATGAGTTATTTTATTGGTGCGGGATCAGATAAGCCACTGGCACTTTTCCAGTAAATTCTTTGAATTATGGCTATTTTCCCAATGTATATAAGGTAACCATGTCTGTGTTGATCTTTAGATACACTAATTCTATTGCTATAAGTTTTGGTTACTGTTAAGTAATTCAGTTATAATATTTGAGTTGTAACTATTGTTAAGATGTATTTGTTTAGTTATACAACGTTCTTTATCGAAATGATGTTAACATAAAGGAACATTTATTAATCTGTGAATCATGATGTGGGAAAATTTTCGATAAACCGGATGAAACGACCTATTGTGAATTACGATGTCCGTATGAGGCGGTTTATGAAAGATATAGTATTCTGTTATTTCTTCTTCTTCTTCTTCTTTAAATAGGACGATGTCCTGTTTTTCTGTTGCAGCCCCTGCTGCGAACCGGAGCTTCAGCACTCATGCCATCGCTTTTTCGGCCTTCCTATGGGTCTTCTAGTGTTGGGTTTTTGTGTTTTTGTCCACTTCGCCATACGTTCGGGGCCAATTCTGTTTACGTGATCTCTCCATAGGCGTCGACGTGCTCTTGTCCACCTCACCACATTCTGGACACCTAGCTCCCCTAGCGTATCCTCTTTCCTTATTCTATTTCTGCGTGTAATACCTCTTATAGCTCTTAGTGTTCTCATCTCTGTTGTCCTCATTAGTTGTTTTGTTTTTGTTGTCTCAGCTCTTGTCTCAACAGCATATGTCATCACAGGTCTCACACAGGTTTTATAGATTCGGACTTTGCTTTCTGTGCTTATGTACTTATTCCGCCAGATTACATCTCTCAGGAAGCCAGATATTCTCGATGCTTTCATTGCCTGCTGTTTTGCTTCTTGTAATAGTTGCCTATCGCTCGATACTTCTACTCCTATGTATTTAAAGTGTGAAACTTGCTCTATTATATGGTCGTTCACTACTAGTTTGGCATCTAATTGGATCTTTCGCTATTACCATCGATTGGGTTTTCTGTGTTGATATTACCATGTTATATTTTTCTGCTGTTACTTTGAACTTTTGTAGTAGGCGTTGTAGGTCGTCCTCAATCTCGGCTATTAGTAAAGCATCATCTGCGTAGCACAGTATTCCCATAGTTTTGTTACCCATCATATAGCCTTGGTTCATTTGGTTAACACCTGCTATTATTTCATCCATGATTAAATTAAATAGACATGGGCTGAGGCTGTCACCTTGTCTAATGCCTGCGTTAATTTTGATCTCGCTTGTAAGTCCCTGTGTAGTTTTTACTTTCGTCTTATTAGAGTTATTCAGTTCTTTGATTATGTTTATGTATTTATTTCTTATGTTTTTATTTCTAAGGATAGTGATCACATCGTTCATTCGAATTCTGTCGATTGTCTTTTCCAAATCTATAAAACATATAAACATCGGTTTGTCAAACTCTATGGACTTCTCCACCTGTTGCCGCAATATAAAAATTGCATCCGTTGTTGATCTATTTGGTCGGAATCCATGTTGTTCTTCAGACATACCTACTTTGTCATATATCTTTTGCGATAGAATTTTAGTGAGTAGTTTCGATGCAGAGTTAAGGAGTGTGATGCCTCTATAATTTGCTGGGTTTGTCTTCACGCCTTTTTTGTATATGGGTATTGTTATGCTCTCTCTCCATTTTTCTGGTATCCCCTTGTTGTTTTCAATTTTTTGGAATAGTTTTGTTATTTCTTTTGTTATTTCTGCTTCCCCATATTCAATTAGTTCGTTATTTATGTTGTCCGGACCGGGTGATTTTCTATTTTTTAATTTATGGATTACTTGTTGTACTTCTTCTAGGCTGATAATGTCATTTTCTGTTTCTTCGTAGAGTGTGTTTTGTTGTTCGATTTTTCGTTCCTCATTGTTACCGTTATCATTATCTCCCAGGTATAAGTTCTGGAAATATTTCACCCACTCTTCTGGTTTTACTACATTGATCTGCAGTTCTTCGGTGATTGGTTTTTCCTGTTTCTTATCATGTTCCATACCTTTTCAGTGCTCCTCGTAAGTCGTGTTCCATGTCATTTGTAAATCTTGCCCAATATATTTTTTAATTCTTTAATTTTGTTCGTTGTTCTATTTCTTTCTGTTTTATATCTTTGGTACTCTTCTGGTGTTCTGTGATTGACATATCTGATATATGCGTTCTTCTTTTCTTTTGCCAAATCTTTGATTTCCTGTGTGAACCATGGTTTATCTTTTCTATGACTGTTTATTTTGATTCTTCGTTATTCAATTTGCTAATTTTTGAACTGAGATTTAAACAGACCAATTTCAAGAACTCGGTATTATTTCCGGTAATTGCGATAAGTTTTGGGGACCCTAAAATACAAGCTGATATGGAGAAGGAAGCCTACGGAATGGAGAGCTGGCTGAATTGCACCCATTCTAGGAGAAAGAGACCTCACTGAATTCGAAAACTACTTAGGCTACTGTGAAACAGATTGAAAACTACCCTCGATGCAGGGAAGTAGGAGTGTTTTGTTGTGGGTTATCTTGAACATTTTTCTCAACATGTTCATTTCATTTCACGAGTGTATCGCCAGGATACACACCTGCTCTCAATTTTGGACAGGAATGATAATTATTATAGAGTGTCCCACAAAAAAATTCAAAAATAAATGTGCAAAATCAACGATTTTTCCAGTGTACTTCGAGTTCTCCCGGAGCATGAAATTGGCCAGTGAATTTCAAAAATTTTCATTTCGTTAGATTTCCGTTTCTCTAATTTTGATTTTATTTTTTGGATAACCTCCGATGTTAAGCACCTACGCAAGATTCAAAATAAATTCTTGAAATTTGTGACTTTTCGCTTCAAATTGGATATCTCTTGTAAAAATAGAGATAAAAGCATAACACAAGAAGGGCGTTACTGTAGGAAGATGTGTCTTGACAGACCATGATATTGTAAGTTTCAACTCGGACCACGAAATTCCCCAGAGTGTTACGAATTTTTGACAAAAAAAAACACTTTCACTTTTGCTCCCGTATGAAATTTTTTTCAAATTTTTTTTGTTTTCTCTTATGATTTCTACAAAGCAAAAGAGTTGATCTATAGTTTGCCGAAAAAATCGTCTAAATCAGTTGAGAATTAGGAATAATATCGGACTTCGAATTTGGTTAATTTTTCGATTGTTCCGCTAATTTTGCCTCCGAGTATATATGAACTAAGGAACTATAAATTTTCCTAATTACCATCCAAATTCGATAACACTTCAGTCATAATATGAAAAGTAATATTATTTAAATCTATGGACGTACTTTATTTCTAACGCGTTTCTAGGACACAGCGCCTTCATCAGACATACAAAATTGAAACTAAATTAAGGTACAACAAATTATTCAAGTAGGTTTGCGAACTGTGCAAAAAATTTTGAGCGAAATGAAGAAGACTGAAGATGGCGAAAATAACAGATTTTCAACTGCCGATAAAAAGAGGAGAGAATCAGCGAGGAAAACAGATCTCGATCTCAATATCAAATGACTTCGATAGAGCTCTGCTCCGTAGGTTAGTCGTCATTTCTTACGTCGTCGATAAAATCGTATCCACATTAAAGCAAATTTATCAACAGTTCGTCGATGAGAATGAATATGCAGGATCACAAGAAACCATTCGAAAAGAGTCGAGAGGAATGGGGTTCCGTTGGATTAAGACGAAAACGAATAGAAAGCTACTGAGGGAAGAACCAACTACGTTGCAGAAGCATCAAACGATACTGTCAAGAAAAGAGACCAATAATTTGGTCGAAACATATATTCATTCATTCCATACACACAAGGAGACTTGGAGTGATGAGACAAACGACGGCCCACGTCAGCCTGTTTCAAAAGGACCAAGAGTGATAATTTTGAACGCCGGTAGTGAATGTGGATTCGTACAAAACGCATATCTGACCTTGATATGAATTTCGCAAACTAAGGCAAATGCTTGAGAGGAAAACATATTCCAAATTTACCACCAAAAGTCAATAAATTATCGATAGTGCACCATATCACAATGTACAAACAGAAAAACACCCGAACATGGCTTCCTTAAAAGAAGAAATGATAGTGACCTCAACGTCGAAATATTACCTTCGTAGATGGGATGCTCCAAGCAGAATTTTATAATCTAATTAAATTGCACAAACCCAGATATAAAACGTATACTATCTACAAACTCATGGAGAAACCCGATTGAAACAGTTTGGGTACCAATGAAAGTTTATGTAGCTGACAGAAATGTTGAGTTCTCAATGAAAAATGTGGAAAAACTGTGTATTTTTCTCCAGATCAGTGGGAATCATTATGCGACAATATGCAGAAAATTGAACAATCTTTTATGGAGCAAGGATCTATGTTGGATGACGTTATCGATAATTTCATAAATACTTTGCAAGCAGACGATGGTGACAGCGGCAACGAGTCTTCTAGTTCTGATGAAGAACTATCCGACATAGAAAATTTTTAATTTTTGGTTATTTAACTCATTTTGTTTTTCATATTTGAATTGTTTGCAAAAATTATCTAGATTAGTAGAGTGTTTATCATTTTAATGAATTTGTATTATTAAACTGACTACCAGGTAAATCCGAATCATTGGTCCTCACGATAGTGCAATACGATTCTACCTCTTGAAATTTCCGATTTCATTGTTATGTCGTTAATCCTATATAAGCTTATCAAGGTCTCACGAAGATACTAGGTCCTGAAGAAAACATAGGTACTAATCTTTTGTCTCAAATCCTAGTGAATATCAACCTTCAATTACTATATTTCATTCTATTGTACAGATTTCAGGATTTCCTGAAAATTTAATTATAAGGAGAAAATAATGGTACTTATTATGAAGGTTCAGTAAGAAAACCTCTGCCTCGAAATCTTTCTGTAGTCTAACTGGTGATCAGTCTGCGACTCACATCTTTGTAGTAGAAATCAAAATGATTGAGTACCTTGAAATGCCATAAGCCTAAGAACGATAATTTTCTCAAAAAGCTCCTACGCCGATCCTGATAACTGTTTGACATTGCACTGCAGAACGTATTCATCTTACTTCCTCCGCTTGCTATATTTTTGTTCTTCGCGCATCTTATGAGAATCTCAACCACTCAGGTATTCTTGTCGACTCGTAAATGACTTTCCTGAAACAAATTAAGTAAAGGGAATTATTGTCAAATTTACCTAGTCATTCAATATGTTGAAAGTTTATATGTATTGATTCCAAGAATTTCTCAAATTTTTGTGAATTCCTTGGAATCAAATTAGATGAAACTATGATTATAAAACTTTGGTCCAAATTATGATTTTCTTCAATTGAATCGTTCGCGTAATTAGAATCTTTTTTTTTTGGTGAAATTGCTATAATGTTTATTACTCTAATAATGAAATTTCTGTAGGTTCTTCCAATATAGATATTACTTCAACTACCGTGGCTAAGTTGGTAAACACTAGATTTCTTTCCTTTAGTTTACCTTACTTTTGTCATTTTTGATGTACATATTTGGATGAGTTATTTTATTGATGCGGGATCAGATGAGCCACTGGAACTTTTCCAGTAAATTCTTTGAATTATGGCTATTTTCCCAATGTATATAAGGTTACCATATCTGTGTTGATCTTTAGATACACTCATTCTATTGCTATAAGTTTTGGTTACTGTTAAGTAATTCAGTTATAATATTTGGGTTGTAACTATTGTTAAGATGTATTTGTTTAGTTATACAACGTTCTTTATCGAAATGATGTTAACATAAAGGAACATTTATTAATCTGTGAATCATGATGTGGGAAAATTTTCGATAAACCGGATGAAACGACCTATTGTGAATTACGATGTCCGTATGAGACGGTTTATGAAAGATATAGTATTCTGTTATTTCTTCTTCTTCTTCTTTAAATAGGACGATGTCCTGTTTTTCTGTTACAGCCCCTGCTGCGAACCGGAGCTTCAGCACTCATGCCATCGCTTTTTCGGCCTTCCTATGGGTCTTCTAGTGTTGGGTTTTTGTGTTTTGTCCACTTCGCCATACGTTCGGGGCCCATTCTGTTTACGTGATCTCTCCATAGGCGTCGACGTGCTCTTGTCCACCTCACCACATCCTGGACACCTAGCTCCCTTAGCGTATCCTCATTCCTTATTCTATTTCTGCGTGTAATACCTCTTATAGCTCTTAGTGTTCTCATCTCTGTTGTCCTCATTAGTTGTTTTGTTTTTGTTGTCTCAGCTCTTGTCTCAACAGCATATGTCATCACGGGTCTCACACAGGTTTTATAGATTCGGACTTTGCTTTTGTGCTTATGTACTTATTCCGCCAGATTACATCTCTCAGGAAGCCAGATATTCTCGATGCTTTCATTGTCTGCTGTTTTGCTTCTTGTAATAGTTGCCTATCGCTCGATACTTCTACTTCTAGGTATTTAAAGTGTGAAACTTGCTCTATTATATGGTCGTTCACTACTAGTTTGCATCTAATTGGATCTTTCGCTATTACCATCGATTGGGTTTTCTGTGTTGATATTACCATGTTATATTTTTCTGCTGTTACTTTGAACTTTTGTAGTAGGCGTTGTAGGTCGTCCTCATTCTCGGCTATTAGTAAAGCATCATCTGCGTAGCACAGTATTCTCATAGTTTTGTTACCCATCCTATAGCCTTGGTTCATTTGGTTAACACCTGCTATTATTTCATCCATGATTAAATTAAATAGACATGGGCTGAGGCTGTCACCTTGTCTAATGCCTGCGTTAATTTTGATCTCGCTTGTAAGTCCCTGTGTAGTTTTTACTTTCGTCTTATTAGAGTTATTTAGTTCTTTGATTATGTTTATGTATTTATTGCTTAAGTTTTTATTTCTGAGGATAGTGATCACATCGTTCATTCGAATTCTGTCGAATGCCTTTTCCAAATCTATAAAACATATAAACATCGGTTTGTCAAACTCTATGGACTTCTCCACCAGTTGCCGCAATATAAAAATTGCATCCGTTGTTGATCTATTTGGTCGGAATCCCTGTTGTTCTTCAGACACACCTACTTTGTCATATATCTTTTGCGATAGAATTTTAGTGAGTAGTTTCGATGCAGAGTTAAGGAGTGTGATGCCTCTATAATTTGCTGGGTTTGTCTTCACGCCTTTTTTGTATATGGGTATTGTTATGCTCTCTCCATTTTTCTGGTATCTCCTTGTTGTTTTCAATTTTTTGGAATAGTTTTGTTATTTCTTTTGTTATTTCTGCTCCCCCATATTTAATTAGTTCGTTATTTATGTTGTCCGGACCGGGTGATTTTCTATTTTTTAATTTATGGATTACTTGTTGTACTTCTTCTAGGCTGATAATGTCATTTTCTGTTTCTTCGTAGAGTGTGTTTTGTTGTTCGATTTTTCGTTCCTCATTGTTACCGTTATCATTATCTCCCAGGTATAAGTTCTGGAAATATTTCACCCACTCTTCTGGTTTTATTACATTGATCTGCAGTTCTTCGGTGATTGGTTTTTTCCTGTTTCTCAACATGTTCCATACCTTTTTCTGTGCTCCTCGTAAGTCGTGTTCCATGTCATTTGTAAATCTTTCCCAATATATTTTTTTAATTCTTTAATTTTGTTCGTTGTTCTATTTCTTTCTGTTTTATATCTTTGGTACTCTTCTGGTGTTCTGTGATTGACATATCTGATATATGCGTTCTTCTTTTCTTTTGCCAAATCTTTGATTTCCTGTGTGAACCATGGTTTATCTTTTCTATGACTGTTTATATTGATTCTTCGTTATTCAATTTGCTAATTTTTGAACTGAGATTGAAACAGACCAATTTCAAGAACTCGGTATTATTTCCGGTAATTGCGATAAGTTTTGGGGACCCTAAAATACAAGCTGATATGGAGAAGGAAGTAATGCCTACGGAATGGACAGCTGGCTGAATTGCACCCATTCTAGGAGAAAGAGACCTCACTGAATTCGAAAACTACTTAGGCTACTGCGAAACAGATTGAAAACTACCCTCGATGCAGGGAAGTAGGAGACTACCAACAAGGATTTAGGAAAGGCAGATCTTCGATTGACGCTATCCACATTTAGACGCAAATCATCGAAAAGTGCTTAGAACATGACATACCGCTGTATATGCTCTCTATGGATTTCGACAAAGCCTTTGACAGAATTATAAGGACCACATTGTAAGAGGATTTGCATAACTAGAATATAACTACCAAACTACAGAGACTTGTAATGACAATGAAAGATTCGAAAGCTGCTGTCAGATCGCAAGAAGGTAGATTTAAGTTCTTCAGTATAAAAGCCGAAGTAAGACAGGATAATGCATTATCCGCAACCCTATTCAAAATTGCGTTAGAGGGGACAATAAGCGACCTGCAGAACAAAGGTCTGATTAAATCCTAATCGGTACAACTCATTGCGTACGCAGATGATTTCATGGTAGTTGAACGGGACAAAAAGAGTCTAGCAAACATACTAATAACGCGACAATAATATGACATGTAAAAGACACTTCACCTACGCAGTAAACATTAGATTGGGAGATTATCAGTTTAAAAGACTGGAAACTTTCAAACACCTGTAAGTGACAGTGAACGGAAATAATGACAGAAGTGATGAGATTTTAAACCGGATACCACTTGGAAATAGATCATACTATCAACATAAAACACTGTTACAAAACGCTAAACTATCAAAGAAAAACGAAATAATTTTGAGTCTACAAGGCAAACATCCGACCTGTAGCATTTACGAAACAATGTGTCTGACGAGAAAGGGAACAGGAAAAACTGCCCATATTCGAACATAAATGTGTTAGAAAAATTTGTGTGCAAAAAAAGTGGACGATGTAGAATATAGAAGTCAGATCAACCACGAAATACGAAACCTATTGAAGGGATACATTGTTACGTCCATAAAATCACAGAGGATACGATGGTTAGGACACATAGATCCCATCATAGATGACGGGTAGACCAAAGGGACGACCTGAGGGCAGATGGAAGGACCAAGTAATCAACGACCTGATGACTATGGGCATAAAACACTGACGAACAAGAGTCAATAACAGAAAACAATGGGCTAAAATTGCAAATAACCCGAAAACAGAGAGCAAGCTATAGAAGTACTGAGAAAAATTCGGAATGGTTTACCGAACCAAATGAATCACTGATCTCTATCAAGAAGCGGTTCAAATTTCAATCTTGAAATGTTACACCTGATATGTTGATTCGTAGATTTTCGTGAACGTAATTTAATTTATTTTTCTTCTATCGGTTTCTCGTGGTAATTACAATTCGTTTTTGGTTGAAATGAAGAGTTCCTGCTTGTAAATGTGGTATCAATTACACGCTTGTACATCTACAGTGTATGCCTTGATCTCTCTTGCAATAGCTTTTATTTTATCTTGGTATTTTTCATCCCGAGAACGGTCCTTTTCGTTTACATGATAATTGAACTCCTCTGTAGATATATTTTCATTTTTAAACGCAAAACAAGAATCGCAGAAATCCTTTCGCGGTTGAAAAATATCAATGTTCATTAATTACGTTCTTTTAATGAAAACCCATAGCTATTAACTTCTTTATCTGCAAAATTCGTCTCTTTTATAGACTTAAGACAATCCAGGTAAACATCTTGAGCATACTTGTATAAATTATCTAAATATAATTTTGATGTATCTTTTCGACAGTATTGTGATTCCATCTTAGGTAATTTAATCAAAATATCCTCTACATGTGATAGCTTTCCTTAATTACCTTTGAATCTTTTCTAGTATTCTTTCATTTGGATCACAAAATCATTAAGTGTCAGATATGAATAAATGAATTATTCGTATCTATCCAATCGCTATGAAATGATTACTGCGTTTACTGAAATCTATTTTTAGGTCCATAGTCATTGGAATCGAATCAGGAGCAAATTGAAATCCGCAGATACCCATCCTTTTCTCACGTTAGTTTGTTCTGTCGACGGTTCAGTAGAGAATATCATGCACAAGAAATATGCTGAATCTGCCCCATCAAATTCGATTTCTTCTTTTTTGGTAATGATATTTATTCATACTGAACGATTTGACCAGCGAAAAATGAAAGGATAATCTATCTGTGTAGGAAGAACAATAACTCTAATAAGAAATATTGGAAAGTTCAAATTATGGCTAATAGAATTATTCTTTCATCAACATTAATCGAGGAATATTCCATTAATGTTGACAGGGGTTATTGATGGAAAAAGAATATGTTTTAGGAAATATATATTTTCAATATTGATCACGTAATTCAATACAATCATGTGTGGAAAAAATGTCCATCAGATAATCTCAGTATTTTCGCAGGAAAACTTTCATTTTTTTGTCAATATTTTCATGACGTCTCAGCTTCATTGACCGGTATGCAGTTAGTGTAGAATGTAATTGTATTGATTCATAAAAAGAAGTATATTTTGAACTATTTTGCATACTTGGACATAAAGGGTATTATGAATTAAAATATTGGAATTGAAAATTAGTCCCAATGTTTGTTAACCTAAATCGTCGCATTTTCAGGGCCCTATTTGAAAACTCCTATATACGACCAGAACGCAGAAATTTCTGTCATCCAGTAGGCTTCAATCAATTACTCGATATCGAAATTTCAAGTCTGTAAGTCATTCATTTCCGAAGTTAAGCGAAAGCAAAATGTCGCATTTATGACACTCACTCACTCTCTCAGTCACTCACTCACTCATGATCATCAGTATAGAACTCGTACTTTCCATAAACTCAGAGAGCTGAAATTTAATACAGAGTTAGGGTTTCAATGACAACATAAGGGGAAAACTATAAAAACTAGAAAAATCGAAGATCTGGAGTACCTGGTGGCCCTGATTAGAAAACACAAAATCCCAACCAATCTATTAGAGATCGACATACAGCCTTTACAGAAAATATTCAACTTGGTGAGCTGCTTCATCTGATGTCAAAAATCGAAGGTCTGAAGATCCGATGAAGAATCCTCAGCTGGTCTCAGCTGAAAAAAATCGAATGTTATTGCAAAAATCTATCGTAGTATGACACATCTTCTGATTTAATCTAGCCTATAGCGTCCCACAGTCACTGCTGGGCGAATGCCTCCCCTTCTGTCCCCTGCATACAAACAAAATTGAAGGAAAAGTCTGGATAAGACTAGACCGGCTTTTATACTTATACTTACAAGTTTACAAAAATTGATAGCGAATGGGCAATAAGAAATGTACAAAAATCAGAACCGGAAAAAAGGAAAGAAAGATTTGTAATAACAAAAATACTATGGAGAAAATTCTCGACAACCATATGAGGAGTTTCATAAAACTTCATAAAAAACAATTTGCCTACCAACCGAGCAAGTCTACAATCTATGCTCTACGTGATCTAGTCAAAGAAGTGGAAGGAGCACTAGAGGCTGAAGAAATAGCCTCAGTTCTATTTGGAGACATTGAAGGAGCCATCGATAATACCTTCTATACATCCATTAGCAATGGTGCAAACAATAAGGGTGTCAAAACACCCACCATCAAATGGATCAAAGAAATGCTCAAAGGCCGAATCATGACGGCCACTTTTGGAGACACCAAAATATCGGTGTCAGCAGTGAAAGGATGCCCTCAAGAAGGTGTCCTGCCGCCGTTACTATGGTCAGTAGTTGTTGATGGCCTCTTAGAACGACTGAACAAATCTGGCTTCAACGCACAAGGCTATGCTGATGATCTAGTTATCATCATTAGGGGAAAGCATGATGGAATCTTATCGAACCTGATGCAAAAAGCCCTTAACATCGTAAATTGAATGGTGTGCTGAAGAGGGACTCAGCATCCGTCCAGACAAAACCATTCTAATTCCATAATCACAATATGAAAACCCTCTTCCATTACAAACTATAAAAAAAACACAAATTATGACCACCAATGAACAAAACACACAAGGATTACCCACTTAGGCTAAGCCAGTTTACGCAACTACAAACAGAGAAATACAAAAGGTAATGATCAACGAAATACATCAATAAAAAAAATTTTATATGGATCAAAACAAACAATGGATGTCATTTCTATCTTTCATTCTGAGAAAACAATTACTCTGAAATTTTCTTATGTTTAGTGGAAGGAACAGGCTAAGTATCAAGGGTTAACCCTAGATCAGAGACTCAACAACAAATTTACACATTGACAAAACAGTTTGTTTTTTCCAAGGCTACATCGTGCTTATAGGCATGCCTAGATCAGAGACTCTTCGGAAAGACCTGCTTATAGGGACTACAGCCGGAAAAATAACCTACTGGTTATACACAGCGGTTATTAGTTCCATTGTCACATATGCATCGTTAGTATGGTGGACGAAAACATCAGAAATAACTACGCAAAACAAGCTGCAAAAACTGAAGCGGCTAGCGTGCTTGGGCATATCAGGTGCTATGAGAAGCAACCCGACTATTGCCCTGGAGGTAATCCTAAACCTCCCTCCTCTTCATATAAAATCGAAAAAGGAGGCATTGATGGCGGCATTACGGCTCCAAGACACAAAAAAACTATCACCTGGTGATCTGAAGGGACACCTGGGAATTCTGGGTTACATAGCGCCAGAAATCTTATCACAACCATCGGATATAATGCGGCTAAAGTTTGATTTTCACACACCCTTCGAAGTGGTCATAGAAGACCGCACCATCGTTAAGGGAAAATTGAATCAATTAGACCAAAAATCCTCCATTTGGTACACGGACGAATCAAAAACGATTGATGGAACAGGAGCAGGCATATATGGACCCAAGTACTCTTCATCAGTGCCTCTGGGCTCTACTCCTACAATCATGCAAGCAGAAACACTTGCTGTTAACCTTTGCTGCCAGGAGGAATTACGAAGGAAACTCAAAGGGGCAAAGATTTACATTTTAATGGACAGTCAGGCAGTGATAAAAGCTCTTAACTCTTACAGTTATCGGAGCATCTCTGTCTGTGAATGCCGTCAATCATTGAAGCATTTTGCTGAGGGAAACAAACTTTTCCGGTGGTGGGTGCCTGGTCACGAAGGCATACAAGGAAATGAAGCCGCTGAAGAACTGGCCAAATCAGTTGCTGGAATCCCACCCATCAGACCTGAACCGTTCTGCGGTCTAAGTAAGTCGCACAGATGACAGAAACTGGAACGATGGGAAGAATCCTGCAAAAAAGAATACTGGAGGAAAACTCCAGCCCAAAGGCAAGCGAAAAAGTTCATTGACTATTCGCCAGAGAAGACAAAACAGTTTCTCGTTCTCTCTAGGGACGAGTCAAGGATCATAACACGCCTCCTTACTGGACACTGCCCACTGAGATACCATCTCAATACAATGGGAAAATCGGAAACGGCAACATGCAGAATGTGTAAAGAGGGCGATGAAACTGCCGAACATATTATTTGCAGTTGCATCGCAATTGTGCGACAAAGACATATACACTTCGGTAGCGACAAACTAGAGCCGAACGAAGTAAAAGCGAAAGCTCCCAAGGAGATTCTTAATTTTGTAAGGGATTTAGACCTTCAAGGAAATGAATAAGAAGGGTTACGAACAAAAGACCAATTTGGTCGCATTTCAGAAAGGCTTGCAAAGCCAATCGACCCCCACGAATGTAATGCAATGTAACAAAAATACTACTCCTAAAAAGAAAAAATAAAGAAAATCAATCAAAATAAATCAATATGCCCACGTTTCTACAAAAAGAGGTGAAATCCCACCAAAACTATTCTGTAAAAAACAAGCCAAGTTTCGATAGAGTTGCTAGTATGGTAACATTAAGGTTCAATTGCGAGTGCCTGATTATATTTTCATCAGCTGGTTGGAGAAATTATTCACTAGTTTCTGAAGATTTGTTTTTTTTGTTGTTTGTTCAGCTTGATCTCGGGTTTATTTATGGACATTGGGGATGATGAGAGTTGTCTTTTGGTTCAATGAAAGGATACTGATTCAGATGAATCATCATGTGATGATTTGGTGTTCTGTTTGCCGTAAGAGATAAGATCGGTATTGTTCTGGTGCAGGGCTTCCGTATTCCTCTTGTTGGGAAAGTTTTCGGTATTGTCATGTGATCTTCTTAGAACAATTCGTTTGGGAGTGGCCAGATAGTTGACAATATCTACAGTTTTGATCATCAATAGACAAGAAAACTCTGTATTGTGTATTTTTGTGAACAAATAGAATTGATTCTGGTTGGTCGAGGGATTCATTAGGTTAGGTTAAATCCGAAAGCTGAAAATGTGGCTGTATTCTGCCTCAGGCTTTCCCATCCGGAAGAAGGATATACGCTATACAGGTTTGATGTCAATGATTTTCAATTAGTTTTCTAAGATTAGATTTAGTAGTAGACATTTGAAATTATTAGTCGTTTAGCATGAGTAACAAGTCTTTTCATATCGATATCATGACCTTTTATACTGATTATCCGGTAGTTTTGGACGATAGAATTAACCAGTTCTGACTTAGAAAGGTATATGCATATATGATTATCGGATATTCGGGATGCATAAGTAAGATTTTCTTGTTGGATGATTAAGCCTATTGCTACTATATAATCGTGTTTTTTTATTCTATTTATTGACGTTAGGATAAGAGCTTGTTCCTTCGATGGTTGTTTGCTGGTTGGTTGGTGATATACGACGTTTGAGGGAGATTGTTGGGGTAATGATTGTAAAATTAGTTCATAGTGATTATCTGGTACGTTATCCATCTTGAGAATTTGCTTTTAAATACATTATTCTGTACAGAAAGCGCTCTATACGGAGACTTCTGAATTATCTAACTTTTGAATTTCATATTTGGCATTGAAAATTATATTTGATAGTTTTATTGTGGATTTGTAGGTTGATTTTATATTGGGCCTTCGGAATATTATTTGCTACTATTAGAAATCGGACCAGAATAGGTTAATGAAGAATATTGATGTGTGTGACTGTCATGATCCCAAGCCCACATATATATCGAAATGTGAACAATTTTTTGAAAAATGAGTTCATTAAACAATTAAAACATGATCCTACTTCCGTTTACCAAAAATTCGCAGAAAGTTTTCCAAACGAAATCCACACATATATTTTCCAAAACTGATCTGGTTCCTCATTAATATAAGACCGGCTTCACCGAAACTCTATGGATTTATAAAAACCATAAAGGAAACACTGCGATTCGTGCTGTTGTTTCTTATACCAGATCCCTAACATACAGGCTGTAAAAAGTACTTAAGCATCCCACTGAATTTTCCCCAAAGTACTCATTTAAAAACTCACTGAAACTCACAAATAAACTGCAGAATATCTATGTTCCTCCAAAGTTATTTTCAATATCTGTCGACACAGACGACATGTATTCGAACATACGTAGTACTGAAAGATCAACACCTGTCTCCAAAATTTTAGGCAGCACTCAAGTCAATCCGCTTGTTCATAATGATTTCATTCTTTTATTAAATGTAGGCCTCAATCAGAATTATTTTCAATTTAATAATATAATCTCTAGCAAACCGGATGTCTGGTTGTGGATTCACCCTTTAGTACACTCCTTGCGGATATTTTCATGAGTACCACAGAAAATATAAACTTTCAACCTAAAGTTCCTCAAATAATATTTTGGTATTGTGATGCTGACGATCTTTTTGCGTGTTTCAACTGTAGTTCAAGATAATGAATAATTATTAGATTAAACTATTGTTAAACTAAACGATCCTCTTACCTTCGATATATATCGTAAACCTACCTACACAGACATTTGCATTTCTTCTGATTGCTCTCATCCTTTTGAACATAAATTAGCTGCCTTCAATTCTATGATTCACAGATCTTTCCATTACCTTTCGCCTTTACAAATCTCAATAAAGAAATTTTATTAGTTAAAACTATTGCAAAAAATAACAGCTATTGTTCCTGAATTATGGATCAACTTGTATTTAAAACACTTTTGCAGAAAGCACATAACAGTATTCTTTCTCAAACTAGTTCTGACAGCCACACACATCAATATTCCTCATTAACCTAGCAGCTCGTTTAGAATTAGATGAAAGGAGTATCATTCACAGTTTTGTGAAAACAAAACAGTTACATTATTAAAGACAAAACCATAAAGGAAACACTGTATATAACATATTATTTCAGAACTGAATGAACGATATATTTCAACTGCTACCTAGAACACATGTTCAATATTGTACGATACTTGCGATAGTCTGAATAATAAACTTGATGCATTTGCACAACGCAAATACAAATTTGAATATACTTATTTTCGACTTCCATTCCGATTACTCAAAGGGTGCAAATATATAACAATTGGCGACGAGGATAATATATATATATATATATATATATATATATATATATATATATATATATATATATATATATATATATATATATATATATATATATATATATATATATATATATATATATATATATATATATATATATATATATATATATATATATATATATATATATATATAGATGTTTCTGTTCTTCAGAAACAGTTTTTCATATATTATCATCTTGCTCAGTCCTTGCTTCAACAGATTATTTAGAAAGACATAATGCCGTCGCTAATATTATTCACTTCAATCTAGGAATTAAACATGATCTAATTCCCAAAAGAAAAAAATTTCAAAAATATGAACCTGAGATTATTTCTGAAAATGACAAATATAAACTTTATTTTGATAAAACAATTCTGTGCAACAGAGCTGTAAAACACAATAGACCAGATATCGTTCTTAATGATAAACAGAATCAAATAACATATATAATTGATATTGCTATACCCGACACACATAATATACAAAATAAATACAATGAAAAAATTTCTAAATATATGATGCTTGGCGACGAGATTAAAAAATGTGGAAAATGAAGAAAATATTTATTCTACCGATTATTATTTCTACAACAGGCGTTATTCCTAGAAATCTTCACAAAAGTATTGAGATTTTGGGTCTGAAGAAAAATTTGTTTGAACAGTTACAAAAGATAACAGTCATCAAATCTTGTAATATTCTTCGTAGGTTTCTTTCCGAAAATAATAATGAGGTAGAGTCATAGGTTTCTCTTTAGTTTATACTGCTCAGAATCTCATTTCATATTTTATTTATTTGTTTATATAAATGTAATATAATTAACTGACAATTTTGCAAATCAACATTATTGGACATTTACGAGAGTTCGACGTCCACAACAATGACTGGTCTATCTATAGTATGTATATATTCTGGTAGATTGCCACGTTTAACGAATTTCTTCAACGCGAACGAAATTAAGGATGACGAGAGAAAACGGTCAGTGTTTTTAAATATTTTGTCAGAGGATTCGTACCGACTTTTATTCAACTTATGCATTCCTGAAGCTCCAGAAGATAAATCTTTCAAAAATTTGATTGAAATTTTCAATAAGCATAAGTTCTTTCCATTCAGTGATGTTGGCCTTTCAGATCCTGACATAAATGTGTGCAGTGAACCTGTTACAGAAATCATTCATGCAGGAATGGATCTCTACATCCCTCATTTCATGAAAAGAACAATAGCTCAAAATCCATGGTTCAGAAAAAACTGCGAAAGAGCCTCTGCAGCTAGGAACAGACATAACAAGTCATGGAAGATAAATCCAACAGAGGATGAAAGAACAACCTTCGTACGAATACGAGACAGATGCAACATAACAACTAAAAGAGCAAACGCCAATTTCAACAAAGAGGTAATTAATAAATTCCTTGAACAGGCAAGCGGATCCAGACAGTTCTGGTCTATGGCGAAGACTGTCAGTGCCAATTTCTGCAAATCAGCGTTTTCGACTCTTATAAGAGAATATAGAAGTATAGCATCATCTCCGAAAGAGAAAGCTGATCCTTCTGCTCTCTTGTTCTCAAAGAATTCTGTTCTAGATTCATCTAACTCAATACCATCAAACATTCCACCTACAAATTCTTCCATGGCAGAAATTCGCTCTGTGAGACGGGCTCTCCAGCAGCTGAACTGCAAGAAGGCAGTTCGTCTGGACGAAATGCCGCCAATCGTCCTGCGAAATTGTACTACCGAACTGGCACCCATTCTTAACCGTCTGTTTCTGATTTCTTACGAAAGCCAGACTTTTCCGAGCAGCTGGAAAATAGCGGGAATTCAACCCATCCCAAAGAAAGGCAAGAAGTCCTTACCCCAAAACACAAAACATTAACGACCGTCAGTATGGTTATCGCAGGCAAGTATCGACAGGAGATCTATTCGCCTACGTCAGTCATGTTTGTACCTTAACGAAGGAAAAGCATGGGGAATCTAGAGCAATAGACCCCAAAATCTCTGAAGCCTTCAATAGGATTTGGCATGTAGCCTCTTGAATAAACTTGCTGCATATGTGCCTCCCGAAAAATTTCAGGGTTGATAAGTAGCTTATTTCAAAAAGATCAATACAAGTTGTGGTAGACGGTACAACATCTGATCATTTCCAGTTGCAAGCAGAAGTACCTCGAGGATTCATTCTTTCGCTAATCGTGTTTCTGTTTCAAATAAATGATCTTCTTTCATCTACAGAGAACAAGATCTTCGGTTTTGCGGACGATTGTACCCTGGTTTCGTCTTTCAGTAGTCTGCGGCTTAATACAGCTGTGGAATCTCAGCGTCAGAGATGTCAACACATTAAGAACTTAAACTATGACTTACAGAAGAAAAGTTCAAAACTCAAAGATCTTGAATCCTTAGAAAGAATCAAAGCTAAACGCAATACAGACAAAAATCAATCATTACTTAATAACCTGACTGATTCATATTTACACCAATATTTGGGATTTTAAGTAGCTTTCAATTATATATCGGACCAAATATTAGTCTTCAATACGTATTTTATCTGTTCGGTTAACCCATTTTCTTGTACCTTTATATAAGAAAATAGCTCACTTTGTATTTCAGTTTCAAACTCATACTTGTCTTGTTTTGAGCGAAAGCTCGAAATAAATGTAACTTTCAATAAACATTTCCATCTTAAACAGTGATACTTTATACCTAATTATATTGGCAAAGCAAGTTTTTCGAGAAATGGAATTGAACCAAGAGCACTTCCGCGCCAATATTCTTGATATGAATCACTCTTCGCTTGTAATATTCCGAGGTCAATTTCTGGTAGATCTTGCTAACTTCAACAGAAAAAGAGATTGAAATAAGAATATCGAGCCTTTTACTTTAAGTGCACCACAAGGCAATACTCTATCTAGCATAATAGTTGATGAAGAGGAAAATCCTATCGAATTACAAAACTCCTGGAGTAGTTTGTCCCCCTAATGTTTCGTCTAGTATTATAGCAAAAGAAAGCGTTTCACCAATAATCGACTGACTCGATCATTCAGAAACAAATATAGTACACAAGACTAATGATATGGATATAATTTCCTTAAGTGCGTTGATACACCTTTACACCTTCATTAATCAAGAGATTTTAGGTTTTGTGCACAATAAACCAAATAGTGAAAGAGACCAACCGACGAAAATTTCATTTATTTACTCGCCTTCAATCACACACAGCAAGTTGTAAATGGAGAATTTTATTTAAGGAACAATATTTAACCTTCCGTGGAAAGTTAAACATCCTTCTCTGAAAGAGCTGGTTTTTCAGCTCCACCCTCATAATCACCGTCAACTAGAGCCACACAGCAGTGGTAGAGCTCAGTCAGATGTCATGAATAGGAGCAATATACTGCAGTTTCGGTCTCATTTGACCTCATCAGTATTGCCTACCCATTCACAACATCAGGCCAGACCGTTACCTACTCATCTCAATCCGTTGGAGCGCTACAAAACATGTATACAATATTGCACCTTCCAACGGACCGACACAAAGGTTAACCACAATCGCCACCGGGAAACCATGAAAACGAAGAGATAAACAGAAAACCTCAAGAAGTCACACTAGTTCGACTATCCACCGCAACACTACTTGCACTGTCAGCAAGAAAGCGATCTGTCGAAAGACTCACTCCTTATTCATGTCTGATAGTCAACCAGATATGCTGAAAACTAATTTCCTTGAATAAAATTCAATATGGGATATAATCAATAAAGAAAAGAATAACAAGAAAAAGGAAACTATCTTTCCTGAAACCTGATGATTTAAACAACTCCTTTTTGAGTGTAGGAAGAAAAGCTGCTGAAAGTTGCTCTAATTCTAAAGAACACCCACTCAAACTCCTCAAGAGAGACAAAGAAAGGGTTCAGAACTCAATTTTCCTTAATGAAATAACGGAGAGTGAAATTCTTCGAATAACACAGAACTTGAAAGCAAAAGATACGTATCGCATGTCTACCAACCCATTGAAGTAAATTATTCAGAGCATCATAAAACCAATAACTATTTTGATGAACAGATGTTTCTGAAAATTCTTTTTTCCTGATCAACTGAAAAAGCGAAAATAGCTCAAATATTTAAGGCAGGAGACCTACAATCATCGGATAATTATCGACCCATATCAGTTCTACCTGCAATATCTAAAATATTCGAAACAGCTCTGAAAGATAGATTTGTCAATTTTTTCGAACACCATAATATATTTTGCGGCAGCAGCATGGATTTCTGAGGCAACAATCTATATCGACTGCACTGACTCAAATCTTGAACAGAATAGCGGTAGCCTTTGATGAAGGAAAAAAATGCGAACTCCCAGCCTTCGATTTGAGCAAGGAGTTTCTTAGTTTAGTCCATTTTGGAATACTTGGAAAGTTAGATTTTTGTGGTATAAGAGAAGTTGCTTTGGATTTGATCAGGAGCTATCTGAGTAACATATACCAGCAAGTTTGCTTCCAGGGTAAATGCTCCCGGTGGCAGAGCCAATCAACTATGGTGTGCCACAGGGATATGTCTTGGGTCCGCTGCTGTTCCTCGTCTGTATCAATGATCTACTTGATAATGTAACATCATAAAATTCCGTTTTTTTTTGCTGCGATTCCAGCTTTTTTGGTATATCGACGCTGACATCGACGAAGTGAATCGGTTGTCATCGAATACACTTGGTGAGGCAAAATATTGGTGCGATACAAACAAACTGCGAATGAATGAAAATAAAACACAATAACTCGTATTTGAAATGACCAAAACTTCTGAGCTATAAATATCAGTGATCTTTGTGTGTAATTCAGGTTAGAAATATGTTTGTCGAAATGTAAGAATGTGTACTGTACTATATATATTATAATAATATTATGTTGACTACGCCATGTAACTTCTGATTCATTTAATCGTTTCTTGCAGCTAAATGGATAATAAATAAATGAATAATCGAATAGTTATGGCAATATCGAAATTTGTCATCATATATTGCAAGAACTCAAGAATCATTTTTGTATAGATATGACTTTACATAAGGTATCGGTGTCCTCAATTCAAAAGTTCTTATTCAATTCCAGTAAACTAGTTCGGGAATTCACTTAAACGTAGATCGAAGCTGTTACAAGAAAAGCGTTCGGTTTTCATCACTCTAATCGATTTTTCCACAAAAGGAGCACCAATAGCTGGGAGTAATTACAAAGAAAAACGATCTGTCTAAAATTCAGGGGGTATCCAAGTTAATTTCTGGGAGTAATTACAAAGAAAAACGATCTGTCGAATATTGAGTCGCATCAAATAAAAACACACCTGAAGAGGATTGTTTCATGAGCCCTTTACTAATAGTTTTTCTTGTTGAAAACCAGATGAATTAGGAAATATTGAATTATTCTACAATATAACATTTATTTTCCTGACATAAATTTCAATGTAAAAGGTCGTCAAGATGTTTTACATTATTTAAGTAGTAAGTTTGTGGGTGAATTAAATCTTTTTAGTTCGTTTCGCTGACTTGGTGCCCACATCACATTGATATAATCGAAAGTACCATTTTTTTGCCCCAAGAGGAAGGAAGAAATCCCTATTGGACGACCTCAACGGCTGAGCAGTGCAATGCCGGGGGGAGTGTGGGGCTTGCACCCACTTAAACCTCCTCCCACATTCTTTTGAAGCTACCCGTGCCCCAGGAAAGGCTGAAAGGCCCATACTTCAGGGTTAGGTTCATCCTCTTCCTTTTTATCTCTTTCTTCACTCCCAATCTCTGTCCTCCTGCGCCTTCCTCCTCATGATCTTTATTATGTACTTATACAATTCGTTCCAGATCTTCTTGTCAGATACCATTTCCGTCATACAAGAAGATAGATCAAAAGTCTTAAAACTAATTGTTAATTCAATAAAAAATTCGATCAGACACTGCTTCAACTTTAGTAATTGTCATAATAGACAAATAAATGGAAAAAAATCAAACCCTACTAGTCATTTTTTCAATTAGAAGTGCTTTCAATTCAGCGAATGCATACAATCGTTCAATAATTTTTTGCTCGAGAACGGCCGGAGAAAAAATTACAGATGTCAAGAATGTTTCTTAATTGAACGAAGATGACGAAAATTGATTGTACGCTGATCAGTGGCGTACTGCAAAAAGTTTGAAAGGGCAAAAGAAGACACGGCTCTGGAAAAGAAAACACCTTGTAGATGGATAGATAGATAGATAGTTCATCACTTCAAAATTTTGCTATAACAAAAATGTGCCTTTTGGGCGTACAACATGTCAAACAAGAAAAAAGGACATCACAATACGAACAGTTTGAGGCTTAGACAGAGATCTTAAAAAACAAAAAAATATACACAGACAAAACAGCAAAAAAAAATACCCGTATTTGTGGTTTTTAGTTATATGAAAATAGATTTCTTTCTAGTCTTTTGTCGAAAAATTCCTGGAGGCTATAGAAAAGCTTTTCTAATCAAAAGTGCCTGAATACATCTTTTAAATACTTTTGTGGGTTCGTTCCTACTATGTAAAGGTAATTCGATGAAAAAATTTTATGATGGTATAGTTTACACTTTTCTAGAGATATGCTCTGTTATATCTGATAGTTCTCAAGTTCATTCTATAGCTTGTCACATGACCATGTTCTCCCTTTCAAAAAGTTCGATATTGTTCTTAACAAACATTAAAGCTTCATATATGAATATACATGGAAGATTTAGGAGTTTGTTTGTTGTTGTTTGATGAAGTGATCTTTACAGCTTTCTCTAAATCCCAGGTTAAGAATAGATCTTGAACACTTTGTAATTTGAATAAACAAAACTCCTCCCCGGATTTCTCCCAAAAAATAATCCCATATATCATGCGGGATTCTACATTAGCATGATACGATATCAGAGCCGTTTGAAGATTCACCAATGAGCTGATTGAGCGGAGTGCATAAGAATATCCTGCAATTGAACCTGCGAGGCGCTCTATGTCGCTCCAGTCAAGTCTGGAGTCAATGGTTACACCCAAAAAGAGTATGTCGCTCACTGACTCAATGATGTTGTCATTATGATTAATCGAGATTACTTCACTGTTTCTGTCAAAGGAAAATTTCAATAACTGAGTATTTCTAGCATTTAGCTTCAGATTTTCACTTTCGAAGTATTGTTTCAGAATTTTCAGATCATTTAAAGTTTTAAGGCCTCGGTATCATCTCCACTAATTATCACGTTCGTAGCATCAGCGAACTGAACTAGTAAATCTGCAACAAGTCCCGACAAATCATTCGTATATATAATGTAGAGGAGAGGTCCAAGAATGGAGCCTTGGGGAACTCTTCTTTTTGTGGAGAGCTTACTGGAAGTTAACATACATCCGTTCTCATGTTTCATCGCCACAAATTGTTTTCTATCAGAAAGATAGCTGTCGATGAGTTCTAGTGTCACTCCTCGAATCCCATAACTCCCGAGTTTCTTCAGAAGGATAGATTTGTCTATGCTGTCGGAGGTTTTGCTAAGGTCTAATACAATTGCAACCACCGGCTTGTTCTGGTTTAGGGAATCAAGGACGGCACATACGGCCATATATATCGCTCTTATAGTATTTCTTCCCTTTCTGAACCCATTTTGAGAATCAGACAGTATCATTTTTGGTTCCAAAAAATTTAATAATCTCATATAAATTACCTTTTCAAGAATTTTGCCAAAGTTGTTCAAAATTGCTATAGGCCTATAGTTATTTATAACAGATCTATCTCCATTTTTGTGAATAGGGAGTATTTTGGTACCCTTTAGTTTATCTGGATAGATTCCTTCTCGTAAACTAATATTAACGAATGACATAAGGGATCTGAAATAACATATGCTATATGTTTCATCAATTTAAGCCATCGATGCCTATGGCAGTTGTGTTTTCCTGGGACTTTATTGTATTGAAAATTTCCAGAGGTGTTGATGGATTTATAAAAATTGCCCCACCATTTCTATTTTCGTCCTGCAGTCTATAGTTTTTTCCTTGTGTTATTTGCGGACAGATGTCTATAAAATACTTAATTATTTAATTCAAAGTTCCAAGATTGCTGACAATATCTTTTTTGAGATCTTTAAGCACGCATCTTTTTTGCGGGCATTTATTCGTGTACTTGTTTATAACTTGCCATGTTGCACTTCCCTTATTAGCTGCGTTATCAATGAACCGCCTATCAAACATCTTCTTTGCCTGTTTGACAACTCTTTTCAAGAAGCAATGGTTAACATTGAAATGAGACTTCGATATAATTCCCTGACTTACCTGTTTGAATAGATTTCGTTTAGTTTTGCATGACTTTCAGATTGCAGATATGATCCAAGAATTTTTGCCATTCATTTTTTCTAAGAGTCTTGGTTTGAAAATAAGATCATTCAAGATCTTGAGTTTTCCCAGAAACAATTCATACGCAACGTTTAGGTCCCTTTGGGCATATATATCTTTCCACCCTTGAGAGGCGAGAATTTGTGAGAACTGTCATCTTGGGTATCGAGTAAATTTTTTTTGTATGAAGGATAGAGCCCTCCTGCTTCTTCCTCCTCATAATCTTTACTTTGTATTCATACAACTCGTTCCAGGTCTTCTTGTCTGATACAATTTTCGCGGTCTCGACTTTGGGAGAGAGCCGAGCTTAGTTTTCAGTAAAACATAGGATCTTTGGCAGTTTCGCCAAGGTGTTGAGGAAAAGTTCAATTTGTGATGTGTTATTTTTTAGAGACATGATGTTCTGATGTACTAGGGTTGAACTTTCTCCAGACGGTGATATTTGACTTTCACTATGTAAAACGAGGTCATTGACGAAAGGACTCCTCCTCATTTCCTCTTCGCCGAAAAAACAGGTACTTTTAGACTATAATATTTTCTAGCCATACTTCAGGCTTCAAAACTTCATCCATGAAATCGTAATCTAGATTCTAGTTAAAATTTAGGACGTGTAATGATGGAGGTTGTAAAAAATAGCTTGCATTTCAAATGTTTCCTGAATATCTCAAAACCTGCGAGAGTTTTGAAGAAAGAACCAATTTTTCTGGAAATTTCAACACCTGTAGCTCCGTAACGAATCTTTACGGACCTATATTTATATGAACTTTTTTCTTAAAATTGCACGTAGATTAACCCCTCAAGTTGTGACATACTATTATGTAACACCCTGTATATGGTGAAGACAAGCGAACTTTTCTTCGAGTAAATTACATGCTTCCTTAAATTCACCTGAATAAATCAGAATGGGTGAAACACACACACAACTGTTGCTTCAAAATAAATCGCTTCTATACTATTCTCTAGCTGCCAATCATCGGGAATACCAACTATAGGAGTAGCCTGTTCCGTCCCAGTTGCAGGGTGTAATTTTGAAACACTCAAAGTTGTTCAGTACTTTCCCAAAATACAATAATTGGCAGTATTTCAATTTTATTTGAATCATCATCTGGGAGTAGTTTGCCATCCCAGTATATTACTAAAGAAGGAGAAATTTGTGGGTTTTTCAATTTGATACAGTTAAACTTCTTGAAAGTTTTTTAACACCAGCTGGAGTGATATATGCGAGAATAATGATGATTTCTGTGGACTGTTTATAAAAAATTCATAGGAGAAACTGATACCATAAATTGTACCATTCAGTTATGAGTGCAGAACGGGCCGGCTCGGTGGCGTATGGGACATGATGCTCGTCTCCTACGCAGAGTTACCTCATTTTTTCTAAGAGTCTTGGTTTGAAAATAAGATCATTCAAGATCTTGAGTTTTCCCAGAAACAATTCATACGCAACGTTTAGGTCCCTTTGGGCATATATATCTTTCCACCCTTGAGAGGCGAGAATTTGTGAGAACTGTCATCTTGGGTATCGAGTAAATTTTTTTGTATGAAGGATAGAGCCCTCCTGCTTCTTCCTCCTCATAATCTTTACTTTGTATTCATACAACTCGTTCCAGGTCTTCTTGTCTGATACAATTTTCGCGGTCTCGACTTTGGGGAGAGAGCCGAGCTTAGTTTTCAGTAAAACATAGGATCTTTGGCAGTTTCGCCAAGGTGTTGAGGAAAAGTTCAATTTGTGATGTGTTATTTTTTAGAGACATGATGTTCTGATGTACTAGGGTTGAACTTTCTCCAGACGGTGATATTTGACTTTCACTATGTAAAACGAGGTCATTGACGAAAGGACTCCTCCTCATTTCCTCTTCGCCGAAAAAACAGGTACTTTTAGACTATAATATTTTCTAGCCATACTTCAGGCTTCAAAACTTCATCCATGAAATCGTAATCTAGATTCTAGTTAAAATTTAGGACGTGTAATGATGGAGGTTGTAAAAATAGCTTGCATTTCAAATGTTTCCTGAATATCTCAAAACCTGCGAGAGTTTTGAAGAAAGAACCAATTTTTTCTGGAAATTTCAACACCCTGTAGCTCCGTAACGAATCTTTACGGACCTATATTTATATGAACTTTTTTTCTTAAAATTGCACGTAGATTAACCCCTCAAGTTGTGACATACTATTATGTAACACCCTGTATATGGTGAAGACAAGCGAACTTTTCTTCGAGTAAATTACATGCTTCCTTAAATTCACCTGAATAAATCAGAATGGGTGAAACACACACACAACTGTTGCTTCAAAATAAATCGCTTCTATACTATTCTCTAGCTGCCAATCATCGGGAATACCAACTATAGGAGTAGCCTGTTCCGTCCCAGTTGCAGGGTGTAATTTTGAAACACTCAAAAGTTGTTCAGTACTTTCCCAAAATACAATAATTGGCAGTATTTCAATTTTATTTGAATCATCATCTGGGAGTAGTTTGCCATCCCAGTATATTACTAAAGAAGGAGAAATTTGTGGGTTTTTCAATTTGATACAGTTAAACTTCTTGAAAGTTTTTAACACCAGCTGGAGTGATATATGCGAGAATAATGATGATTTCTGTGGACTGTTTATAAAAATTCATAGGAGAAACTGATACCATAAATTGTACCATTCAGTTATGAGTGCAGAACGGGCCGGCTCGGTGGCGTATGGGACATGATGCTCGTCTCCTACGCAGAGTTACCTGGGTTCAATCCCCACAAAGTCGGTGCGATTTTTCGGATTCTGGGAATCGCTTGAGTGTCCATCTTTTGGAGGAGATGTAAAGCTGTGGGTCCTGTCCAACAGAGATGTGTTGGACATTAAAGATCCCTTCCCTCGACACGAGAGAGGTTCGGCAAAATTCCCGGGTTAGTGAGGTGACAGAATTCCCCGGCGTGTCATTAGCCGAAAGGCAGAAACAGAGCACGTTAAAGGAAAAACAAACAAACAAACAAACGAGTGCTGAACGAAAAATATATATAAAAATTTTACGAAAGAGTTCGAGATTCAAAGAAACGAATGTAACGAAATTGTTCAATTATTGTCTTGACTTACATATAAAGGAAACCCAGGAGGCGAACAGCTATGCATTCGAAGGTCTAGTTCGAGCACTTGGTAGCTAAACTCAGTTCACAATCACTATAGGGCACTAGATTTTATACACAGTAGTTTCACTGTAGTTCAGACCTGGAAAATGTTTTAGTTTGGGTTTTAGTGATTGTCTTTTTAAGGTAAATGTACCTTAATAGTCTTTTATATCACAATAGACGAAACTTGATTTCACATGGAAGTGAAAACGAGGTTTCTTTGGCGCAACTGCGAGGTCATATAAGTGAATCTTATATTTCGAACGGCACTATACGGTCGATAGCACTCTCTGTAGCAGACTAACTGAGGTACGATTTCCATTCGCAGATGTGCGAGAAATTGGAATTAAAGAAAGAGCGCCAAGACAATATGAATTTGAATTTTAATTCAATGTAATGAATTTTGAATGCCGCGAAATCGGAAGAAAAAGTTTTCTCGCTTAACTTTCAGTCTCATGAAAGCAAACACAACGAAAAAATGTACATTGAAAAATGCAATGATTTTTACGCAAATCAATGTTAAATTTGAAAAAAATTAAAATTCTTAAACTTAAAATTGAAGACGAAACATCAGCATTCATTGTACCAGCAAAAACTCACATTAAATGAGCAGCCTGTCTACTTGCTTTCTTCAGTATGTTCTAAAGTAGATGTCTTACACGGAGTTACTACATTCAGCTTTGTTTTTTCGGTTTTGAGTATCGTGGTATTTTATCTCCATAATTAGGTATGGTTCTTTCCAAAACAATATTTGAATCATATAAGCTGAAACGAGACAGTGTTTCAGATGATACATTCACGTTTTCATTGTTGTACTCAATTCAAAAATGAAAAGTTTTTATTAGTATTTTTGAGATAAATAATAAAAAATATTATTTATAAAAAATGACCTCATCACCCGTCGGATTGATGGTAACTTACGATCACTTATTTGACTACTACACATACCCACTAAATAAACAATATTCTTTTTACTCATTATTGTTTTATTATATCGAAAAAACTTATATTTACTTTAATTTTAATTAATCTCTTGTGTAATAAATATTGTCATAATCGAGAAGGAAATGTAGATAAAACAATTGAAGGTTAGCCGTACGTGAAGTTGTTTGTTTGTTTTTCCTTTAACGTGCCTTATTTCTGCCTTTTGGCTAATGATACGTCGGGGAATTCTGTCACCTCATTAACCCGGGAAATTTGTTGAACCCCTCTCGTGTCGAGGGAAGGGATCTTTAATGTCCAACACATCACTGTTAGACAGGACCGACGGCTTTGCATCTTCTCCGAAAGATGGACACCCAAGCAATTCCCAGAGTCGGAGAAATCGCACCGATTTCGTGGGGATTGAACTCAGATAACTTGCGCAGGAGACGAGCATCATATCCTCTGCGAATAAGTGAAGTTAGCTCAATAAAAGATTGATATCCTATAAAAGTGTTTTTTTCACCTGCTAGATGTCTCTGATTGATAAATAATAAATTAAATCAACTTTATTCACTGTAATATCTGATTTTCATTTCTTCATTCCATTCGGCTCTCTGTACTATGTTCGTGTTGACTTTGAAGCAAAATAGACTGCAACAATTGTGTCGAGAACTTAAGTTCCTACAAGATAATGGCAAGCAAAATTTTTTGTTAAATCTTATTTGTATAGTTATTTTAATAATGAAAACGAAGAAATTTTACAATCTGGGAAAAGGGAATCCCTTTTTGGGCCAGCTCAATTTTTGAAATATCGAGTTCAAGTTTCAGGAAAGTTTTTGTGTGTCGAAGAAAGTTTTAAGATATATGTACTCGTAAGAAAAAATGTTTTTTTGACACAGTGTAACTTATAACCTACACCATGTAGTTCTATTTTTTTCTTTCTTTGATTTTCAAGATTGCTGCCATCCTACTACAAATTCTAGATCTTGTTAGAACTTGAACAAAATTATTCTGTGGGAGGTTTCTTCTCCTTGTTCTCTTGAATCATATAAAAGATTACGAATGGTTAACTCAATTCTTTTTTCCTGAACGTAGATTTTATAGACGATCGTAGACGAATTGATATGTTATCAATGTATCATTCGTGGTTTGACCTCCTTTGAAATTTGTCATTATGGCATAATTTATATACCGGATGTCCCAGAATAAGGTATCAATCTCTCGGAATTCGATAGATATCGTCAAAATAATGCCACAACTTCATTTAATTTTTTTCTGAAATGAATCCCTGCTGAGATATTTACCCCTAACTTCTGAAAAAATAAATTGTTTCTTTGCGATGAAATCTGTGTCTTTCAACAAAATTTTTTGAAAATCAAGCTATTGTTCACAAAAATAGTATTTTATAAGATATTGTTTTCAGTTTTTCATTTTCGCCCCATATCCGCTCAGGGTGAACTACCTCTAATACTTTTCACAATCTGAGTTTTGAAGGATTGGAGTCTTACAAATCTAATGAAAATTCTAGATTTTGTGAGAATTTTTACGTAAAAGCGCTACATCTGTTAGATCTTGAAAAATTGAACCAGTAACGAGAAAACGGACCCAAAGTGCAACGATATTTTCAATAGAAATATTTTTATAATTCATTTCAATTTATTTATTTAAACTTCACTACATATACATTATCTGTTCAAATTGATAACCAGAATCTCTTATGTATGATCTTGCTTTCGGAACAAGAGATCTTTTTATTTTAATATAAATTAGAAGATTGCTTTTCTCATTAGAATAATAGATTAATATCTCAAGTAGCATATCTCTATCCATAATGGGTACAGCATAAACTAGGCTTCTTAGATGGACCCAGAAATGAAAAACCTGAACAATTCAGGTCTGGTGACCTAGGTGGCTATGCGATAGGTCCACATCGTCCTATCTATCGATTGGTATTTGTCTGATTTGGATGATCTTTAACTGATAACCATCAAGAAATTTTACAATCTGGGAAAAAAACACTCACTTTGCGCCAGCTCAATTTTTGAAACTTTTGGATATATCGTTAAAAAATTTTCTTTTTTGACAAAGTGTAATTTATAACTTACACCATTTAGTTCTATTTTTATTCTATTTGATTTTCAAGATTGCTGCCATCCTAGTACAAATTCTAGATCTTGTTAGAATACAGCGTGATCGAAATTATTCCGTGAGGAGGGTTTCTTCTCCCTGTTCTCTTGAATCATATAAAAGTTTAAGAATGGTTCACCCACTTCTGTCTTTCCTGAACGTAGATTTTATAGACGATCGTAGACGAATTGGTATGTTATCAATGTATCCATTCAACAAACTGTGCTTTCTGTCGATCGAGGTTTGAGTAACTTCAAAATTTGTCCGGATGTCCCAGAATAAGGTATCAATCTCTCGGAATTTGATAGATATGAAAATAATGCCACAACTTCATATAAGTTTTTTTCTGAAATGCATCCCAGCTGAAATATTTACCCTAAAGTTTAAAGAATAAATTGTTTTTCACGATAAAATCTATGTTTTGTGCTATTAGACTCTTAAAAGTCTGATGACATTTTGACGTAAGAGCGCTACACCTGTTAGATCTTGAAAAATTGAACCAGTAACGAGAAAACGGACCCACAGTGCAACGATATTTTCAATAGAAATATTTTTATAATTCATTTCAATTTATTTATTCAAACTCCACTACATATACACTATTTACAATATCTGTTCAAATTGATAACCACATTCTCTTATGTATGATCTTGCTTTCGAAACAAGAGATCTTTTCATTTTAATATAAATTAGAAGATTGTTTTTTCTCATTAGAATAATAGATTAATATCTCAAGCAGCATATCTCTATCCCTAATGGGTACAGCATAAACTGGGCTTCTTAGATGGACCCAGAAATGAAAAACCTGAACAATTCAGGTCTGGTGACCTAGGTGGCCATGCGATAGGTCCACCTCGTCCTATCTATCTATTGGTATTTGTCTGATTTGGATGATCTGTAACTGATAAACTGAAATATGGGGATCACTGACATAATTTTCAAAAAAATAATTTCAACCATCAAGAAATTTCACAATCTGGGAAAAGGGACTCCTTTGCACCAGCTTAATTTTTGAAATATCGGGTTGAAATTTCAAGAGTGTTTGTTTGTGTAGAAGAAACTCTTTAGATACATGTTCTCGTAAGAAAAAATTTTTTCTTTTTTTGACACAGTGTAATCTATAGGTTTCACCATGTAATTCTATTTTTTTTCTCTCTTTGATTTTCAAGATTGCTGCTATTCATACTACTACAAATTCTAGATCTTGTTAGAATGAAGCGTGAACAAAATTATTCTGTGAGAGGGTTTCTTCTCCCTGTTCTCTTGAATCATATGAACGATTACGAATGGTTTACTCACTTCATTTTTCCAGAACGTAGATTTTATAGACGATTGGTTTGTTATCAATGTATCCATTCAACATACTGTGCTTTCCGCCGATCGTGGTTTGACCTGCTTTGAAATTTGTCATTATGGTATAATTTATATACTGGATGTCCCAGAATGAGGTATCAATCTCTTGGAATTCGATAGATATCGTCAAAATAATGCCACAACTTCATTTAACTTTTTTTTCCAAAATGGATCCCTGCTGAGATATCCACCCCTAATTAAAAAAAAATGAATTGTTTCTTTACGATAAAATCTGTGTCTTTCAACAGAATTTCTTGAAAATCAAGGCATTGTTAAAAAAAACAGTATTTTATAAGATATTGTTTTCAGCTTTTCATTTTCACCCCATACGCGCTTAGGGTGAACTACCTCTAACACTTTTCACCTTCTGAGTTTTCATGGGATTGGAGTCTAACAAATTTATTGAAATTTTTGAAATTTTGTGAGAATTTTTACGTAAAAGCGCTACACCTGTTAGATCTCGAAAAATTGAACCAGTAACGAGAAAACGGACTCAAAGTGCAACGTTAGTTTCAATAGAAATATTTTTATTATTTATTTCAATTTATTTATTCAAACTTTACTACATAGATACCATTTACATAATCTGTTCAAATTGATAACCACAATCTCTTGTGTAAGATCTAGCTTTCCAAACAAGATATCTGTATTTTAATATAAATTAGAAGATTGTTTTTTTCTCATTAGAATGATAAACTATTGTCTCAAGCAGCATATCTCTATCCCTAATGGGTACAGCATAAACTGAGCTTTTCAGATGGAGCCAGAAATAAAATACCTGAACAATTCAGGTCTAGTGACCTAGGTGGCCATGCGATAGGTCCACCTCGTCCTATCTATCGACTGGTATTGGTCTAATTCAGATGATCTGTAACTGCTAAACTAAAATGTGGTAATCACGGACATAATTTTCGAAAAAATAATTTCAACCATCAAGAAATTTTACAATCTGGGAAAAAAACACTCACTTTGCGCCAGCGCAATTTTTGAAACTTTTTTGATATATCGTTAAAAAAAATTTCTTTTTTGACAAAGTGTAATTTATAACTTACACCATTTAGTTCTATTTTTATTCTATTTGATTTTCAAGATTGCTGTCATCCTACTACAAATTTTAGTTCTTGTTAGAATAAAGCGTGAACAAAATTATTCTGTGAGAGGGTTGCTTCTCCCTGTTCTCTTGGATCATATAAAAGTTTGAGAATGGTTTTCCCACTTTTTTCTTTCCTGAACGTAGATTTTATAGACGATCGTAGTCGAATTGGTATGTTATCAATGTATACATTCAACAAACTGTGCTTTTTTCCGATCGACGTTTGAGTAACTTCAAAATTTGTCAGGATGTCCCAGAATAAGGTATCAATCTGTCGGAATTTGATAGATATCAAAATAATGCCACTACTTCATTTAAATTTTTTTTCTGAAATGCATCCCAGCTGAGATATTTACCCCTAAAGTTTGAAAAATAAGTTGTTTTTTCACGATAAAATCTGTGTTTTGTGCTATTAGACTCTTAAAAGTCTGATGACATTTTGACGTAAAAGCGCTACACCTGATATATCTCGAAAATATGAACCAGTAACGAGAAAACGGACTCAAAGAGCAACGATATTTTCAATAAAAATATTTTTCTTATTTATTTAAACTTTAATACATAGACACTATTTAGATCATCTGTTCAAACTGATTGCCAGTATCTCTTATGTAAGATCTAGCCCTAAACAAGAGATCTTTGTATTTTAATACAAATATAAAATTAGAATAATGAATTATTCTCTCAAGCAGCATATCTCTATCCTTAATGAGCACATCATAAACTGGTCATCCTATCTATCGATTGGTATAGGTCTGATTTAGATGATTTTAACTGCTAAACTAAAATGTGGTGATGAACCATCGTGCATGAACGACATATTCTTCCGACTACCAGTGAAACATTCTGTGAAAGTTCTGGCAAGTATTTCAGAAGAAAATCTAAATAACTGCCTCCGTTTAGACGAAGTGGCAACACAAATAACTAAACAAAATGCTGAATAACTTTTGTTGGTGTCGGTTTTGAATAATGGCATGAGGGTTCTTGTCGGTCCAAAATGTAAATTATGAGAATTTGTTATATCATCTCCCCGAAAACCTGTGTCATCAGAGTAATAGCAACCATTTTGATCATGTTAGTGTAAAACAAATTGCAAAGTTGCACTCTCGCAGGTAATTTCTCTTCAATTTGTATGCCGAAACTTCAACTTTTCGAAGATGGTAAGGGCGAAGCAATTGATTCCTTAAAATACTGTGGCTCGTACTTTTACATGAATTAAATTGGTTCGATAATTTCTGACTACTGGTAGAAGGCTCCACAGCAACCGCTTCTAAAATACTTTCTTCTAGTTAACCTAACCTAACCTAAACTGGACCGTGGAACAGAGAGGCATCAGCTGTATATGGTATAATGCTGCAATGGGGGTTGAGCCATAAAGTAAAGTACCAGTGACTCTGTATTAATAAATGGAGGATGCATACTACTGGAGCAAAAATGGTGAAAGATATGCTCTGGCTTGAATGTCGCCATCATATTAGAAATAACGTTAGAAGCTGTCGTGAGCACAGCACTAAGTCCTTCAGTGGGCCTGATATTTTAATTTTCAAAAGATTTAAGAACTACTTCAGCAATTGACCAGACCTACTACAAAACAGTAACATAGATTGAATTAGTTCAAAACGTAGCTAGATATGATTTTCTTCGCTCAAGCAACTTAAGCAGTATCTGCCTCGACATGAGTATAAAGACTTACTCAACCTCACCATTATTTAACTAGGAGGAGTACCTGGGAAACGATCAATATTTTGAAAGTCAGCAGGACTGCACTGTATTGCTTGAAAATATTCTTATTCAGACACCAGTTCGAAATGACCAAAAGAGCTCAACATTTACAGTCATAGAGCTAAAAAGTGAAGATGTTTGAGAATTTAAGAAACGGTGGCTAAATTTGTACAAAAAAACATGTTTGTCAACTCAATCTTATGGAAAAAAGTCCCAAAGGACCAGGAAAAGTCATTTGCACCTTTGACATACATGACATTTCAGTATGATTCAGATCGAAAAGAAACTATCATAGTCGAGGAATATTTTGATGGATTGATTAAACATTCATTCTCATTAATAAAGAAAATAACAACTTCTGCTTCACTTTCATCAACCAAAGCCTATGATTTGAAAGTGCCCATCAATAAAAAAAATAGACGATTTAAAACAAGTTCGAGATAGCCTTCTGGAAGAGCGTATGCCATTTATAACCCCGATTTCAGCAAGGCATTCGACAAAATTTGTCAGAGTCTATCTGTCAGGAAGCTTGCAGAGGTCGGTGTGTATGGCCCACTGCTTCAGTGGCTTCATTCGTACATGTAGCATAAAGTATCTAGGGTTTCATCTGCCAGCCGACTCCGAATGCTGCATGCCAGATAACCAGCTGAGGAAAACGCCCGTTCTGCCTCGACACTTGTTGGTACTACAGATAAAAAGACTGCATGTGCGGTCTCAGAGCAACTTGAGCTACTTGTAATTCTCTCAAATGTACCTAAGTAAGATTTCATACAAAAACGTTGATAATATCTTGCAAATGATTACCCGTTTCCCTTAATCGGCGATCTACATTCCCAAAAGTACGCTGATTAGGTAGTCTTCTGTTTGGAAATCGCTGCAAATAGAGTTTTCTAGCGCGCGGAACATTACCAAATGCTAGACCAAACATTAAATGCATATCTGCATATTCTTCAGAAGTGTATTACATATTTTAATGATCCCATGAATATGATAGATACGAAAAATCAAATGCGTGTGCTGTCAAATATCAAAACAATAATAAAGTTTTCCATCTATGAGTTTGTCTGTGTCTAGTGTGGTGTCTAATTGGCTTACTTTTGTGAATGAGTATCGATAAATATTATTACCATTTTTCGTATAGCACGCTATGTGCTTTATGCATGATGGTCCCCCACCATATTTTAGTTTAACGTTTAGAGAATACACTCGGAGGCAAAACTAGCGGAACCCTCGAAAATTTAACCAAATTCGAAGTTCGATATTTTTCCTAATTCTCAACCGATTTAGATGATTTGTTCGGCAAGTTATAGATCAACTCTTCTGCTTTGTAGAAATTATACGAGAAAACAAAAAAAAATTGAAAAAAATTTTATACGGGGGCAAAACTAAAAGTGTTTTTTGTCAAAAATTCGTAACACCCTGTGGAATTTCGTGGTCCGAGTTGAAACGTACAATATCATGGTCTGTCAAGACACATCTACCTAAAGTAACGCCCTTCTTGTTTCATGCGTTTATCTCTATTTTTGCAAAATATATTTAATTTCTAGTGGAAAATCACCATTCTGGAGAAATTCCATTGAATCAAGAAATTGTCATTTGAACTCGTCTATCAATTTGGAATTTTCTTATTATCACTCAGGCGTGTCGAAATTGTCGTTTGCGATTTTTATGTTCGAATTGCATTAGTTATTGATGACAATTTGGTTAATTCGGTGAAAATTAGGAATTCATAGGTATTAAAATACACAACCGAATTCTGGCACCATTGATAAAACTTTTCATTTACACATGTGCACACCTTTTTTATCAAATATGAAATACAACACACGTTTTTTTTATATGACCACATTTGCACTTGTTTAAAGAATGAGAGTTTTCCATTCTTTGATTCGATACAAATTCGATCGATTGCGGTGTTTTGTGATTCTTCTACTGTTTACGATTCGAAACGGTATTTTCCATTCAGAATGGAGATTTACCACCAACCTCAGTAGCAAGGTAGCATTGATCGAGGAAGGGCGCACCTACCGCTCAGTCGGTACCATGTTGGGTGTCTCGACGTCGGTTATCCATCGAATCTACCGACGTTACAGGGAAACTAAATCGTACGTGAGGAGGCGAGGACAAGGAAGAAATCGGGCAACCCGCCCTATACATGACCGTTTCATCGTCAATCAAACCATAACAAATCCTCGTCTTACTGCTGTTTAGGCACGTAACCATTTACAAGCAGTGGATAACATTAACGTCAGTGTGAGGACAGTCAGAATACGATTAAATGAAGTTGGTCTGAGATCGTACGCGCAAGCAAGAGCACCAAGACTCGATAGAGTCCATCGGGTAGCAAGATTGACGTTTGCTAGGGAGCATGTAGTATGGACAATCAATCAGTGGAGTCGAGTTTTATTCAGTGATGAGAGCCGATATTTTGTGAATTTCGTGGATGGTAGAGATAGAATATGGAGGCATCGAGGGGAACGGTACAATCAAGCGAACTTCGCAGGAACTGAGAAATACGGTGGAGAGTCAGTTATGATATGGGGTGGCACATGCTTGGGAGTACGAACAGAACTGGAGATTATTGGCAATGGATCACTTAATGCCCATCGGTATATAACAGAAATCTTGGAGCTCCATGTTGTGCCTTTTGCTCTTACATAGGGGAAAATTTCCTTTTTAAGCACAATAACGTGCTCCCTCATACTACGCGCATAGTGATAGAATATCTCAATGAAGTTGGGATCACACGAATGGACTGGCCGTCGCGGTCACCGGATTTAAACCCGATCGAACATGTTTGGGACATTCTTGGAAGAAGGGTTCGATAACGGAATCCAGGCAACGTTGAAGAGCTGACATTGGCTTTGGTGGAAGAGTGGGACAACATACCTCTTCAGATGATAGACAACATCATTGGGAGTATGCGAAATCGTATGCGCGCTGTAATAAGAGCTCGGTGGGGTCATACTCGCTACTAAAATCAAATGTTTTTTTTGTGGGTCATCATGAACATTTTTCCCAACATGGTCATTTCATTTCACGAGTGTATCGCCAGGATACAGACCTGCTCTCAATTTTGGACAGGAATGATAATTATTATAGAGTGTCACACAAAAAAATTCAAGAATAAATGTGCAACATTCGATTTTTCCAGTGAACTTCGAGTTCTCCCGGAGCGTGAAATTGTGGATATCTCTTGTGAAAATAGGGATAAATGCATAAAACAAGAAGGGGGTTACTGTAGGAAGATGTGTCTTGGCAGACCATGATATCGTACGTTTCAGCTCGGACCAGGAAATTCCACAGGGTGTTACGAATTTTTGACAAAAAAGACTTAGTTTTGCCCCCGTATAAAATTTTTTTCGAATTTCTTTTGTTTTCTTTCATAACTTCTACAAAGCAGAAGAATTGATCTATAACTTGCCGAAAAATCATCTAAATCGGTTGAGAATTAGGAAAAATATCGGACTTCGAATTTGGTTAAATTTTCGAGTGTTCCGCTAATTTTGCCTTCGAGTGTAGATAGAGAATAATTCATAATTCTAATGAGATGAAAATAATCATCAAATTTATATGAAACTACAAAAATCTCTTGTTTCAATCGCTATATCATGCCTAAGAGTTATTGATTATCAATTTAACCCATTTAGCCCTACTGAGGTTGTCTAACCTAACCTATCTCGTTTTGGATGAAGTACTCGATTCTAGATGGCGCCACCTGTATAGCATTACAAATAACCCATTCAAACAAGTTAAGACGCGCAACCGTTGCAGACGTAGAATTCACTTGTGTTTAGCCAGTGTTGAAGTGATGTTTAATTACATCGATCGAGATGTCCAAGAGGTGGTAAGCAAATTCTTTCATTTTTGTAGAGTATTATTTTATTTCATCTGATATTTGAGCTCATCAGAGTCCGCTGAATATTTCGCCCTGCATAACCTCACATTTTATCATACTCCGCAAAATACGAGACAATATAAAAAGCTGTCCTTTTAAAAGGACAGTAGGTTCATCGACTACCGTCGACTCATTTGGAATATTTTTGTTCCAGGCACAAAGATGATCGTTTTAGACCTTTAACGTTAGCTGAAATAATGGCAGATATTGAACGAATTGAGAATGAGGTTCCAGAAGAACGCCAATGATGACTGCGATACAGATGAAGACTCCGGAGTTGAAAACACTGCCTTATTGGACAATTTACCGGGAACTCAATTCAGAGCTCCTGCTGAAAAACGGATGCAAACTGAAGATAACTGGGATAGCGACGATGGTAAACCTCTCTCAGAGTTTGTAGAACAAAGACCGAAACTTCTGAAAACTTTCGATTACAAATTAAGTTATTTGGACTTGGAAAAGTCGCCTCTGCCGCAATGGACACCAATATCATTGGCGGAAAACAATCTTTCATCAGCTGCTACGTTCCAGTTATTCTTCGATGAGGAAGTGATCGATCTTATTCTACAATTCTCGAACACCTTCGGGAATATTACAAGAAATGAGCTACTTTGTTCTATTGGATTTCTATTGATTAGTGGCTATGTACCTCTTCCACGGAAAAAGATGTTCTGGCAGAAAAGGGATGCCACCAACAGTAAAATGATATGTGAAGCTATATCGCGTGATAGATTCCAGCATATAACGAGCAACATTCACTGCAATGATGATACAAACCTGCAATTGAAGGACAAATATTCGAAAATGCGTTCACTTATTGACATTCTGAACTCAAAATTTTTTCAGCATGTCCCTATGGAGGAAAATCATAGTATAGACGGAGTCAATGATACCATATTTTTGGTGTCACAGTGGAAAGCAAGTCATACGTGGAAAACCTATCAGATGGGGATATAAGTTTTGGATTGGTGCTTTCCGACTTGGTTATACAGGGTGTTTCCGAATAAGATGTCATAAATGAAGGATGTGAATCCCTGAATGATTTGAGCAAGAAAGTTCGAAGAACCAATGGTCAAAAAATGCTTCGTTGCCGAGATACAGGGTGTTAAAGTTGAGAAAATTTTTCGATTTTCTCTCGATAAAACCTAGACTTCTCAAGATTTCGGGCTCAAATTTTCCACATAAGCTATTGAACACAATCTGAATCACCAGGTGAGGCCAAATTTTGGAACAGTATACAGGGTGATACTTTTTCATGAGCCATGTTCCATTTTTACCCTCGGAAATTTTTTTTGGTACGCCACTGGCACTAACAAAAAATAAAATCGAATAGATCATTTGATTTGAAATTTTTTTTGACTCCTGCATTTTGATCGTAACTATCACCGTTTCTGAGATATTAATCATTGAAAATAATCCAATAGTTTTCCCATATCGAAGCCATGGAGATATTATCTTAATAACTGATGCAATTTTTCAGGAATTGAGGTAAAATTTACATCAGATATCTCCTTATTGTATGTTTATGACAAAATGAGGCAGAAATTCCTGACAGTATACAGGGTGTTATTTTTTCACGTGCATTTTCCTCTTTTTGCCCCCTGAACTTTTTTGTGGTGCGCTACTGGTATATTCTGAAAACAGAATCAAACAGATTATTCAAAGTGAAAACTTTTCTGTTCCTTGTATTTTTCCGTATCTGCCACCATTTTCGAAAAATTAATCAACAACGCCCGAACAGGCTACCCCTTTGCCTCCGTATATTTTTTCGGTGCATAACTGACGTTTTCGTAATCAGAAACGGATTTTTCATTCAATTCGGATAATTTTGTGCTCATCTTGATCCTCATGTCTTTCACCGTTTTGAATTGAAAATCATCAGAATGTATCAGGTCTTCCTCATATCAGAACACGTTGGTGATTTCAAAAGGCTTAGTAGGCTCTGATACAATTTTGCAAATGAAATCATAGAAAAAAACTTGACACTTCAATGATTGTAAGTTTTGTCATTCAGTTTGTTGTGCCTACATTTGAAACAGCTGTAAGTAGTAACCAATAATCTTTGAAATGGTTTTCACTAATGCAGAAATGGCCGATATACATTTCATGTACGGTGTGGCTGAAGGAAACGCAGTGCACGCAAGGCGTTTGTATCAAGAACGCTTCCCTAATCGAATCATTCCTGATAGGCGTACGTTTTCTGACATCCACAGAAGATTGAGAGAACGGGTACATTCAAACCGAATCATGACTTGAAAGGGCAAATCGGACAATAAGGACCCCGGAAATCGAAGAGGCAGTCCTAAATTGTATAGATGAGGATCCTCAGCTGAGTACAAGAAAAATTGGAAGAGAGTTGAATATCTCATTTGTATTGGTCTGGAAAATTCTCCATGATTTCTTGCTTTACCCATACCATATTCAACGCGTCCAAGCTCTACTACCCCGCGATTTTCCTCTGCGACTCAATTTCTGCCGATGGTTCCTTCATATCATTGCTCATAATCCCTTTTCGATAGCGAAATCATCTTCACAGATGAGGCGTCCTTCTCGAGAAATGCAATCAGGAACTTTCATAACAATCACTATTGGACTAAAGAAAATCCCCATATGATTGAGGAATGTCACCATCAAGAACAATTTTCGGTTAATGTCTGGGTTGGAATAATTGGGGATTTCCTGATCGGGCCATTTTTTTGCCAGACAGGCTGAATGGAGCCTTATATCGCCACTTTCTAGAAGAGATTTTACCTGTGTTGCTAGAAGATGTGCCGCTGCAAACTAGAAATAGAATGTGGTTTATGCATGACGGAGCACCACCGCACTTCAGCATGGAAGCTAGAGAATATCTGAATATGACATTCAATAACCGCTGGATAGGGCGTGGTGGACCAGAAGCTTGGCCTCCAAGGTCGCCAGATTTAAACAGTTTGGATTTTTTTCTTTGGGGACATCTGAAAACTTTGGTTTATAGCTCTCCCGTGAATACACTTGAAGAATTGAGGAATAGAATTACAGCATCATGTGACGTCATCAGAAATACCCAGGAATATTTCAGAGGGTGCGCACTAATATGCGGAGACGAGCAGAAGCATGTATTCTTTCAGGTAGAGGACATTTTCAACATCTTCTTTGATTTGTTCTGTTTGTTCAATTTTGTTTTCATCATTATGAGTTTTGTTATTGAAATCCATTCGCGATTATTTATGTTGTTTATTCATTTACTTCCGATTTATACACTCAATAAAACACATTTCTGAATTCGAATTCAATGATCAGGAAAATGATATCACCCTTTATACTTTCTCATAAATCCTACCAATCTATTGGTGCAGATCTTAAAATGTGAACTTCGTTTGAAATTCGAGCTCAAGGTCTTCACAAATTGCCGAAATAACATGAAAAATATCTTCAAGCTTTCAATACGGAAGGGACTATACGATTACTTTTCTTGATTAATATCTCGAAAATGGTGGCAGATACGGAAAAATACAACGAACAGAAAAGTTTTCACTTTGAATAATCTGTTTGATTCTGTTTTCAGAATATACCAGTAGCGCACCACAAAAAAGTTCAGGGGGCAAAAAGAGGAAAATGCACGTGAAAAAATAACACCCTGTATACTGTCAGGAATTTCTGCCTCATTTTGTTATAAACATACAATAAGGAGATATCTGATGTAAATTTTAGCTCAATTCCTGAAAAATTGCATCAGTTATTAAGATAATATCTCCATGGCTTCGATATGGGAAAACTATTGGATTATTTTCAATAATTAATATCTCAGAAACGGCGATAGTTACGATCAAAATGCAAGAGTCAAAAAAAATTTCAAATCAAATGATCTATTCGATTTTATGTTTTGTTAGTGCCAGTGGCGTACCAGAAAAAAGTTCCGAGTGTAAAAATGGAACATGGCCCATGAAAAAGTATCACCCTGTATACTGTTCCAAAATTTGGCCTCACCTGGTGATTCAGATTGTGTTTAATAGCTTATGTGGAAAATTTGAGCTCGAAACCTTGAGAAGTCTAGGTTTTATCGAGAGAAAATCGAAAAATTTTTTCAACTTTAACACCCTGTATCTCGGCAACGAAGCATTTTTTTACCATTGGTTCTTCGAACTTTCTTGCTCAAATCATTCAGGGATTTGCATCCTTCATTTATGACATCTTATTCGGAAACACACTGTATAGTTAATTTTGACCCATACCAAGGTTCTTCAAGTACGTTGACAGATGAGTACAAATATATACGACATGGCGCATCAGTAGTTTTACAATATGCAGATATATTGAGAAAATATGCCCTATGAAGGATTTCATATATACTTTGAAAATTACTTCACCCCACTTTCGTTGCTCAAAGAATTGAAATTGAGGGGCCTAGAAGCTACTCGAACGCTGAGGGAAACCCGAATTCCGTCATCACCCTATCTAGTTCAAGTGTATTGAAAAAAAGATCGAGGTTATTTTGAGCATACTTTGGCGGATGACGAAATCATCTCCAAATGGAATGACAACTATGTTGTGAATGTAGCATCAAATGCTTCAACAATGTGTCCGGTAAATACATTTATGTAGATCAACCAGGCTTAATAAAATCTTGTAATGAAAATATGGGATGGGTGGATCGTAGCGATCAAAATTTCGTTGTCACTAGAGTAAGCATCAGGGGAAAAATGGTATTTTCATTTATTTAATCATTGCAGGGCAAAACTCTTGGCGCTTACATAAGGACAATGGCGGAAATCTCGACCAACTAGAATTCAGAAGATCTAAAGCAACTGAACTATTAGAATCTAACGAGAGAATGAAAAAGGGACGTCCTTCCAAAGCTCCTAGAAAGTTGCACGAGTTTTCACGTTACGACAGACTGGAAAATCTCATTGTTTATAATAACAATCAGCGACGATGTGCAGTATGCCATAAAAAAGCAAATTTTCTTAGCCAGAAATGTGATGTTGGATTTCATCCAAAAGATTGTTTTGTTTCTTATCACACTAATTAATGTTCAGATATTCTCTTGATGAAAATAAAGACTATTTGAAATCAATCGATAATTTCATATGAGTATGCTATAGTACTACTGTCCATTTGAGAGGAATAATAGTTTCGACCAATAGTAACACTCAAAAAAATGTTGGATTTTACTTTATAGTCCTACTTTTAACCTCAATCCACGAAAATAATTTCATTTATGAAAAACGATAGTTTCAGAGTTATATGGGTTAAATAGATAATGTAAATAGTGTCTATGTAGTAAGGTTAAATTATTGAGATAAATTATTAATTAAATAAACAAAAATATCTCTAATAAAAACAAATAATGTGTTTTTAGAAACTTAATAATTGTGATTCGTTACGCGTTTCACGACACCGTAGCTTCTTCAGAATAATGATACCGGCTTTTTGGCTTTGTGGTATTTCAAAATACTACTAAGATGTGCAGTTCATACTCAGAATATATGGTTCTACCCAATTAGCTTAGATAACAGATTGACTCCCTATTACTTACGGTTGAGGACGCATAACAACAGTGGACCAGCAAGAAGAGCAATCGAGAAAGGTCAACGCAGATGAATCCAAAAACGGTGTAGTGAAACGCTTTACGAATCACAATAATAAAGTATAATTCCTAAGAACACATTAATTGTTTTCATTATTGATAATGTAATTTGGAAGTAAAAGCTTTCCAAATTCAAACGGTTTTCTCGTTACTAAAAAAACAAGTACTGTGTTTTAAGGAATTTTACTTAATAATTGCGATTCGTAACGCGTTTCACTACACCGTAGCTTCTTCAGACGAATGATTATGCAGAAAAATGTAAATGAGAATATAACTATAAATGTTCTTGAGTAATTAAAAGCTTATTGGTCACCTCCTCCTAAGTGGTTATTTATGACAGGTATATCCAATAAAATTAAGGAATAGATTGCTCCCCGAAAAGATTCAATAGAGGTGAAGGGCTTAAATCGACTTGTTCATTGATGAGTCTACCTGAGTGTTTGTATTTATTTATTTCTAAAGTTTCCCAAAGATCTACCTTCCAATATTTATTATCTGTATGCAAAATTTCAAACTGTGGGTCGAAAGAATGATTATTTTCTAAGAGATGATTCGCGTAATTTGAATCTGATTTTTTATTTGAAAAACTGCCTTTATGTTCCGATATTCTAATATTAAAATTTCTATGTGTTCTACCAATGTAGAAATTATCACAGTCATTGCAATTCAATCTATAAACACCTGATTTATTGTTTTTACCTGGTTTGGTTTTATTATTTTTTATATATTTGCCTAAATTATTATTAGTTTGGAAAGCTATGTTGAAATTATTGCTACTTAAGAATGATTTCAGTTTCTCACTTGTAATACCAACGTAGGTCAAGGTGTTGAATTTTTGTTTCAATTTATCGACAGGGTAAACTTCATTCAATGCGATTCTACTTTTGTTTTTATTTAAAATATTATTTATTAGTTTGGGATTGTAACCATTATTTTTGGCTATTTGTTTAATCAAATTTAGTTCTTTGTTGAAATTTTCTGGTGATAGCGGGATGTTAATCAATCTATGAATAAAACTATTGAATGCTGACATTTTATGTTGATATGGATGACACGACGAGTTATGTATTATAATATCTGTATGTGACGGATTATGGTAAATTGCGAAAACATGTTTTCCATTTTCATTCGAAATTGTTACGTCTAAGAAATTTATCGAATTATTGCTTTCTATTTCGGTTGTGAATGCAATTTTTGGATGTAATGAATTTATATGATTTTCGAAAATTTTCAACTGTCTATCTGTTCCTGTGAAGCAAATAATGATATCTTAGATAAGATACGTATTACTTAGTTGAAGAATTATTAGAAGGAATCATGTCAATACTATCATTAAATCAGATATTCTTTCATTATTAAAAATTTGTTTAGATCAAAATTATTTCCATTTCAATTACAAATATTATATTATTGAAGGCGGCTTGATTATGGGCAAGTAAAATTCCTAAGAACACATTAATTGTTTTTATTATTGATAATGCAATTTACCAAGTAAAAGGCTTCCAAATTCAAACGATTTCTCGTTACTAGTTCATTTTTGGAGATTTAACAAGTGTAGCTTCTTTACGTAAAATACTTTAAAAATTCAATTAGAATTGTAAAACACTTATATCCTAAAAACTTAGAGTATAAAAAGTGTTGGGGTTAGTTCACCCTGAGCGCATATGGAGCGAAATTAAAAACCAAAATATCGTACAAAATACAATTTTTTTAAACAATGTCTTGAATTTGAAAAAATTTCGTTGAAAGACAAAGATTTTATCTTAAAAAACAATTTATTTTTCTGAAGGTTAGGGGTAAATATCTCAGCAGGGATGCATTTTACGAAAAAAATTTATATAAACTATGGCATTTTTTCGACGAGAGCTATCAAATTTCGAGAGTCTGATACCTTATTCTGGGACACATTGTATTCCTCCAATTTTTGTTATTCTGTTTCATTCAAATAACTAAATAAATAAATCTCCAAAGTCAATTTTAAATTTAATCATTACCCAGTTTATACTCCAAATTGAATTTTGTGTAAGAATTTATGAGAAATTTGTGACATATATATACTATCCAAGTCTATCGAAGGCTTTAAAAATGGCATCGACGACAGTTTCTAACTTAGATGCGTCCCTGATACCGACAGTTTCAATTCGATCGAATGAACTTCCACTTCGGGCAACTTAAGCTTTCTATAAAGGGAGCAAGAGAGGCACGAACCTTTTGTCTAATCGACCGCACAAATGGAATTAGTGTGTTTGATAGTTTCCACACTCTGCATGATGCGGTCACTTGGTGAGGACGTACCAGAACGTCGATTTCCTATTATAACCATGTGGTCATATTGGATCACGATTGTTGTGTACATCTCGAAAATCGATATTAAGTACGTGATATATGACTTTTAGAGGAATATGAATTTATTTTCGTGACATATTAAAGGAATAAGAAAATTCAGGAAACACGTGGTTAGGTTTACTATGCTTCACTACCGATTGTAATGTTTAACTTTCATCTTCAGACAGAATAAGAAAACTGAATACAAAGTACCACTACTAACTTTATTTGTGATTTAAAGGGTAATGGAAAGACCCCGTCAGGTAGTAGGGGTTGTATATATATATATATATATATATATATATATATATATATATATATATATATATATATATATATATATATATATATATGAATATCATAGATTTGGGATTTACATAGATCAAGCTGGTCGTTAATTATTTGTGGGTTACTATTATGAAATGGGTTGAAGAATTGAACTCATTTCAGAAAGTTCAATTTCTTGCTTTTAGGAGCAACGTAAAAAATGTCTAAACTGTCTATAGTAGGAAATGAGTGTCTTTTTCGAAACAATGTTTGGCGATAGTTGAATCTTGTTTACTCTTTCTGAAAGAAGTTAGGTGTTCTTTATATCTAATCATGAAAGTCTGACCTATGGAAAAATTATTACAATCTGGACACGTCAACTTATAAACTTCTGATTTGTCTAGGTTTCGGGTTGCATCTATTGCATTGAATAACAGAGTTGACAATTTATTTTGAGGCTGAAATGCAATTTTTTATATTGACTTTGAAGGAATATCATTTACATGCCCCTAGTATGAAATTGGAATATATGTGTTAGGGTTATCTACTTTTACGATTGGATATATTTGACTGAAATAGGAACTGTAGGTTTTCGGATGGAAGGGTCAAAGAGAAAGCTCGGTTTATCATTGAATTGTATGCGGATATTGTATGCGATTGGGGATGCGATTGGGGATGATTAGAGTATATATATATATATATATATATATATATATATATATATATATATATATATATATATATATATATATATATATATATATATATATGAAAAAACCTTCATGGCAAAAAAGATTAGAAGGTAAAATTTCTTGTATCAGATGTGATTTAGGAGATTGACTCAATATTCCAGAGGTAATCGATCAAAAAAAATATATTGAAAAAATATTCCTCAAATATAAAACCCATAATAATAATGAGATAAGTAATGGACAACTGATTGATAGAATACATCGATTCTCTAAAACAAAAACTTTCAGTATACTCCATTAGACTACGTGAATTTAAAATAAATTCCAAAACAAACTATTCAAAAATAATGAAAAACATTTTTACAAAGTTATTTCAGATTCAAATGAAAATATTTCTGGAAACGGAGCTCCTAAAATTGATATTCTAACTGATTATTGGTCTTCAATTTAGGCAGTGCCAAGGCAATACAATTCCAATGCAAGTTGGATTTTAAATGAAAGGTCTCGATTTTCTACAATAAAATGCATGCAATTTGGAAAATTTTCAAACGAAGATATAACATCAGTTATTAAACACACAAAAATTGGAAATCTCCAGGTGTTGATGGTATTCATAACTTTTGGTTCAAGAAATTCTCTTGCATTCATGAAAAATTGGCTGAATATTTTCATTTATAATAAAGAACCCTCAGCTACTCTTTTATTTTTCACACAAGGAGTTACTTATTTAAAACCGAAAAGTGCTAATACTATTGATCCGTCTCAATATAGACCAATTACTTGCCTTCCAACAATATATAAAATTCTAACTGCATGTATTACCCAAAAAATTCATGCACATTTGGAGAATTATAATATTTTTTCCTAACAGCAAAAAGGATGTAGAAAAAAACACCTTGGTACTAAAGAGCAACTTGTGATTGATTCTGTTGCTTTGAATCAAGCTCAAACTAAGAAGAGAAATATTCATACAGCCTTCATTGATAACCAAAAGGCTTTTGACAGTTCTCCCATTCATGGCTTCAAGAAAATTTGGAAATTTATAAAATTCATGAGACACTTCGTCTCTTTCTTGAATTTGTAATGAAAAATTGGAGAACCAATCTTCATTTAAATATCTCAAAACAATCGTTAAAATCCGAAGTAATTCCAATCCAAAGAGTCATTTTCAAGGTGATTCTTTAAGTGCTCTCTGGTTTTGTCTTTGCCTTAATCCATTATCTCATGAATTAAATGTTACTAGTTTCGGCTTCAAAATAAAGAGTCTAACAACTGAATTCAAATTAAGTCACTTAATTTATTTAGATGATATTAAATTATATGCCGGAACCAGATCTCATTTAAAAAGTCTGCTTGAGATAACTTTCAACTATTCCAATGATATTCATATGAAATTTGGGCTTCCAAAATGTAAAAATCTTTCTATTGAAAAGGTAACATCACCTCTGATTATATAAAGATTTCCAATATCGAAATCGAGCCAATGCATCAAGGAGATACATATAAATATCTTGGATTTTGTCAAGAGAAGACAATTAACCATAGCAGCACTAAAGAAAATATTAGTTCATATAACAAAAGACTTAGAATTATCATCAAGAGTCATTTAACTTTTCAGAGTTATCAACTCCTGTGCAGTTCCTATTCCTTCATCTTCTTTTGGAATTATTAAATGGTCTAAAACTGATCTGAATGAATTACAATGTCAAACGAGGAAAATGCTTTGTAAATATCATAAGCACCACCGAAAGTCAACTGTTCAGAGAGTTACACTACCTAGACATCTTGGAGGTCGTGGATTAACTGATTTGAATAATCTTCATAGTAAACAGATTTTTCATCTACGTCCCCATTTTCATGATAAACAGAGGACGTCTAAATTACATGATATTGTTGTTGCTTCAGATTATAATCTTACACCTCTGAACTTGACAATGCAAAAGGTAGATTTTGATATATTTGATGATAATTCTAAAAGAGAAAGTTGGATACAGAAGGAATTCCACGGAAAGCACCCTAAAGAATTGAAAAATGATTATATTGATGAAATCGCATCAAATAAATGGTTTTTTTCTGGAGAATTGTTTGCTGAAACAGAAGGCTTGGCAATTGCGATCCAGGATCAGGTTGTTTTCACGAGTAACTATAGAAAACACATCATCAAACAAAATATAGATGATTCTTGCCGTAGATGTTTCTGTTCTTCAGAAACAGTTTTTCATATATTATCATCTTGCTCAGTCCTTGTTTCAACAGATTATTTAGAAAGACATAATGCCGTCGCTAATATTATTCATTTTAATCTAGGAATTAAACATGACCTAATTCCCAAAAGAAAAAAATGTAACAAATATGAACTTGAGATTATTTGTGAAAATGACAAATATAAACTTTATTTTGATAAAACAATTCTTTGCAACAGAGCTGTAAAACACAATAGACCAGATATCATTCTTACTGATTAACAGAATCAACTAACATATATAATTGATATTGCTATACCCGACACACATAATATACAAAATAAATACAATGAAAAAATTTCTAAATATATGATGCTTGGCGACGAGATTAGAAATATGTGGAAAATGAAAAAAATTTTAATTCTACCGATTATTATTTCCACAACAGGTGTTATTCCTAGGAATCTTCACAAAAGTATTGAGATTTTGGGTCTGAAGAAAAATTTGTTTGAACAGTTACAAAAGATAACAGTCATCAAATCTTGTAATATTCTTCGTTGGTTTCTCTCCGAAAAAATAATGAGGTAGAGTCATAGGTTTTCTCTAGTTTATACTGCTCAGAATCTCATTTCATATTTTATTTATTTGTTTATATAAATGTAATATAATTAACTGACAATTTTGTCATATTTATATTCAGAGCAGTATTCTATTCGATCGTTCACCACTTAACACAAAGGAAACTATTAATGAGTAACATTCAGTGTTACTTGACTAAGGTCCGTTCACTGGATTTTTCCGGGGAGAAAGCCTCTGACACTACTCGTTGGTACATTGATATCATTTTCTGATGATGTTATAGTGTGTATATATTCTGGTAGATTGATATATTCATCATAACATTTAACGTTATCCTAATATATAATTATTCCAGGATATGTTTTGATTATAATCATTGCCTGGCAATGGTATTAATTACCAGGTGGTGGATTTATATTTCTTCATGAAATCAGTTTGATTGCATGAACAGATATATAGGCAACTCGTCGGGGTGAAACCCCTATATATATATATATATATATATATATATATATATATATATATATATATATATATATATATATATATATATATATATATATATATATATATATATATATAATATATATATATATACCTTGTGGCACAGTATCATGGTACACCCTCTTATTTCTATATTTCTGCAGGTAATTTATTGAAATTTTGTGATTCGATCAAACTTTTGACAGGCCACCTTTTAACTTTTGAAACAATTTTTTTCCACTTTTAGTGTCGCCGGAAATGACCTTTAATAAAGATTTTCAATTTTCAAATGGAACACCCTGTAGTTGGCTTGCAAATAATATTCCAAATTCAGCCATACCTTATATTTGATATTTGGGACGTCAAATTTATTTTTTTTTCGGTTTTCATTTTTCAATCTAGGGCGCCATGAATATTGCTAATTTACCTTAATCGATTAAAGGAACACTTTAAAAAGCAACTGACTTCAAAATTTCAGATTTGCTCTGTCCAGGCCAAATTAATGTTCTCCTAAATCACTTTTGAATTAAAAATTATTGTTTTCAAATGGCACCATATTGGTACCGAGGTACCATTAGAAGCTTGATACTATGGGTAAACAAATTCTGTAAACACATCTTTTTAATTCTAACAAATTATGATGATGTGAAAATTTTCATTGATTTGATTTCAATTCGTGTAAGTAAATCCAGTAGGCTAATGGAGATCTTCAAACACCCTCAATATTTTAGCATATGCGGATTGGAAATAGTTTTCCAAATTCAATCATACCTCAAATTGGATAATTCAGGATCCAGAATTATTTTTGAGGGGATGTTTATTTTTCGTCCAAAGAAGGCTGTGAGAATAAACGACTTTGACGTTTCCAATATAAAAGTTATATGGATAGTAAAGTTTGCATCGGTCGATTTCACTCAAATTTAGTTTACTGAATCGTTATTATTTTTTAAAATGCCTCAAACATACACAAGGAATGAGAAAGGGGATATGCAACTTATTTACGGGGAATGCCAAAAGATTGCAGTAGCTGCAATTTTTATGCCGAAAGATACCCCCATCGACAATGCCCCGCCAGAAATTATTTTAGTCGCCTGGAGGATCAATTTAGAAGAGACCCCAATAATGATCCTGAAGAAAAGTTTATCATTGGAGAAGACACTGAAATTAATATGATAGCGCGAGTGGAAATTGGTAAAACCATTTCCACAAGGCAAGTTGCTTTTGGGCTGGATATAAGCCGTGAAAGCGTTCGTCGATTTTTGAAGAAGTATAATTATGAATCATACAAATATCAATTACATCAGCATTTCTATGAAGGTGATTATGCAAAGAGGATAGAATACTGCAATTGGAAGATGCAAAATAATGTGCAACCACACAATAATTTCCTAAAAAGAATCTTGTTTATAGATGAATCAAGGTTTACTAACTTAGGGTTATTCAACAGACAAAACACAAGATATTGGTTTCAGGAGAATCAGCATTTATTCAACCAGGTTGATTTTCAGGAACAATTCGGGTTTAATGTTTTGTAAGGTGTGATTGATACCAGAATAATTGGTCCCGTGATTTTTGATGGGCCGTTGAATGGCGCAAGATACTTTCAAATAATTCAGAATGAGATTGAGAGATATTTGGGAAATCTACCGTTGGTGATTGAGAGGATAATATTTAATCAACAGGATGGTGCTTCCCCCCACAACGCAATAATTGTCCCATAGTACCTGCGCAAGAGATGCGGAGAAAATTGGATAGCAACGAATGGTCCATTAAGATGGCCCGCAAGATCACCTGATTTAATTCCGTTAGACTCTTTCGTTTGGGGTTATCTGAAGAATTGTGTTTACGCAACAGCGCATACTATGCGTTCAGGTCTAGAGGATAGAGTCAGACAAGCCATCGGCAGTATAACACCTGAACAATTTACCAGTGTAACAAGAAGTTTGCAAGGGCGGATTCAAATGAGCGTAGACAATAATGGTCAACATTTTGAACAATTCTTATGATTTTTTTATGTTTCTTAATTTTTTTTATCGTCTGCCCATGATTTAATACTTTGGATCAGATTATAATTCTTGTTTTGGGATTCATAATCGTTGTTTTGGATTCATAGAGAAAGAAATTGAGTTTTTATTGTATGAAGCTGAATTTACTCTAGATTTGACTTAATTCAAGTAAATGGGTTTATTTCTTAATGATCCTTCAAATGTCAGGATTGCTTGCTTTCAATGATCCTTTCCATAGCCTTCTGGATTCACTTCAGAATTGAAATAAAATAAATGAAAATTTTCACATTATCATAATTTGTTTGCATTTTACGAAAAATATGGTGGCTTATATATATATATATATATATATATATATATATATATATATATATATATATATATATATATATATATATATATATATATATATATATATATATATATATATATATATATATATATATATATATATATATATATATATATAATATAAGCTCGGCCACTCTTGAACATTTTGTTCGTTGTTTTGAAAATCTACTTCAGCAATTTATCTTGAAGTAAACAGGGTGTCCCAATTTTCTATAAAAATCTTGGTAGGTAAGTATTTTTGGTGAATAGTTTCGTCACAATATTTTTTTCCGTAAAATTTATGAAAATAGGCTCTCACAACATCGCAAGCTCCTTCGGCCAGAGAGACTGAATACATTTTTCCTTTCGTTTTCTAATTGCCCAAGGGTAGCTTTATTGATAAATGGATATAGATTATTCTTATTCTATACAGGAAAGACTCAGAAAAACTATTGAATATTGAAATTGTAAAAATTTCATATCTTGATTTTCTCAAAATGAAACAACATCCTGTATTTTATTATTCATGTCAACGCATAAAATATTGTGCCATATTTTTGCAGAAGTTATCTTGTATTTATCTTCGACCATTCTCGAAATAGAAAAAATAAACTAAAATAATATAATCAGAGGTTGCGAAAGAAGAGTTTATTAGTACATATCTTTATACTGGATCAGAGAAATGGAGATATCTTAAGGTTGTCGTGTATGAAATACGTAATAGATTGGGTTTTGGTGAGATGATCTACAAGGTGTTGAACTTTTTCAATAAGTGTTCGAAATGTTGCCCGTTTCTTTGTAAACACAACTCAATCCTTCTGAGGAGAGACCGTTGAACTCTCGACAACATTTACGGATTAACTGACTGAAACGTGTCGACTATTTTATGTCTCATATCCAACTTTGTTGTAGAAGGAGTCTGTTAAACGATGCCCTCAATATAACCCTACAAGAAATAAACTAGGCTTTTAAGGTCCGGAGACCTAGCTGGCCATCTATTAGGACCACCACGTCCAATCAATTTGTTTGGAAATACATGATTCAAAAGCTCCCTAACCTGATGTGAGTAATGTGCCGGTGCTCCATCTTGTTGAAACCGCAAATCTTGTCTTATATGCTCTGGTATATCGGCAAGTCACATTGATAGATGATTTTGCAGAAAATCTAAATACATTTCACTATTGAGGTGCCCGTCGAAACAGTGCGGCCCAATTAGATATCCATATACTATAGCGGCCCATACATTCAAGAAACAACGATGCTGGTGATCTATTTTTCTCATGAGACGTGAATTTTCCGTGGCGTATTAATGAAAGCTGTGCCTGTTAACGAGCCAATTCTTGTGGAAAGTTGCCTCGTCCGAAAAAAGAACTCTGCTAAACAAAAATGATTCGATTTTCATAGTCTTGATTGTTCAGTTCCTGGTGCAGCTGTACATGATATGCATAAAATTTATTCACTTTCAAGATTCTCTGGGAGGAAGTTTGTTTTATATCTGTTAACTGAGAAATTTCTCTCTCGATTTTATATGGGTCCTCTGTTACTGTCAACAAAACTGATAAGGTAAGGTTACTTCAGCTGTAGCAGTTTTTGGCTTTTCATGTTTTTTGTAAGCGGTATTACCCGTTTCGATAAATCTAATTAGAAGTTTTTCAAAGCATCTTGCATCAGGATGCCTTTCATCAAGAAACCTTGTGTATGAACTTTACTTGACAACAAAGAATTGCTATCACACTCACCCAGAATAAAAATCATATCAACCATTTCTTCTTTGGAGAACTTCATGGCAGTCAATTGAGAAAATTGGGTTCAAACCTCACTCAAACAATGTTTAATAACGAAACACTGATGATTTCACCATGAAAAATGTAGAATATGATATGTCCGGACACCTGACAGAAGGCACAAATAAAAAAATGTCAACACATACCTCGATTTAAGTTTTAATCATCTTGATTTTATCATTCGTTGAAAGAATTATCTTGTTCAGGTTTCATCTTCACTACTGGAATCATTACAGAAAAGGAAAACTTCTGGGCGAATAATTATGCATGTTGAGTTTGATACGGTTTGTAGAATTTTCATCAAAATTTTTACAAATAAACGAATATTTCGAAAATGATCGAAGATAAAGGTAAGGTTATTTCTGCAAAAATATAGCACAATATTGTATGCGTAAATGTGAATAACAAAATACAGGGTATTCCATTTGAAAAAATCAAGATATGATATTTTAAAAATTTCAATATTCAATAATTTTTTGAGTCACTCCTGTATAGAATGAGGATAATCTATTTAAATTCATCAATATAGCTATTCTTGGGCAATAAGAATCTAATCTAGTCTATTTTCATGAATTTTACGGAAAAAAAATACTGTTACGAAATTACTCACCAAAAGAACTTATTACTGAAAGACTTTATAGCAGAGTTTGGGACGCTCCTGAATCTTGAACAAAAAGAGGTCTTCCAATCTGAGAAAAGGACCAAAGATTTTTTGATATAATATTGAGACACCCTGTTCACTGCAAAATAAATTGCTGAAGTAGTTTCTAAATACAATACCGTTCGTGGGTGAATCACCCAGTATATATATTCGAAATCCTTATAATGTCAATAACATATCACAAAGTAATGGCCGAGTCTATTCAATTCTTGTTTAATTCATAAATTATAAATCCTTGCTCGGATAGTAGATTAGGAGAAAAAATACGAAAATTTTGGCCAAAGTTAACTGTTTTTACGGTATACATCTGAATTCTGAAATGGAAAAGATCAGTTGAATATCTAGATCAGAAAATCCTTTTCCCTAAAAACAGAGAGAATAGTCAATAAAATTCATTAATATTCCCCTAATTAAGCTGCGAGGACTGCAATATTCCACTGCAAATGTAACACTAATATTTTTAATTGAATTCAAAGTTTCACGACTCACAAGTTGGAAAACTCACAATCTCTGTACAATAAACACAATTAAATGGTTTCTCCAAATACTACAATTCACGACGCTATAAAACAAAGACGGTGATCATACTTAAAAACTTCGGAGTCGGTAATAAGCTCTAGTTTCTCGTGAGATTTGTTTGTGAAAGTTTAGCTTTACATGATTTGTAAGCAGTTCTCTGAATATTCAACTGATGCAAACTAATGAAGGAAAAGAAAAGGTACTAAATTTAAAGAATTGATTATTGTTGTTGTGTAACAACTCTTATGCCAATTTTTAGTATCTAACTTGTAGGTAAAGCTAAGACTTTGAGTTTTATTTTGATACTCTTCACAAAATGTGAGATTATCTTATCATAATAACGAGATTCTCAACAATTCAGATCATCCATAACAACGGGTTCATTAAATGTAAACTTGGCTTTCAACTGAGACTTGAGAACTGTTAGCGTTACTATAATGAACAGCGATCTCGGAATTCAGAACATTTCGGAAGTTTGTGTAAAACAAAATGAGTTTGGGATCATCTTCATTCATTTGTCTTCCAAATCATTTTCTTGATATTCCTTATGTGAATACAGATGAATTCTGGGGATTCACTGATTTTTTGTGTTTTTAGAGTTCTGTCTGCTGTTCAATATAGATTTTCAAGGTCCAGCAATAACTGTTATTTATCCAGCTTTGCTTGAAGACTACTGGCCTGAATAGTGTTGAAGCGTTTACCTGAATTTAATCATACTCAAATTCAAGTAAATAAACATTTTCGTAATAATAAGGTAAACTGAGTTTTGAGCCTTCGAGCTGAGATATAGTCTCATAAGAAGAACATGTGAAAGTGTTATCGAATTAACTGATAGTTTTCCAAACGTTACTACATTTGGTTAAAAAATTCAACCACTGTTATGTGACTGTTGATAGCTTCCTCAGATAGCTTAATTGTATGTTTGATAAAGATGATAAAGAATTTTTCACATCTGTTGTTGTAGACAATCAAAATAGAAAGACTTTCCATACTTGCATATTACCTCAAATTAAGTCGAAAACCTAGGGAGTGGAAATGTCCTTATCTACATCGAAAATTTTTCATAGAATAGGTCACATTCAGATTGTGCCACTGTGCGCATATTTTTCTTATGCGCGCTTTCCAGGAATAGGCGAACCTGTTACGACAAATGAGTGGCCGCCTGGAAAGAATTGAGGTGTATGTTTACTCGCTTCTTGAAGAGGGCCAAACTGTAGGATGATGGGAAGACGTTGGACGGAAGCGTATTCCACAGCTCACTGGCCTTGCAAACAAAGAAATTCTTATAGAGGGAGGTTCGAGAGGTCGTTAAATATACCGCCATATAATGAGAACACCTTGCTAGCCTAGTGTTGTGGGAAAACATAAGTTTTCCCGGCACGAGGTCTTGCAGCTCCTTGGAGCATCTTCCGTAGAAGTATCTGTAAAACAGAGAAAGGTCAGCAACTTGTCTTCTGAAAGCCAGCGGTTGGAGATCGCGGGTGATCTCTGGGAGGTTGATGAGGCGCACAGCCCGTTTATGCACACTATCCAACATCCGCTACGAATGTTTGGGCGCAGATCCCCATACATTGGAACAATATTTTAAAGTAGGTCAAAGTTGCGTTTCATATAGAAGCAACAGCTGAGATGACGTGAAGTATCGCTTGGCTCTGAAAAGAAAACTAAGTTTAGCTGATGCCGACTTAGCTTTTGCTGAAACAACCCGGAGTTGACGGTTATTCCGAGAAGGTGCATCGGATCTTTGGATGCAATTTGTTGGCCTTGCATCATTAGAGGAGGTTCTTCAGCAGGGATCTTTCTAGAAAACGTAGTTGCTTGCGTCTTGCTGGAGTTAAAGCTTACCAGGTTCAACTGAACCCACTTAGATATCCTCTGTAAGTAAGGGGGTGATAGCTGAAGTCATTTCATGAAAAGATTTTATATAAACATAGGTCCGCAAATACTTCTTTATCGATATACAGGGTGTTAAAATTTGATCAAAAGGTGTAGTTGAATTTGAATTTTTCGTAAACCACTAAAGATATTAAAGACAAATTTTGGGAGTGTCGAAAAAGACGAATAATTTTCAATGTAAAATAATATTTTGGACTTTACATTATTTGTACAACGCCAAGTTTTTGAGTGAAAAAATGTTTAAAAGAATAAGAGCAAGAAGTCCTAACATTTCATTATACACCACATAGTGTTCGATTGAAAGAACCAGCGTAGTGTATTTCTTTTTATCATTGAATAACCTACACTCGGAGGCAAAATTAGCGGAACACTCGAAAATTTAACCAAATTCGAAGTTCGATATTTTTCCTAATTCTCAACCGATTTGGATGATTCGTTCGGCAAGTTATAGATCAACTCTTCTGCTTTGTAGAAATTATAAGAGAAAACGAAAAAAAATTTATACGGGGGCAAAATTAAAAGTGTTATTTTTGTCAAAAATTCGTAACACCCTGTGGAATTTCGTGGTCCGAGTTGAAACGTACAATATCATGGTCTGTCCAGACACATCTTCCTACAGTATTGCCCTTCTTGTTTCATCCGTTTATCTCTATTTTTGCAAAATATATTGAATTTCAAGTGGAAAATCACCATTTGGAGAAATTCCATTGAATCAAGAAATTGTCATTAAAATTCGTCTATCAATTTGGAATTTTCTTATTATCACTCAGGCGTGTCGAAATTGTCGTTTGCGATTTTTATGTTCGAATTGCATTAGTTATTAATGACAATTTGGTTAATTTGGTGAAAATTAGGAATTCATAAGAGATAACTGTCGGTAGGTATTAAAATACACAACCGAATTCTGGGACCATTGATGAAACTTTTCATTTACACATGTGCGCACCTTATTTTATCAAATATGAAATACAACACACGTTTTTTGTATATAACCACATTTGCACTTGTTTAAAGAATGAGTTAAAATTGATCAAAAGATTGATTTGATACAAATTCGATCGGTTGCGGTGTTTTGTGATTCTTTTACTGTTTACGATTCGAAACGGTATTTTTCATTCAGAATGAGAGATTTACCACCAACCTCAGTAGCAAGGCCAGTTACATTGATCGGGGAAGGGCGCACCTACCGCTCAGTCGGTACCATGTTGGGTGTCTGGACATCGGTTATCCATCGAATCTACCGACATTACAGGAAACTGGATTGTACGTGAGGAGGCGAGGACAAGGAAGAAATCGGGCAACCCGCGCTATACATGACCGTTTCATCGTCAATCAAACCATAAAAAATCCTCGTCTTACTGCTGTTCAGGCACGTAACCTTTTACAAGTAGTGGATAACATTAACGTCAGTGTGAGGACAGTCAGAAGACGATTAAATGAAGTTGGTCTGAGATCATACGCGCAAGCAAGAGCACCAAGACTCGATAGAGTCCATCGGGAAGCAAGATTGGCGTTTGCTGGGGAGCATGTAGCATGCACAATCAATCAGTGGGGACGAGTTTTATTTAGTGATGAGAGCCGATATTGTGTGAATTTCGTGGATGGTAGAGATAGAATATGGAGGCATCAAGGGGAACGGTACAATCAAGCGAACTTCGCAGGAACTGAGCAATACGGTGGAGGGTCAGTTATGATATGGGGTGGCATATGCTTGGAAGTACGAACAGAACTGGAGATTATTGGCAATAGATCACTTAATGCCCATCGGTATATGACAGAAATCTTGGAGCCCCATGTTGTGCCTTTTGCTCCTTACATAGGGGAAAATTTCCTTTTTATGCACGATAACGCGCGCCCTCATACTGCGCGCATAGTGATAGAATATCTCAATGAAGTTGGGATCACACGAATGGACTGGCCGTCGCGGTCACCGGATTTAAACTCGATCGAACACGTTTGGGACATTCTTGGAAGAAGGGTTCAACAACGGAATCCAGGCAACGTTGAAGAGCTGACATTGGCTTTGGTGGAAGAGTGGGACAACATACCTTAACAGATGATAGACAACATCATTGGGAGTATACGAAATCGTATGCGCGCTGTAATAAGAGCTCGGGGGGGTCATACTCGCTACTAAAATCAAATGTTTTTTTTGTGGGTGATCATGAACATTTTTCTCAACATGTTCTTTTCATTTCACGAGTGTATCACCAGGATACACACCTGCTCTCAATTTCGGACGGAATTGATAATTATTATAGAGTGTCACACAATAAAAATCAACGATTTTTCCAGTGTACTTCGAGTTCTCCCGGAGCGTGAAATTGGCCAGTGAACTTCAAAAATTTTCATTTCATTAGATTTCCGCTTCTCTAATTTTGATTTAATTTTTTGGCTAACCTCCGATGTTATGCACCTACGTACGATTAAAATAAATTCTTGAAATTTGTGACTTTTCGCTCGAAATTGGATATCTCTTGTAAAAATAGAGATAAATGCATGAAACAAAAAGGGCGTTACTGTAGGAAGATGTGTCTTGACAGACCATGATATTGTACGTTTCAACTCGGACCACGAAATTCCACAGGGTGTTACGAATTTTTGACAAAAAAAACACTTTTAGTTTTGCCCCCGTATAAAATTTTGTTTCAAATTTTTTTAGTTTTCTCTTATAATTTCTACAAAGCAGAAGAGTCGATCTATAACTTGCCGAAAAAATCATCTAAATCGGTTGAGAATTAGGAAAAATATTGGACTTCGAATTTGGTTAAATTTTCGAGTGTTCCGCTAATTTTGCCTCCGAGTGTATATTCAAGGGCAAAGCGAAGACTTTTAAGTATCACCAATAACTCTTAGAAAATTACAAAAGCTGTTCAAAGTGACCTCCTCCATCTCGGATGCAAGATTCCAGTTTTTTTCTTCATTGATTGCTAACTCTTTAAAAAACACCAGAATCTGTTCTTATCGAGTTGATTATATTTCTTATGTCCTCAACATTAGCCAAGTAGGTAGTGTAAACCGAAGACGAAACAGGGGGGCGCGTATGGGTACGGCACACTGCAGAGGAAATACTAGGACGTTACTGAGATTTTCAAAAATAAAAAATGTTCTCGAATTTTCCAACTATTTTCAAGAAACACGCTTTCTTGAGTTTTTTTGTACGACGCCCAGTTTTTGAGTGAAAGAATGTTGAAAAGTTTTCTAGGAATCCTTGCGATTTCATTGATAATACCTACCTGTTCTATGTTCAGTCATAGATGTGTTCAAAAATAATTAGCATCAGTGTCATTTTTAATAACTTTGAATCTACCGAATTTGAACTTCGAATCGTCTTTCCTGAACCGTCATACGAATGCTGAGATGACCGACAGGTACTTCATTTATGGACGTGCTGACGGAAATGCATTAGAAGCTCGGCGATTGTACATTGAAAGAATTCAAAACCTTATTGCTCCCGAAGGAAGAACTTTGGAAAGCATTCATCGATGCTTGTACGAAAAAGGCACATTAAGACAATATGAAGGAGCCGGAATGCCAAGGGGAGTAAGAACGGTAGAGCTGGAAAATGAGGTTCTTGCAATAATTCAAGACGATAAGATGGTAACTCCACTCGATAAACTGTTGACGTTTCAGATATCAACAGTGGCACTGTTTGGAAAATTCCTCATGACAATTTGTTGTATCAATTCCAATTACAACGCGTACAAGGACTTCTTCTTAACGATTTTTGGCCCGTATTGCGTTTTTGTCATTGGCTTTTGTGTCAAATGATTCAAATTCTTCAATTTCTCATGCTGATCCTGTTCGCTGATGAAGTAAGGTTTTCAAGACATTCTATAAGTAATTTTCATAATAATCATATGTGGTGTGAAGATAATCCACATAAAACATATGACGATCGATTTCAACATCAATTCTCCTCGAACGTTTGGATCGGCATTGTGGGTGTAGACTAGTCAATCTACCATAGAGACTTACGGGGGGCTTTTTCAAACACACGTTTTCAGAATTTTTGGAGGATGTACCTTTGGCAATAAGATAAACGATGTGGTTTATGTACGATGGCGCACGTGCCCATTTTAGTCAGCTTGCTCGTTACTTCTTAACTCAAGAGTATGAAAATAACTGGATTGGTCGAGGAGGACCTCAATGGTGGCCTGCACGATCCCCGGACTTAATTGATTTCTTCCTGTTGAGTCATTTGAAGTCTTTGGTTCTCACTACCTCCATGTCAAATGTTCAGCGTTTAAAAGAAATAGACACATCGCTGGATGCTTTTCGATAAGAACGGATATTTGGTTTTTGAAAGAGTTCGCCAATCAATGAGGAGCAGACTGGAATCTTGCATCCGAGCTGAAGGATATTTTTAACAGCTTTTGTAATTTTTCAGGAGTTAATGATGATACTTGAGGGATTTTGTTTTGTCCATTTGATTTTCAAACATAGGTTATTAAATGATAAAAAGAAATACACTACGATGGTTCTTTCAATCGAGGACTACGTGTGGAATAACTAAATGTATGGACTTTCTTTTCTTATTCTTTCCAACATTTTTCCACGCAAAATGTGGCGTCGTTCAAACAGATTTCTGGAGAGTATTTTTCCTGAAAAATAATTGAAAACTTCAAGAATATATTCTTTATTTGAAAAAATCAGTAGCGTTCTAGTAGTTTTTTTGAGAATAACCTGCGTTGTGCCCATATGCGCGCCACTGTTGAGTCGAGAATATTGTTTCGCATTTAAATCACAAATAAAGTTAGTATTCGTACTTTGTATTCAGTTTTCTTATTCTCTCTGAAGATGAATGTTAAACATTTGGAACTGCAGTAATAATGCAAACAGGGGATATTGCGGTCCATAAAACGGCGCCCCTCGTGCCTCCGGTGTTCTCCCAGTATGTCGTTCAATTTTTGTAGTGTGCTTTCATTATGCCCAGGTGCGCCATCTTGTTCGAACTACTTTGTTTCGAAGTCTGCAAGCGGAACATTTATCAAATACAGGGTATTACATAATAGTATGTCACAACTTGAGGGGGTGAATCAACGTGCAATTTAAAGAAAAATAATTCATATAAACATAGGTCCCCGAAAACTTCGTTACGGAGCTACAGGGTGTTGAAATTTCAAGCTAAATAGCTTGAAATTGTTTAATGTTTAAATAAACAGCCTCCATCATTACATGTCCTGAATTCTAACTACAACCTACAAGGTGTTTTCTTTTCGGGAGCCATGCCTCCTTTTGCCCTTTCAAACATTTTTGCAGTACGCCACTGATCAGCGTACAATCAATTCGTGTCATCTTTGTATTAATTTAAAAACGTTTTTGAAACTAATTTTATTAACGCCGAATTTGCTGATATCCCTTACATGTACGATCTGGCTGGCGGAAATAGAACAGAAGCTAGGCGGTTATATCAGGTGCGCTTTCCAAATCGAGTAAACACCAGACAGGCGAACATTTTCAAATATCCACAGAAGGTTGAGGGAAACTGCTACTTTTACTGCAAATAATCATTTAAAAGATGCAATTTAAACTATGAGAACTCCAGATATTGAGGAAGCAGTTTTGAATTGTATTGATTTGAATTCTCATGTGAGTACAAGAAAAATTGGAAATCCGTTGAATATTTCACATGTTCTAGTTTGGAGGATTCTGCACGACATTTTATTGTATCCGTTTCATATCCAACGCGTCCAAACTCCACTTCCTCGAGATTTTTCTTCAAGACTTAATTTCTGTTGATGGTTCTTAGATAAAATTAGAGAAAATGCTCATCTTGATAGTGAAATAATGTTCAAAGACGAAGCTTAGTTTTCGAGACCTGATATTTCAAATTTTCACAATAATCATTATTGGGCTGAAGAAAATCCCCATTTGATTGAAGAATCTCATCATCAAGAACAATTCTCACTGAATGTCTGGGTCGGAACAATTGAAAATTATTTGATTGGGCTATTTTTTGCCTACAGACTGAACGGTCTCGTTTATCGGCAATTTCTTGAAAGGGAGTTACCTTTAATGCTCGAGGATGTGCCAGTTTTGGTGAGAGACATAATGATGTGCATGCATGACGGGGCACCAGCATATTTTAGTGGAGAAGCTAGTAAATTCTTGAATAATACATTCAACAACCGATGGATAGGCAGAGGTGGGCCAGAACCATGGCCTCCTAAGTCCCCAGACTTAAATAGGTTAGATGTTTTCTTATGGGGATATCTCAAAAGTTTAGTTTATACCACTCCAGTGAACACTGTAGAAGAATTTAGAAATCGAATAATAACCCCTCGTAACACGATAACAAATACCCCAGGAATATTTCAGAGAGTGCGTGATAATATGCGAAGAAGGACAGAAGCCTGTATTCTTGTAGGTGAAGGACGCTTTCAGCAATTCATTCAACTTTTCATTGTTCTATTTTTTAGTTTGATATTGAATAAGTATGAGTTTATGAGTCTCAGAAGACGAGCTATCAAAAAAAGCAAATTTTGGGCATACCTATCGAGTATTTCTATTATTTGTTTTCATATAGCGAATAACATACAATTCAAATAATTCAAATTCAATAATTTTTCTGTCGAAATTGGTTGAAGATACGAAAAATTACAAATGTCAAAAAGTTTTAAATTGAACGAAGATGACGAAATCTGATTTTACGCTGATCAGTGGCTTATCGAAAAAAAGTTTCAGAGGGCAAAAGGGACATGGCCTCGGAAAGAAAACACCTTGTAAATTTAAGTTGAAATCTAGGACGTGTAATAATGGAGGCTGTGAAAAATAGTTTGCGTTCCAAATTTGGGCTGAGTATCTCAAAACTGCAGGAGTTTTGAAGAAACAACCAATTTTTTCTGGAAATTTCAACACTGTAGCTCCGTAACGAAGCTTTTACGGAAATTTGTTTATATGAGTTTTGTTCTTAAAATTGCACGTAGATTCACACCTCAAGTTGTGACCTACTATTATGTAACACCCTGTATTTTATAATTTATTGGTAGTAGAGCATAGTAAACCTAACCTCGTTTTTTTCTGAATCATGATTAACTACCAAGTAGTAACTGCTAAAATCATTCAATATTTGAATAAGAAAATGGTAAATGATACACTGTATTTTATCGAAATTTCATTTATGAGGATTGCGAATGTTATTACGTGAACTCTTAAGATAGAATATTGTTTCGTATTGAAATTTATGCGTCTTTGAAAGTTTTCGACACTTCCAAACTTTTACTTCAATATCACAAGCGTGTAAATAGGTGACGAAGTATTTGCGGACCTGTGTTTATATGAACCTTTTCATGAAATTACTTCAGCAATCACATCCTTAAATATTGCCGTATCTGTTTCAATCACCCTGTATACTGCTATTGACCACAATCCGCCCAAGAGTAATGGGAAAGGATGGTTACAATATATAGTATTCCTTACAAAATCTATCTAAAAACACAAGTTTACATTCTAATCTAAATTCATTCAATAACAGAAATTTCTGAATGCGTTCCTGCATTCTAGTCACAAAATTGCTGCTACAGTGTCAAAATCGTTTTCAACCAATTTTGATAGCAACTGAGATATCGGCTTTTGCTGAAATCGCAGAAAATCTAAGAAGAGAAATGAGTAGATATCTGATATCTGTTTTCATCAATGATTTCTCCTCGAAAATCATGGATGGCTATGGGTTGGTCATCTTTCTCCTTTGCAGTATTTCACATACCTGCCATACTAAAACATTGAATTAGAATAACCTGTAATGTGGTCTTGCTAACTTCTTTAAAGTTTCCTAGTATTGAAATTTTGTAGATTCATATTGATTATCCAAATCTGCCGTTATTTTTGACAACTGCTGACTATGTTAAGCTCTTAACTGATGCAGATATAGTATTTTAGATTTTTTTATGACCAAGGTATTTGAGGATTAAATGATTTTTGCGATCTGCTTGTATTCAACTTGTTTTTATTGATTACCATTGCTAGTTTTTTTTGCCATCAAGTATATCCTGAGGTAGGGATAGCTACTGTTAGCATCCCAATACAAACGTACGGACAATTCTCATATCACACAACATGCCTACAAGCAAGGTTGTTCAGTTACTCAGCACTAAACTCCGTATTAGGGTATATCAAGAAAGGACTGGAAAAAGGCAAAGTTGCTCTAGGAAAATTTCCAAGATATAGAGGAAGTTTTCAACAATACACTATGCAAATCAATAGATAAAGCTTTCGTTGATAGGAAAGTAAATAAATCCATAGCAAGGTGGGTGGGACGTCTACTGTCGACCAGACGCATAGAGGGGCTTTTTTTGGAACCTCGTGCTTGATGAGCTACTGGCTGCCTTTGCCGATACTGGGCACTTTGCGGTGGGTTATGCCCACGACCTCGTCCTCCTTGGTCGTGGAAAAACTCAGCACCATATGTGAAGTTGCGCAGAACGCTCGACGAATAACTGAAGAATTGTGCAGAGAGAACGACTTGTCTGTATATCCTTACAACGCAGACATGATTAAAATCACTCGAAAAAGGAAACTACCGCCCTTCAAGTTACCCATTCTTCTCAACGAGGAACTAACACTAGTGAAACAATTGAAATACCTAGGTGTGATGCTTGATGCCAAAGTAAATTGAGACAATCACATCGAAAGATAAGCGCAAAGACCGCAAAACACACTCTGGAAGTACCGAACACTATTCGGACCCAGATGGGGACTCAAACCAAAGATAATATATTGGCTATACACAACAGTGATAATACGGCTCTTGACCTATGCCGCCATCGTTTGGTAGTCTGCACTGGAAAAAGGGATGAAACAGAACAAAATCAACACGATTCAAAGGCAAGCATGTCTGGCAGTCACAGCAGTCTTATGATCCACACCCACTATGAAGTGTCTTCTGGGCATCCCTCCACTACACTTTGTGGTGGAGGAGGTAACCATGAGGGCCTCTTTGAGACTGTGGGAAGGAGATATGTGGGGAGACAGAAATCCAATCTCTGAACACTCCACATCAGTAAACAAAATCATAAAACGCTGACATGACCTTCTCGCAAGAGGAGATCAAATGACTACCACTTTGATGAAACCCTACAAAGTCGTTATTTCATCAAAAGTTATTTCGACCACACCCCACTCCTTACCCACCTCACAGGGCCCCACCTGATTTACGGACGGGTCCAAAACCAGGGTGGGTACAGGCATCCGCGTTCATGGCCCTAAGGCAAACATTATGATTGTTCTGGGAGATAACGTCACAATAACATACGCAGAAATATTTGCTATTCTCCGGTGTGTACAGGAAAACCTACACAGGAACTATAGAGACGAATACATCTACATATGCTGTGATAGCCAAAATGCCCATGGATATCTGAAAGATTCGAAGGTTACATCCAAACTGGTTGACAACTCAGTGCTATAAACAGAGTCACCCTGATTTGGTGCCCAGCCCATCAGGGCATTGAAGGAAACAAGAGAGTAGACAGCCTTGCTAAAAGGCAACAGCTGTCAGGCCGATGGGACCAGAACTAGATCTGACCAACCTATGGACCCAAGTGCTCTCTTTCTTTCAAAACTGGAACACCACCAAGGCCCAAAAAAGGCTCATAAGAAGGCCGCAATCAAAAAGAGAGTACATGAATTACTGTCCCTCAAAAAATTTGTTGGAACAGTAGGGCCTATTGACGGGACACCAACTCAACAAAGATCTACATGTCATGAAACTATCGGAAACCACACAATGTCGTGGTTGCCTAGAAAATGACGAAATAACGGAACACATACTCTTCGAATGTCCCGCTCATAAGGAACACCTTGGGCGCTGGAACAGCCAGCGGCCGTATGATCCAGAAGGCATCCTACAACAGTCTTGCAAGCTTCTTTTTTTTTTTGCAAGACAAATAACGACTCAAAAAAACACGGCAGTCACAATGGGCCAAACGGCCTGAGTGCTGCCCATATGGGCGCCGTGCAGGAAGAAGAAGTTGCAGAAATCGATCTTCTTGAAAATATATTCGAATTCCCACAACTTTAAGTGTTTCAGTATGACGCTCATTACATGGCTCCATCCCACCCTTTCTGAAGATAATTTCGCTCAAGTTTCAACTCTTCCTATCAAGCCACATAACTCCTGCATCGACTTTTGGCATCAGAAACAGACGTTCAAGTTAGGGCGGCTTTTGGAAATGTTTCCCATACACTCTTGACTGAGCCACTCGAACAAACTTGCATTAGAATATATACGCATGATGTAGTATCGAAAGCCATCAAGTTAGTTACAGGATTTCATGTTAATTGAGATTGCCCAACCTTGAAAATTATTAACTTGATAATTAACTTCCTGGTGCCACTATGGAAATTCTATAATTGAAATAACTTTTCTTTTCAGAATCTACCACTGAGTTTTGAAATCAATGGAATGAATCAGATCAGCTAGGTGAGTTGATTTAATGTTATTGTCTTTCGTTGGTTGAAGTTGAAATAATTTTTGTCACCATGTGTATTTCTGGGTCACAGAGCTTACTCGGCCTCCTACTTTTTTTCAATAAACTATAGTTAAAGTGAGTAATATTCATTTATTTTATGGAAATTCATCTTCAATGAAGATGAAGTAGGATATATAGGGTGCGCCAGGGAAAACCAGACAATTTTTATACAGTTATATCTTTCCCTATTTCAGAGATAGATTATTCGTTCTCACTTCGTTAGAAAACCAAAAGACTAGGTTTTTCAGAAATTGTATCGAAATTTTACTTCCGATGAAATCCAATATGGCTTACTCATTCGAAAACGAGCAATAAACACCTAAAAAAAGTCAAGGGAACACTTACCAATATCTTTAAAATATGAATTTGATGATTCGAATTTATAGAAATCTCTCGGTTTTTGTTAGGATGTATTGTATATAATGTATTCTCAAGACAACATAATAATATTTGACTTCTCCATAGCACCTATTATAAAAAAAATTTGAAATTTGAAGATGACGAATTTTGGTAAAACACAAAAAAAATCCTGAATTTTCGGAACGATATGGAAGCACTTATATTTTCCAGTACCCACAAGGTCCACCTTTGTTATTAATGACACTTTGGCATCGTCGCGGCATGCTCAATATTAAATAGTCTATTACATTTTGGCCTAAGTCATTCCAAGCCCCCTGAACTGCTAATCGAAGCTCCTGTTCATGATGGAAGACGTTTTGAAGCAGGAGATTTCTTTTTAAGTTGTCCCACACATGCTCGATGAGATTCAGATCTTGGGAGCAGGATGGTAACGGTAGAAGATCGATATCATTCTCTTCAATAACGTTCAAGACAACTCTTGCACGATGAGGAGGGGCATTACTTGTTGGAAGAGTGGATTTTGACCCATTGCTTGGAAATACGGTACCACTACAGGTAAAATTATCTCATTTGCGTAAGAATGTCCCGTGAGGTTGTTCTGTATGAAAACGAGGCCAGTTCTTCCACCAAGGAGTATACCTCCCCAAAACATCACTGATCCGCCTCCCTGTCTAACAACTTCTCGAGCATGCTGGAGATGGTTTTGATTTCCAGGTTCCGTCCATATTCGAATTCTTCCCGAATCGGGATAATAACTAAATCTAGATTCATCACTGAGGAGAACTGTGGCCCACCTCTCTTGATCCCTGTTTACGTGTTTTTGGCACCAAGATAAACGAGCAGCGCGATTTCCATGGGTCAGTTGTGGAACTCTTAAAGGACGTCTGGAGTGGAGTTGATCTTCGTACAGTCGATTTCTCACAGTTTGGTCGGAAATTTGTACATTATGAAATCGTGATAGCTCTTGAGCTAATTGAGATGCTGTAGTAGTACGATCTCTTCTTGCTTGTAAAACCAAAAATTGGTCTTAGGCGACTGTAGTAATCCTGAAACGACCTGTATAGCGTTCTTCTACGCTACCTGTTTCATTGAAACGCGACCATTAACGGTTTATGACATTTGGCTACTTACCAGAACCCTGGATACTTTCCGTTGTGAGCTCCCAGCTTGGAGCATGCCAACGGCTCGTAACATCTCTTCTCTAGTCAAATGTCGTCTTTCCATGGTCGAATCACAAAACTTGAATCTTTTATTTATGCTTAAAACAGAAACAAAGTGCCAACTAACTGATTTCAAACACTGAATACATGAAATGATTATAAATTAGCGTCGCATCTGCTGCATTTTTAGTTTTTCATGAAAAAGACGGAAATCTGTTGTGGCACTCTACATAAATTGATGAGAAATTGATGCAGGTGCTGATTTCTTAAAGAAATAATCCATATTGATCGTTCTGGATACGATATATCCATATTCAGAATTTTTGAGGTGTTTATTTCAAGATCGCTGGAACGTTGTTTTTTCACTCAAAAATTCGGATGGGACATTTAGTCGATAATTCAGTCTTTTCAGAACAATGTTACATATTGATCTTAAAAGTATTCCACGAATTGGTAAAAAAAGTAGCGTGAAGAATTTTTTTCATTCTGATTTTCAGCTGAAATCGAAATATTTTTTCACCTCATGGCGTTGGCACTCCTGAAGTTGTTGCGTTTCTCATGGATACTCTAAATTAAAATGGCCAACTTCCTCAAATGTTAACAATTTTCCCGCGGATTAAAAAAATTTTCGTGGTCGTAATGGATCAACTGCACAATTGAATCACTAGATTGAACCTTTCCCATCATTTTTAGGAGTCGAACTCGAATATTGATACAGAATTGTTCCAATTGTCAAAAATGTTTCTCTTTTGCATCATCATATTGTGAAACATATGAACATACACTGCATGCATCAACTCTACGATGAACGAAAAATAATGAAATGTCATCGAGTTTTAGACGACATCTGGTTTGAACTCGAATTTTATCTTGATATTGCTTGTTTATGACTTTTGAAATTGTTAACAATGGTTTTAAAAAATGAGGATAAGCGTTTCATTGAATGTTCATTTTGTGCGTGGCTATACTGCTAGGCCAATATCACGCCAATTTCCAGCCCTTGATTACAAAAGAAGTTAAATCTATGATCTTGAGAAAAATCCCGGACAACAGTGTCATTAGGAAAAAGACCAGATACTGGTGCAGCTAGAACTGTTAGAACACAGGTACTCGCGTGTTTCATAATCTGTTTCAAGAATCAACTCTACGTTTTTAAACGGTTTTATTTAGCTCACCCGTCTGTTTTATTTATTCTTGGGTCAAATTTAGTAATTCAAATTTCACCCTCTTCCAGTCAACCGATTAATCTGAAATTTTGTATACACTTTGGATTTTGGTGACAATACAATTATATTTATTCATTATCATTATAAATACAAGATGGCCGCCGCTACAAAATGGCGGATAATTTATGTTTTATTAATCCCATCAATATGGGTATCAAATGAAAGGGCTCAACAAGCAGAATACAATATACTATAAAAAATTGAAATCCAAGATGGCGGCCGCTACAAAATGGCGGATAACATAGCTTTTATCAATCCCATCAATATGGGTATCAAATGAAAGGGCTCAACAATCAGAATACAATATACTATAAAAAATTGAAATCCAAGATGGCGGCCGCTACAAAATGGCGGATAACGTAGGTTTTATCAATCCTATCAATATGGGTATCAAATGAAAGTGCTCAACCAGTAGAATACAATGTATCCAGCCTGAATTCACCACCCAAGTCAAGATTTTGTATCGTGTTGAGGACTGTGTGGCGTTAGGGTGGCTAAAAATGATACGTCGTTAGCGGTACACCACCCAAGTTAAGGTGAAAGGTTAAAACGCGCCGAGAACTGTATAGCATTAGGGTGGATAAAAATGATACCTTCCGTCCGAAATGATTTCGCAAGAGACGGGTACATCTTATACACCCGAAAGCCATACAGTTTCCAGCTAAGTACAATTATGAGACAGCTGAAAGAAGAATGTTGCCTTTAATACTATCATGGGCTTCTACAATACATAAAATGCAGGGCAGCACTGTGGATCACGCAGTCGTATACTTAGGTGCGAAACTGTTTGAAGAAGGTCAAGCCTACGTGGCTCTTAGTAGAGTAAGATCTTTGCAGGGACTACGTATAGAGGAGTTGGATTGCAATAAACTAACGGGCAAGAAACCTTGCAATAATGAAGCACTAAATGAATTAAAAAGAATGCGAAATGAAAACTAAAAACTAGAAAATAAAAATAGGTAAAAAAACTTTTTAAGTTGAACGGTTTTATGTTAAACATACATTGCACTGTTTAAGATAAATGTACTAAAAACCAAAAAATAATAAAATAGATACAGTCGTGGGAATTATAAACATATGCATAGACTAGACTAAAATAAAACCATGGGGCACGTCAATTGTCTACAAATTATCGACTTAATGTGCGATAGAAGAATCGTTTAATTCGTCGTTAGGCAGTTGGCCCGCAGACGGTGAGGAAATTATTTACTATTTTCTTGCTCATGGAAATTCTAATAGTTATACACTCCATGTAAATAAAGAGATGTATTAACTAGTTTATCGTTGGACATTCACACTGCTGGCTGGCGAGGAATCGTTTCACTGCTTGTTGTTTGTCTTTAATCGACAAAACATATGACAAAAGTACTACTCGCTCACCACTATGAAACCCTAAAACTCGCTTATAATCGAGCTTGCTAGCTTGTTTCCACATTCTAGCCCTACTTATCACACGTCCATCGTTGTCGGTTGCACAACTGCCTAATAATTATAGTGTAACATTACAAAACAAACATTTTAATCAACGATTGTAGACAATTGACGTGCCCCACGGTTTTATTTTAGTCTAGTCTATGCATATGTTTATAATTCCCACGACTGTATCTATTTTATTATTTTTGGTTTTTAGTACATTTATCTTAAACAGTGCAATGTATGTTTAACATAAAACCGTTTAACTTAAAAAGTTTTTACCTATTTTATTTGTATTATAAACTCATTGAGAATATCAGGATAACATTCAGAGAATTTCTGCCTTAGCAGTCAGCCTTATGAGAACTCCAGGAACCAGTTTGACTGTTCCCCAAATGTCTCAGAGATGTCAAATCTCGAAAACCTCTGTGAGAAGAATAATAAGACACGATTTGGGTCATAAGTATCTTCGAAGGCACTATAATTTTCAGTTGACTCAAGCTGTCAAAGAGAGCAGATTCGATCGATGCAGAAGTTTATTAAATAAATTTAGAACACGTAGACAAATTGAAAATATCTGGTTCACAAACGAGAAAACTTTCATTGTTGCCCCACCGAAAAACAGCCAGAATGACAGAATTTGTGTTTCGACGAATGAAATCAAGAGGAATGTGCCTTTAATTCTTTTGCAGAGAGAAATACAAAAATTTTCCATGCATGTAATGGTCTCTGCCGGTATTTCGAGGAACTTTCAATCAAATATCATTTTTATAGAACGAGACATAAGATTAGATTCGGAAAATTGTCACATAACTCTCGATCATATGCTACCAACTATTGAGGCGTCAACTCCTCAGTTTACTTTCATGCAGGTGAACGATTGCTGTTTTTTCTATAACATGCATAAGTACAGTTGCCACTAGGTGAAAACGAACGGTTGAGAAATTGAGTAAGTTTTTGGATGATTTTTATTGGTTCAAATCTTCTTTGCAATTCTACAATTTTTTCCATATTCTACTGACAACATTTGTCGAATAAAAGAACAACCAGTACTCTATCACAAAAAACACTACTTACTCTCAACTGGCCGACAGTGTACAGGGTGTCCCAAATTAGATGTATCTGAATGAAATCTAATTCAATTGTTTTTAGGATGGAGTCAGATGTCATACCAATCACTTTACTATGGATTATCTATGGCAACGCGTAGACGATACCATAGAACCAGAACAATGGCCACCAAATGGTCTAGATATTAATCCGTGCTATTTTCTGTGGGGTTATTTGGAAGAAATGAAGTATAAAAATGTTTTTATTTTCAATGATTGTGAGGAGCTGAGGCAAATAATCCAAGAATGTTGGAACAATCTTGATCAAGAAGTAATTTCGAGATCCATAGAGAGCTGGAGAAGACGGGTGCAGATGGTTGCGGTGTAACGGTCTCATTTCTCTATATGAATGAATATAATATTAGTTTAGAGATAAAACAACACATAAATCAAAACTATGTATAGAAATGTGCAGCATTCTTGCGTTGATTCTCTTGTAATACAATAATTCCGCTCTTATATTTCGAATGTATACGATCGCTGAAATGTTTCAAGGTAGTCCACTTCTTCCCGGTTTCTGAAATGATAAGAGGATAAAAACTTTTGGGAAGGTGTTGATAACGATTTTTTTTCTTATTCTGTATGCCGTATAGAGCACATCTCATCTTTGAAATACAGAGTTTTTTGAAGAAATTTGACTTGAGAAATTAGTTGAAACTTTTGTTTCGTTTCGATTTGCTGAATTTAAAGTATATATTTCCTTTTGACCATCAAAGGATAATTATTATAGAGTAGATAACCCTAAAAAGTTAAGGTTATAGAAATTTCAGTTATCTCCATTTCGTTTCTTGCGTCTCTCATGATTTTAGGATGGAGCCAGATGTCTTACCAATCAATTTACTATGGATTATCTAAGACAACTCGTAGCCGATACCATCGAACCAGAATAATGGCCCCCAAATAGTCTCGATCTTAATCCGAGCGACTATTTTCTGTGGTGTTATTTGGAAGAACTTAAGTGTAAAAATGTTTTTATTTTCAATGATTGTCGGGAGCCGAGGCTAAAAATCCAAGAATGTTGGAACAGTCTTGATCAAGAAGTGATTTCGAGATCCATAGGGAGCTGGAGAAGACGGGTGCAGATGGTTGCGGTGTAACGGTCCGTTTTCTCTATATGAATGAATTTAATATGATTCGGGTATATTTATCAGTTTCGAGATAAAAAATGCATAAATCAAAACTATGTATAGAAATGTGCAGCATTCTTGCGTTGATTCTCTTGTAATACAATAATTCATCTCTTATATTTCGAATGTGTACGATCGCTGAAATGTTTCGAGGTAGTCCACTTCTTCCCGGTTTCTGAAATGATAAGAGGATAAAAACTTTTGGGAAGGTGTTGATAACGATTTTTATTCTTATTCTGTATGCCGTATAGAGCAGATCTCATCTTTGAAATACAGAGTTTTTTGAAGAAATTCGACTTGAGAAATTAGTTGAAACTTTTGTTTAGTTTCGATTTGCTGAATTTAAAGTATATATTTCCTTTTGACCATCAAAGGAAAATTATTATAGAGTAGATAACCCTAAAAAGTTAAGGTTAGAGTAATTTTAATTATCTCCATTTCGTTTCTTGCGTCTCTCATGAGTTTAGGATGGAGCCAGATGTCATACCAATCACTTTACTATGGATTATCTAGGACAACGCGTAGACGATACCATCGAACCAGAACAATGGCCACCAAATAGTCTCGATCTTAATCCGTGCGACTATTTTCTGTGGGGTTATTTGAAAGAAATTATGTATGAAAATGTTTTTATTTTCAATGATTGTGAGGAGCTGAGGCAAATAATCCAAGAATGTTGGAACAGTCTTGATCAAGAAGTAATTTCGAGATCCATAGAGAGTTGGAGAGGACGTGTGGTTGTGGTGTAACGGTCCCATTTCTCTATATGAATGAATTTAATATGATTCGGGTATATTTATTAGTTTTAAGATAAAACAATACATGAATCAAAACTATGTATGGAAATGTGCAGCATTCTTGCGTTGATTTACCTGTAATGCGATAATTCTGCTCTTATATTTCGAATGTATACTCGCTCGCTGAAATGTTTCAAGGTAGTCGACTTCTTCCCGGTTTCTGAAATGATACAGATTTTTTGAAGAAATTTTACTCATGAAATTAGTTGAAACTTTTGTTTAGTTTCGATTGGCTGAATTTAAGGTGTATATTTCCTTTTGACCATCGAAGGAAAATTATTATAGAGTGAATAACCAGGCTACCATAAAAGATGAACCTTATATATTGCCACTTATAACGCAAGAACATTACTAACAGATTGTAAAATCGATGAGCTGGAAGAAGAATTGGATCGCATACACTGGGACGTTGTGGGCCTTAGTGAAGTGAGAAGAAAGGGCGAGAGTTTGATCACTTCAAGGTCCGGAAATCTACTTTATTGGAAGGCGAAGATAATATATCTCTCGGTGGAGTCAGCTTCATTATTAATAAACGTATGGTGAAGAATATTGTGAAAATCGAAAGCCTGAGTACTAGAGTATGCTATGTCATCCTGAGGCTGAACGAAAGGTACATCATGAAGATAATTCAAGTATACGCGCCTACCAGTGCTCACGCAGATGAGCTGGTTGAAGAGGTGTACGAAGATAGTCGCCTCGCTATGAAGAGGACTCCAGCTTATTACAATTTTGTGGTTGGAGATTTCAATGCTAAGCTCGGTATGAAAGAAAATGACACCGAAGCATCCTTAGGGTGCCATGGAATTGGGGAACGGAATGAAAGAGGAACCATGCTCTTAGACTTTCTATTAGAAAACCGCTTATGTGCGATGAATTCGTTTTTCCAAAAACCTCCGCAGAGAAGATGGACATGGTCGAGCCCAGATGGTAACACCAAAAATGAAATTGATTTCATTATAGCTGACAAAAAGGAAGTTATTAAGGATGTTTCGGTCCTTAACAAATTTTCAACTGGAAGTGACCATAGAATGGCGAGGGCTAAATGTATGATCAATTTAAAACGTGAAAGGAACGAACTCGTAATGGCAGGAGGGTTAAAAATAACAAAAGGGCACAGGTATCTGATGAAGCGGCATTTCGTGAAACTTTGAGTGAGAAGCTTTCGTGCAATAAAAACATGAATATCGATCAGCACAACGACAACATTACAACATCAATAAATCAAGCTATGGACAAACATTGTAGCACTTTGAACAGGAAACAGGAAAGAATCAGACAACGAAACGCATGATGAAGACCAGAAGAGAACTATTAAGCAAGGACACAGCAGACAAGAAAGAACTGAAAATACTTAACCGCGAGATATCTCGCCAACTTAGGAAGGACTCTCGACAGCACAATAAAAGCTCGGCAGTTCAAACTATAGAACAAAATAAAAGCATGAAGGTACTACGACGGACGACTTCATTGGGAAAACGTAACATTCACAAACTAATGGATCCATATGGTTCAATTTTAACAAATAGAGTCGAAATAGTGAAGGTTGTCGAGGACTTTTACTCCAATTTGTATCGAAGCCTGAATCGCGAGAACGAGGAAGACAATCGCATACCTCATGTTATGAATCAGGGTTCGGAGGACCTCCCAGAAATAACAGCTGATGAGGTCCGAAAGGCACTATCAGATATGAAAAACAACAAAGCTCCAGGGGAAGATGGAGTAGTTGCGGAGGCTTTGAAGATAGGCGGTGAAAATCTGATTCGTGAAATAACGAAACTTTTCAATAAATGTTTAGCTGAAGCAAAAGTACCAGAGTCTTGGCATAATGCTATAATAATAATTATGTACAAGAAAGGAGACCCCACAAATCTCTCGAACTATAGACCTATAAGCCTTCTATCGCACTTATGCAAACTCTTCATCAAAATAATAACAAAGCGCCTCACAAACAAACTGGACACCTACCAACCTCGAGAGCAGGCCGGATTACGGGCAACATTTGGTGTTAATGATCATCTCCAAACTCTCAAGACTTTGATTGAAAGAGCATAGATTACAAGTTGCATCTGGTTCTCATATTCGTGGATTACGAGAAAGCCTTCGATACCGTGATACAGGCGATTATGCTTAAAGCGTTGGCTGACTTTAGAATAGATCATAGATACACTGCCATCATTAAATATATATATGAGCATGCTACTTCACAAGTGTGCCTTCACAATTCTACAGAAAAATTCAGGATCGGACGTGGAGTAAGACAGGGTGATACTATTTCCCCGAAGTTGTTCACAAACCTATTGCAATATATGTTCAAGCAATTGGAATGGGACCAGAGGGGAGTAAATGTGGATGGTGAGCGATTAAGTCATCTTCGTTTCGCCGACGACATCGTCATTAAAGCAAACAGATTAGATGATGCAAATGAGATGTTCTTGCAGTTGTCTAAGGAATCCAGTAAAATCGGATTGAAGATAAATATGTCGAAAACAAAGATGATGACCAACTTAGTACCAAGCCAACCAGGTTCCATCGATGGTGAAATTGTTGAACAAGTAACGGCATACAAATATCTGGGGCATGAGATAACTATAGGCAGGGACAACCAAACAACAGAAATAGGAAGACGAATAAAGCTGACATGGGCTGAATTTGGAAAACTGAGAGATCTGTTCAAATCAGAGTTACCGATTTGTTTGAAACGTAAAGTATACAATCAATTCGTTTTACCAGTTTTGACGTACGGTGCAGAAACCCTGATCCTAACAGAGAAATCAGCTAATGAAATATGTGTTGCTCAGCGTAAGATGGAGAGAGCTATGTTAGGCATAACACTACGGGACAGAATTCCCAACCATATCATACGCCAACGAACTAGAGTCGAGGATGCTCTCGAGAGAGTTGCTAATTTAAAGTGGAACTGGGCTGGTTATCTAGCAAGAACCACGGACGGTAGATGGACAAAGCGTCTTTTGGAGTGGCGTCCCAGAAATGAAGCCCACAGAAGTAGAGGACGTCCACCAGCTCGTTGGAAAGACGATATCAAGCGAGTGTGTACGAACTGGATAAATCCGGCCCAAAATCGCGAGGAATGGAGATCGTTGAGGAAGACCCATGTTCAGAAGTGGACTAGGATAGTTGACAGATGATGATGATGATGAACCCGTTAAAAGTTAAGGTAAGAGTAATACTAATTATCTCAATTTCGTTTCTTGCGTCTCTTATGATGACGTCATATTTTTGTATACGATATTTAGCATAAATTAGATTTCTTTTGATTCAATCTCATATTTTGAAAAATTAAATTAATTCTTTTCAATATAACTTTCAGTTTTATTGTTTAGAACTGTACTCTTACAGGTTTTTTTTTGGTTAGGAAAAAATCCTCAAATTCGTTTGTGGAGTGAAGTCTGGAAGGTTTCAAAAGAAAACTTTATCTTCTATATTTTGGTTCATTTGAACTATCTGCAGATCACTCACAAAGTCGTTGAAGTTACCTTCTTTCACTTACCTCATCGCGATTGCAGTTTGTATCCTCTGACGCTTTATAGCACGAACTCGTTCCTGTGTAGCGGCCATCCATACTTCTGTGAAGGACGGTATTCATATCAAGTGATATTTCACCTAATTTTTCTTCTCGTTTATTGAAAATTTCCATATTGAATATTTACCTGATTGAAAATATGAATGCAGAATTGGACACATCCCTATAAAACATAGATTTAGAATTTTATAAAATTGATTGTGAGTCGCAAGGTGATCACCAACGGCCTTTCTCGGAATCTTGCTGAGATTTGTAGAATATTTTGCATACTTTTTTCAACGTTTTCCTTTCATCCTTTACTATATTCAACATCTTATAAAAAATAAAAACGTTGTGGTGCCCAATCTATCAAGAAAATTTCTGCATTTTTATTGACATGAAATCTCAAAATACCCTAGCCCAATTTGCCACGGACGAAGAGCTGGCGAGCTAGTGTAACATATTTCACAAGTAGAAAAATTATAGATACAGTGGATGCCAATGGAGGTCACATTCCATTCTAAGTACTTGATTCTTTTTGATGAATGTTTTTACTTATGTACTTTGTTGAACAAAATAACGTCGTATTATTATTCTCGCAGATGTTTTTAACAGTAAGCATCTCTGATATATTTGGGAAAGTCATCCTGATCTTCTTTTTAATGACCCTGTTGTCCGAAATTTTTCCACAAGATCATATATTGTACTACTTTTGTAATTAGGGGCTGGAAATTGCCTAGCAGTCTAACCAGGCACAAATAAATATTCAATGAAACGCTTATTCTCATTTATTAAAACCATTGTTAACAATTTAAAACGTCAAGAACAAGCAGAGCCAAGATAAAATTTGAGTTCAAACCAGATGCCGTCCAAAACTCGATGACATTTCATTATTCCATTCAACAGGCCCTTACGAAATTCCCTCATCTTTTCTCAAATAGCTCTCTTCCGATAGCTTGGACTAATTGCTGAAATTTTTCAACCAGATTTGGTCGCGCCACGAATTCCCCTACATTTGTCGGGAATCAATAATATTTCCAGTCAAAAAAACGAACAAAACTTCAACCGATCCAAATTCTCTCTGACCATATTTCTGATCTGTACACTTTGCAAACTTATGGAAAGAATAATCAACAAGCGTCTCTTGTGGACGTATAAAATACCAGCATTGATCTCAGAAAACGTAACAATCACTGATAATCAGTCCACAGCCGCGGCTCTCGACAAACACTTTCAACAAAAACTGAAAACTCTATAAAAAATCTTTTGAATTTGGGAGGCTTTTACTAGGTAAAATTCCATTATCAATAATAAAAAACAAACAAGTACTGTGTTTTAAGGAATTCTACTTAATAATTGCGATTCGTAACGCGTTTCACTACACCGTAGCTTCTTCAGACGAATGAAAGTACAGACAATAAATGAGAATATAAATATAGATATTCTCGAGTAATTACTTATTAGGTTGCTTCTTCTTAAGTGGTTATTTATGACAGGTATATCCAATAAAATTAAGGAATAGATTGCTCCCCGAAGAGATTCAATAGAGGTGAAGGGCTTAAATCGACTTGTTCATTGATGAGTTTACCTGATTGTTTGTATTTATTTATTTCTAAAGTTTCCCAAAGATCTACCTTCCAATATTTATTATCTGTATGCAAAATTTCAAACTATGGGTCGAAAGAGTGATTATTTTCTAAGGGATGATTCGCGTAATTTGAATCTGATTTTTATTCGAAAAACTGCGTTTGTGTTCCGATATTCTAATATTAAAATTTCTATGTGTTCTACCAATGTAGAAACTATCACAGTCATTGCAATTCGATCTATAAACACCTGATTTATTGTTTTTACCTGATTTGGTTTTATTATTTTTATATATTTGCCTAAATTATTATTAGTTTGAAAGCTATGTTGAGATTATTGCTACTCAAGAATGATTGCAGTTTCTCACTTGTAATGCCAACGAAGGTTAAGGTGTTGAATTTTTGTTTCAATTTATCGACAGGGTAAACTTCATTCAATGCGATTCTACTTTGTTTTTTATTTAAAATAAATTCATTACATCCAAAAATTGGATTCACAACCGAAATAGAGAGCAATAATTCGATAAATTTCCCAGACGTAACAATTTCAAATGAAAATGGAAAACATGTCTTCGCAATTTACCATAAACCGTCACATACAGATATTATAATACATAACTCGTCGTGTCATCCGTATCAAAATAAAATGTCAGTATTCAATAGTTTTATTCATAGATTGATTAACATCCCGTTATTGCCAGAAAATTTCAACAAAAAATTAAATTTGATTAAACAAATAGCCAAAATAATGGTTACAATCCCAAACTAATAAATAATATTTTAAACAAAAAACAAAGTAGAATCCCATTGAATGAAGTTTACCCTGTCGATAAATTGAAATAAAAATTCAGCACCATAACCTACGTTGGCATTACAAGTGAGAAACTGAAATCATTTTTGAGTAGCAATAATTTCAACATAGCTTTCCAAACTAATAATAATTTAGGCAAATATATAAAAAATAATAAAACCAGATCAGGTAAAAACAATAACTCAGGTGTTTATAGATTTAATTGCAATGACTGTGATAATTTCTACATTGGTAGAACACATAGAAATTTTAATATTAGAATATCGGAACATAAACGCAGTTTTCAAATAAAAATCAGATTCAAATTACGCGAATCATCTCTCAGAAAATAATCACTCTTTCGACCCACAGTTTGAAATTTTGCATACAGATAAAAAATATTGGAAGGTAGATCTTTGAGAAACTTTAAAATGAATAAATACAAACACTCAGGTAAACTCATCAATGAACAAGTCGATTTAAGCCCTTCACCTCTATTGAATCTCTACGGCGAGCAATCTATTCCTTAATTTTATTGGATATACCTGTCATAAATAACCACTTTAGAAGAAGCAACCTAATAAGCTTTTAATTACTCAAGAACATTTATGTTTATATGCTCATTCTTATTTTCTGTACATTCATTCGTCTGAAGAAGCTATGGTGTAGTGAAACGCGTCACGAATCGCAATTATTAGGTAAAATTCCTGATGGCTGAAACTTTTCAACCGGATTTGGTCTCGCCAGGAATTCCCCTCCATTTGGCGCGAATCCATAATAATTCTACACAAGAAACCGTACAGAACTTCAGCCGATCCAGATTCTTTCTGATCCATATCTCTAATATGTACACTATGCAAACTTATAGAAAAAATGATCAATAAGCGTCTCTTGTGGACGTATAAAATACCAGCCTTGATCACCGGAAACGTAACATTCACTGATAATCAGTCCATAGCCGAGACTCTCGGCAAACACTTTCAACAAAAAACTGAAAAATCCATGAATAATCTTCCCCCGAAAATTCTAATACTCCAACTCTTAAGTAAGGACACCTAAGAATTAAACCTGCCCTTTACTCTAAACGAACTGAAAGATGCTCTTTCTTCAATGGAATATACTTCCTCAACAGGCCGTGACGACATTTCCTCAGCTTTACTCTCTTTCTGACCTAGCCAGTCTGTATCTTGGTGCTATTAGAAAACCTTTGTGTCTTGTATTTTTTATGCTTTGAAGCTATGCGTTTTGTAGTTATTTAAGTTGGAATGAATTGTTGTCTGAGGTAATACCTAGTATTTTAGCTGTGTCGCCATTTGACAGTTTGGAACTACTTGAAAACGTCAATTTCAGGTTTTTTCTCTATACAATTTGAGAGAATTTGCTCTCAACCATAGATCAGTACGATTCATGGCCAAATTACGAAGTTCGTTTGCCATTTGTGGGTCCCCCTTGTATTATATAAAGATGTGTCGTCAGCGAAAGGGACGCTGCCTACTGGTTTCAAGTGAGATGGTAAGTTGTGGATAAAAATCATAAAGAGCAGTGGTCTCAGCACAGAGCCCTAGGGTATGCCTGTTTTAATGGGTAAGAACTCAGAGACAGCCCCTCCACGCAGACACACAATATCCTATCTCACAGGTAGGAGGTGAAGAATTCCTCTTATACCACAACTGTCGGATTTCTGGAGAAGAATGGTATATAGCACAAGATGAAAGACCTTGGCTGAATCCAATTAACTCAAGGCTGATTGTTTGAGTTTGTCCTTCAGAATAGATTTCAGCACCTTACCAAAGGCTGGAATGATCGATGTATGACGATCGCTACCCGTATCATCAGGATCCCGTTTCTTGAATACCGGCAATACTTTGTTTTTTTTGGAAAATCCCACTTTCAAAGCAGGAACTAGAAAGGTTTGACAGGGGTAACGCAATGATATTACAAGTGCTCTTCAAAATTCTACTTTTCAATCCAAATACATCGAAACAAGCAGAGTTGGACAGTTTATTAATGTGAGTTTCAACTTCATGCGCATCGGTTGGGATTATGAAAAAAGATAATTTGATAGTTGGTACCCTATCAAGTTCTAATGCATTGACAACGGATGTTGATTGTATTTCTTTAGTCATGATAGCTCTTACACTGGAGAAATAGTTATTGAAATAATCTGCCTTAAGTTTGGTGTGATATTGAGATGTACCTTGGCAGGAATCACTGTTAATAATTCTTCAGGTATCCCTCAATTAAGTTTTCGAATTCGCTAAATGATTTTGTCGTGCATTCAGTCGAGTTGCGTTAATACATTTCCTGTAGGTTCGCCTATACTGTATTGAATTCTCTCGATGATTTGGATCGCCTGTCACATCAAACACGATCTGCACGGCCGATAGCTTTTCACGCAATTCTCTTAGTTCTTTTGTGAACCATTTGAACGGATTATGATTTGACCTACATTTTCTCATCGGAAAGATATCTTGTCTCGCATTCTGAAGAATGTTCATGATTTTCTCAGCACATTGATCTGGGTCACAATAGTCAATGCTTAACCAATCAATGTTTGTAAGCTTTAAGCGTAGTTCAGATAGACCTTTGTATTGGCTTTGTTTCTAATTTTGTTTTAGGAATGAGATTAATTCCCACGATGATTCGATTTGGTGTTTTACATCAGTTTTCTGGTATTCCTGTATCGTACAGCTTACAGGTTACTTGTTTCGCTGAATCTCGTTCGCAACGTGACTGTCCTAGGTGGCAAGACTTTTTTCCCAGAAACGTGGTTACCCCAGACTTAAGATAACAAGGTTTGGCATAAAGTTGAAAACTCAAATATCTTGACAGTGAAAAAAAAAATCTATTACAATACCATATCTCTCGAATATATATTTTAAAATGAACAGCATGAATTTGACTCACCCTTGGAATAGCAGATATCGATCTAGGTTAATTTACAAAAGAAAATTCCAAATCTCTCCACTTGCTAATTGAAATGGTTGTCGAGGAAATCCGGCAAAACTACCGACTACTTATACGCCTAAGACGATTGGAATTTATCCTGAAAATCAATGAATACTTAATTTCAATTTCTGTGAATTTTTCACTCCAATCGCTACAAAACAGCTCCAATAAAATAACAAATGATTCCAAAGATCTCTAAATGGACAAGAGAAAGAATCTAATAAATTCCGAACTTATATAGACTCGGTTCTATCAAAAAAACTATTGATATTCAAATAAATTAATAAAAGAGCGACATTGTTCACAACAATGAAGTGGAAACGAAACATAGAATGAGTTACTGTTTTCCGTTCTCCCACAGAAACGAGAAAACGTTCTTCTGTCAAGTACTGATTTCACAATTAACCGGCGAACAACCTAGATCAATAGCAGCGACACCGGACGGACATAACTATAATTTTCATTGGGTATCGTTAACTGTAGATTCCTAATTCGAATTTCAAACTGTTTGAATATTTACTTGATGAAATGAGACTGAATTATCGATAAAATTATGAAAACTGAGTTTAAAAGATATAAATGATTAATTCCAGAAATCGGACTGTTACATACCTCCCTTGGTCCCCAAAAAAAATTGAAGGTGTTTTTTTTAATTGCTAGAAAGAAATGCCAAGAGTAATTTGAATAAATTTTATGGAAAGTTTTGAAAATTCCAAAATGTCCTCCTGAAAAAGGATCATCATGATATTGACGTGATATTTAAAATAACCATTTTCAGATATACGAAAATTTGGAAAATTTAATGGATCTTCCCTAACTTGTGACAAAAGTTTATCATACCATGGATCATTACTAGTAGTTATATAAATTTCTGAAAGTTCGTAATTTTCGGGTATTGCTCTAGATAAACAGTCTGGAACATAATGATTATTTCCTGGTCTATGTATGATTGAAAAGTTATACTGTTGGAGTCTTAAAGCCCATCGACCTAGTCTACCATGAGGATTTTCAAGATTATTTAACCAAACCAAACTATGATGATCTGTTATTACTGTGAAATGAGGAGCACCTTCAAGATAGCATCTAAGTTTTTCGACTGACCAAAGAACACTCAAGCATTCAAGTTCAGTAACTGAAAAATTTCGTTCTGAATGAGTTAAAGTTCTGGAAAGGTAACAAATAACGTGTTCTCTGCCGTTATAAAATTGAGAAAGTACACTACCTAAGCCATAACTACTACAGATTGCAGAATGAATTCATAATTAAAATTTAGGCAAGATAGAATAGGTGCATTAATTAAGCTATCTTTGACTTTTATGAATGCTTGTTCACATTCAGGTATCCAATTAAATTTTACATTTTTGAGTAAGCTTGGTTAATGGTTCGACTATCGTAGACAGATCAGGAAGAAACTTATGATACCACATGACCATACCTATTAAACATCTTACTTCTTGTGGTGTTTTAGGACGCGGAAAATTGACTATAGCGGTAACCTTTTCAAGATCTACTGTTAATCCGTCTCTATTTATGAGATGTCCGAGAAACTTAAGCTCTGATCTACAAAATGAACATTTCTATTTATTAAGAATCAAATTCGCTTCAAACAACCTGTTTAAGACTTTCTCCAATATGACTTAGTGAGAATCAAAATCTGATGTACAAATAACAATATAATTCAAATATTTAAATACGTTATTGGCTAATTCTGGACAGAAAAGTTTGTCCACTAATTTTTGACAAGTAGCAGGAGCATTTGTCAAACCAAATGCTAATCTTTTAAATTGATATAAACCACGACCTGGAATTATAAAAGCAGTATACTGTTCCCTGCAAGTTTTATTTGCCAATATGCATTTTTCATGTCAAGTGATGTTAAATATTTAGCATTACCTAAAGAGTCGAGAATAGTTGATAGGTGAGGTAACGGATATGCACATTTTTCTGTATCCGCATTAAGTTTACGAAAATCAACGCAAAATCGATGAGAATTGTCTTCCTTAGGAACTATTGAAATTGGGCTACTCCATCCACATCAGAAGGTTCTACTACGTCTAGTTCTAACATTTTATCGAGTTCTGCATCAATGTTTGTTTGAACAAATGGACTGACAGGATAATATCTGGACTTAATAGGTTGAATTTTAGTTACAATTTCATGTTCTATAACATCAGTACATCCTAACGGAATATCTTTAACTGCTTCAAAGTTCTTATCAATAATTGAATTTAATTTTTCACGTTGACCCAATGTTAGATCGTTAGATGTTTGGATAGACGAAGTTAAATTACCAATAGAATGTGTGTCATTTTCAAAATACCAGCAACGTTCTCTCAAATCCAGAATTATACCCATTCTAACCCAAAAACTGTACCTAGAACTATATTCTGACGTAAGTTAGGTAATACGTAAACATTGAAAACATGCGTTTTATCCTGCAAATTGATTGGAATTGTGACATATCCAGAACACTTCAACTCTTGGTTGGTTTACTGTACAAGTTGGAATATTGTTTGTCAACAATTCAATACCTAAGTTATTGCATATCTGAAAAGTATGTTCATTAATGAATACTTGGTTTGCACCACTGTCCAACAAAGCTTTAATTTCTTTACCATAGGATATTAACTGAAATGTAAGGGCATTCTCCTTCAGAAGATTTTTCAAGGATATAATCAAGAACACGTTTGTGTTTCTTATTGAAATTTTCTATTTCTGAAGTTGAACATTGAAAACTAAGTTCATAAATTTTACTGAAATCTGAGATTGAAATATGTTGATTCACTGACTGAAGATTTTGACTATCTAAATTATTACTACTATTAACCGATGAAATACCCAAAGTCTTAGCTCGGTTAACACTTGACTTCTTATTCAGTTTAAATGATTACATTTTGGACAAGTTAGTTTAGTGAAACCCAAATTCCCACAAGAAAAACACCTTTTAGACTTGACTGTGCAGTTCTTCGCAAAATGATTAGGACTTTGACAACGATAACAAACAACTTTAGTATTATCATTGGACTCAAAAGTATTACTAGGATCTCTGAACGAATCTATCCTACTATTCCTTGAATGTGGAAAATGTTGGAAATTAGAGTGTGTATTTGCTGAAAACCTATATCTACTTAAGGATCGTTGGTTTCTGTCCCTACTAAAAGATCTATTCCTACTGTAGTTGCTACTGAATCTATTGTTCGAATCATCAAAATGATTTCTATTAGAAATGTTTCGATCTACAGAATTTTTGTTATAACTATCAAATCCTTTAGTTTCCGAAGAATTATCATAATTACGATTATCGAATTTACCCGTATTTGAAGAATTAGGATTATGACACTGTGTTTCCGAACAATAATAACGTTGTCTAGAATTATCTCTGGATCTATATCTATAAAACGTCTACTCCTACTATTACTTCTTGATCCTGACCTATGTTCTCTCCGTTTACTCTCACTATATCCACTGTCTTTATCTCTATAATTACTATTGGCTCTATCTCAGTTCTGACTATCATGTCTCCTACTATTATGGCTATCATGACTATTTATATTTCGGCTATCCAAGGATTTTTCAGAAAATGTTACTTGCTTATCAATTTTCAAGTTATCTGACTTCTTAACAACTGATTCACACTTATATTCCAGATCTGGTTCGAAATATTTTTTATTAGTCGAAGGTGGTACAAAATTATTAATGGTACGTTTGGTATCTTCTAATTTTCTGCCTAAAAAGATCAATTTATCTAGAGAATCAATGTCATCCCTCAATCCAAAAGTTATTTGATATTCTGGTCTGATTCTAGTTTTAGTCAAATCTAACTTCATTTCCTCGCTTACCGAAAAAGATGAACGACCAAATAAATTTTGCGTATAAGCAACATAAATTGCAATACTTTCAGATTGATCTTGAGTTCTAGCCTTAATTTGCTCAAAAACTCTCGTATCACCATCTCTAAAAATTCCTCCCTGAATAACGCCATCAATCCTTCCCAGTCTTGAACTTTATTTTTAATTGCTCTATAACAGATTAAAGCTTCACCTTCAAACAAATCATAAGCACTTCTAAAAAGTAAATCTTTAGAAATACCTCTAGTTTCTACCATATCATTGATTATTTCGAAGAAAGCACCTAAACTCATAGTTTAGGTGCCTGAAAATTTTACACCAAGACTTTTGAAATTAGTTTTAGGATCTAATAAATTCAAGTTTTCTAACAAATTCACTACTTGTTGATCAAGAACAGCATTGAGAGCTGGACTTTGAACAGATGAAGATTTGTTTGTTGGTGTTTTAGGTGTTGAAGACAATAATTTCTTATTCGGTAAATTCTCTAATTCAAGTTCTATAGGGATATCAGATGTTTTAGGATCGATAGGTTTTTCTATGGAAGATATAAATTTAGAATTGAGTGACATAACTGAGGTGAGAAGTTTAGACATTAATTCATTTTGAACTTTATCAGAAGAAACTTAAATATGTTCAGTACGACCTAGAAGATGTGCTAGTTTTGTCCTAATTTTACGTTGCATAGAACCTGTGAAAGTTTCTTTGAAATAAAGAGTAACTTCATCTGACTTTTCTTGACAAATATTAAGCTCAGATGCTATATCAGTCATAGGAATTGTTTCAGAGGATTGACCTTCGCTCTCTAGTTTTAAGATACCTCTCAGCATTTTACAAAGATCTAACACATTTCCTTTAGGCTTTAAACCTCTAACTGAAATTTCATACTCAACTTCATCTTTGTCAACCTATCAGGCTCTATTTTAAGTAAATTCGATGATGCCATTATACAAGTGTTTAATGCAAATCAGATACTCAATAAAGATAAGAAATACTAAGCGCAAATGTAGACTTATACCCTAATGACAAAAAAAATTAGAGATCAAAATTATTGCTTCAGCTAAATATTGAGTTATATATACAAGTGTTCACAAAAATATCAATCAAAATAAGAATCTGAGATTGAGTAACTGCAAATTTCAGTGTAAAACCAGGTGACAAACTGTATAAACAGTAATAAGGAAAGAAACAGGGTACAATAACTTACTCACAATTTGATAGGCGTTCCACCAAAATTAATGTCCTCCTAGTGTTTTCCTTTAGAAAATGAGAGAAAGAAAAAATTTCTCCTCGTGTTGACTTCTCTCCACCAATGAATCTCTTTCTGCTGATGAACCTCCTTGTAGTTGACAATGTAGACTTTGATGTTGGGCGCCAAATGTAATGGTTTTGTTTCTAATTTTGTTTTTAGGCATGGGATTAATTCCCACGATGTTTCGATTTTGTGTTTTACATCAGTTTTCTGGTATTCCTGTATCGTACAGCTTACAGGTTACTTGTTAGGCTGAATCTCCTTTGCAACGTGACTGTCCTAGGTGGCAAGACTTTTTTCCTAAAAACGTGGTTACCCCAGAAATAAGATAACAAGGTTTGGCATTAATATGAAAACTCAAATATCTTGACGGTGAACAAAAAAATCTATAACAATACCATATCTCTCGAATAATATATATTTTTAAAATGAACAGAATGAATTTGACTTACCCTTGGAATAGCAGATATCGATCTAGGTTAATTTACAAAAGAAAATTCGAACTCTCTCCACTTGCTAATTGAAATGGTTGTCGGGAAATCCGCAAAATTACCGACTATTACTACGCCTCAGACGATTGGAATTTATCCAGAAAATCAATGAATACTTAATTTCAATTTCTGAAAATTTTTCACTCCAATCGCTACAAAACAGCTCCAATAAAATAACAAATGATTCCGAAGATTTCTAAATGGACAAGAGAAAGAATCTAATGAATTCCGAACTTATATAGACTCGGTTCTATCAAAAAACTAATGATATTCAAAAAAATTAATAAAAGCGACATTGTTTTCTTCACAACAATAAAGTGGAAACGAAACATAGAATGAGTTACTGTTTTCCGTTCTCCCACAGAAACGAGAAAACGATCTTCTTTCAAGTACTGATTTCATAATTAACCGGCGAACAACCTAGATCAATAGCAGCGACACCTCACGGACATAACTATAATTTTCATTGGGTATCGTTAACTGTAGATTCCTAATTCGAATTTCAAACTGTTTGAATATTTACTTGATGAAATGAGACTGAATTATCAATAAAATTATGAAAACTGAGTTTAAAAGATATAAATGATTAATTCGAGAAATTGGACTGTTACACCTTCCTGAGTGATTATTCGACTTAATAAAAATTTTAAGTTTGCTCCTTTTCAACATGCATACTTAAGACCTGCGCATAATACTCTGATATTCCTGGATTAGCTACCACAATATCGAACTCAGAATCAGAAAAATTGTCATTACATTATGAATGTAATAACAATTTTTTGCCTCAGAAGAGCAACAAGAAACGAAAATGATGTAACAAATATAAACATTTGGATAAATTTCTCAAGAAACCTCAATTGAAATAGTAATGACCCTTGTGTTTGAATATGATAAAGCTGCAAACAACATACCGTTGGAATCATTCTCCTTGTCTCAAATTAACACACCCGTATTTTGAATGAAATTTATTCAAAGATTCGAGAATTATTCACTATAAGCTATCAGCTATCTTCTATACTCAATTATTCACAAATGATTCATCATGTAAAAAGTTTTGAAAGAACTGACAATATCATTTCCATCAACAATGCACTGATGATTTAGCATACAAAAATTCTTGTTTTATCGCAGCGATTGTATTTATTATGTCCAAATTGGAATTATTATTTTTGCAATTACTTTCATGACTGCAAATTCCCATTTCGATTTATTCTACACCCTCCTTTCTAAAAACAACCGAACTGTTTAAAGAAAACAGTAGTACTCTAGTCGATTTGGTAAAGCCGTTGAGTAATAATTCTTTAGGTGACAAGATGGTCATAGGCGTGCCATTAGTTATGTTCTTCCTGCATATTCTAATCTAGAGTACCTGGGTATGATATTGTAAATTTAGGTGAGTTTCATTACTATTTTTCTCAAAAATTCATAAGCTCTTAGTTGAATACCCATTAACTGATATGAAAACCGTTTTCATCCTACACAATAATCTGTAATGGAGATCATTATAGATGTAAATTTGATGAGTAATTCCTATCATGAATGATACACAATGAACAAAACAGTTTTGGTTACTCAGTGGTACACAGGTACCACAACCCGCCAGATATGTTGGGACAAATGTCCACTCTGATAAGGTTTAAAAAATTTCATTGAGTATATTTTCCGAATTTAACCCTAAGAAAGGTAATTATTGCATAGATATATAGTAAGAAGGGTTCTTGAAGTAGTTTCGTAGTTTGTATGCATCAGTAGTAGTTGGTGAAAGTGTTTTGTTCATTTCACAAATAATGGAAAAGTTTTATTATATTACCCCTGTTAAACGTTCCGAAAATACACTCGGAGGAAAAATTAGCGGAACACTCGAAAATTTAACCAAATTCGAAGTACGATATTTTTCCTAATTCTCAATCGATTTAGATGATTTGTTCGGCTAGTTATAGATCAACTCTTCTGCTTTGTAGAAATTATATGAGAGAACAAAAAATTTGAGAAAAATTTTATACGGGGGCAAAACTAAAAGTGTTTTTTTTGTCAAAAATTCGTAACACCCTGTGGAATTTCGTGGTCCGAGTTGAAACGTACAATATCATGGTCTGCAAAGACACATCTTTCTACAGTAACGCCTTTCTTATTTCATGCGTTTATTTCTATTTGTGCAAAATATATTTAATTTCAAGTGGAAAATCACCATTTTGGAGAAATTCCATTGAATCAAGAAATTGTCATTGAAAGTCGTCTATCAATTTGGAATTTTCTTATTATCACTCAGGCGTGTTGAAATTGTCGTTTGCGATTTTTATGTTCGAATAGCATCAGTTATTGATGACAATTTGGTTAATTTGGTGAAAATTAGGAATTCATAGGAGATAACAGTCGGTAGGTATTAAAATACACAACCGAATTCTGGGACCTTTGATAAAACTTTTCATTTACACATGTACACACCTCTTTTTATCAAATATGAAATACAACACACATTTTTTTGTATATGACCACATATGCACTTGTTTAAAGAATGAGAGTTTTCCATTCTTTGATTTGATACAAATTCGATCGGTTGCGGTGTTTTGTAATTCTTTTACTGTTTACGATACGAAACGGAATTTTTCATTCAGAATGAGAGATTTACCACCAACCTCAGTAGCAAAGGCAGTTACATTGATCGAGGAAGGGCGCACCTACCGCTCAGTCGGTACCATGTTGGGTGTCTCGACGTCGGTTATCCATCGAATCTACCAACGTTACAGGGAAACTGGATTGTACGTGAGGAGGCAAGGACAAGGAAGAAATCGGGCAACCCGCGCTATACATGACCGTTGCATCGTCAATCAAACCATAAGAAATCCTTGTCTTACTGCTGCTCAGGCACGTAACCTTTTACAAGCAGTGGATAACATAAACGTCAGTGTGAGGACAGTCAGAAGACGATTAAATGAAGTTGGTCTGAGATCATACGCGCAAGCAAGAGCACCAAGACTCGATAGAACCCATCGGGTAGCAAGATTGGCGTTTGCTAGGGAGCATGTAGCATGGACAATCAATCAGCGAACTTCGCAGGAACTGAGCAATACGGTGGAGGGTCAGTTATGATATGGGTGGCATATGCTTGGGAGTACGAACTGAACTGGAGATTATTGGCAATGGATCACTTAATGCCCATCGGTATATAACAGAAATCTTGGAGCCCTTGTTGTGCCTTTTGCTCCTTACATAGGGAAAATTTCCTTTTATGCACGATAACGCGCGCCTTCATACTGCGCGCATAGTGATAGAATATCCAATGAAGTTGGGATCACACGAATGGACTGGCCGTCGCGGTCACCGGATTTAAACCCGATCAAACACGTTTGGGACATTCTTGGAAGAAGGGTTCGACAACGGAATCCAGGCAACGTTGAAGAGCTGACATTGGCTTTTGTGGAAGAGTGTATGCGAAATCGTATGCGCGCTGTAATAAGAGCTCAAATGCTTTTTTGTGGGTCATCATGAACATTTTCTCAACATGTTCATTTCATTTCACGAGTGTATCGCCAGGATACACACCTGCTCTCAATTTTGGACACGAATGATAATTATTATAGAGTGCCACACAAAAAAATTCAAAAATAAATGTGCAAAATCAACGATTTTTCCAGTGTACTTCGAGTTCTCCCGGAGCGTGAAATTGGCCAGTGAATTTCAAAAATTTTCATTTCGTTAGATTTCCGCTTCTCTAATTTTGATTTTATTTTTTGGCTAACCTCCGATTTTATGCACCTACGCAAGATTAAAAATAAATTCTTGAAATTTGTGACTTTTCGCTTCAAACTGGATATCTCTTGTAAAAATAGAGATAAATGCATAAAACAAGAAGGGTGTTACGAATTTTGACAAAAAACACTTTTAGTTTTGCCCCTGTATAAAATTTTTTCAGATTTTTTTGTTTTCTCTTATAATTTGTACAAAGCAGAAAAGTTGATCTATAAGTTTCCGAAAAAATCATCTGAATCGGTTGAGAATTAGGAAAAATATCGCACTTCGAATTTGGTTAAATTTTCGAGTGTTCCGCTAATTTTGCCTACGAGTGTATATCACTCTCCCAAAGTGAAGAATTAATTATATTGAATGTATATGATTCTTTAAGTCATCAAGGTCATTTACCATCAATCGACGAAAATGTTAAAATGTGTTCTGAGATGACGGGAATTGGACAGTCCACAATATACAAGCTCATCGAGGAAAGAAAATCTGAAAATGGACTTATAGTGAAACCTCCAAAAACTTCTCCAGGAAACACTGTGCATTCTTTTCATTTTCGCAAAGAAATTTCCACTGTGGAAAAATAAGCGATGTCCTCGTAGGAGATCAAAAAACAAATTGCAAAGTTTTGCATGAATTGAATCTCTCACAGGAAAAGCATAACAGGAAGTCAGATCTCATAGTTGAAGCCTTCCTCTAAGGAAGAACAAGATTTCAGGCTCCGTCAGGAAAAGAACGACGTATAATAATAACGCATATAGGTAGTTTTACCGTTTTTGTGGATGTGTTCTTATCATTTCAAAGTGAAAGTACTGGAAACTATCATGAGGAAGTGAATGCGGGTGTTTTCGAAAAGTATTTTGAACAGTTCTCCGATTTGATTTCAATAAGATCTGTTATAGTAATGGATAACGCAAGCTACCATTCGCGACACATTGACTTAACGCAAACATTTCATGGCGTAAACCACACATCATCAGATGGCTGACGAATAAAAATATTTATTTTGAGGAAATTATGGTAAAAAAAGCATTATTATCAATTGTAAATTTACATAAAAAATCATACAAAAAATTTAAGATTGACAAAATGACAAAAAACCGGTTAGTATACTCCGCCTTCCACCTTACCTAGACGAATTGAATCCGATTGAACTAATTTTGGCACAGGAAAGGGTGAAATGGCTAGAAAGAACACAAGTTTTAAGCTAAAAGACGTCGAACTTCTTTTCAACAGAGCAAGAAAAAGTGTTAAATCCCAAAACTGAGAACATTGTATAGACCACGTCATTAAAGAAGAAAATAAAATATGGTAACTTAATCATATTATGGAGGCCATGGTAGATCCTGTTATAATTAATTTCAGTAAGCATCAGAAGATAAACTGTACATATCTTATAAAATATTGCAGCTCAAAATATATATGAGCATTTTGACAAGAAATATTTTGATTTTATAATTTTAAAGTGTAGAAATAAATCGAATTCAGAACTAGACGTTTTATAAAGTCATGAAATTATTTATAAATATTGTAGAACATTCTGTTAGGTAATGTTAAAAATCATATGGAAAATTTGGCCTAAGTCTACTGTAATAAAATAAATGTTTATTTGCATAATTTACTCAAGTGAGAAAAGTTTTCTGAAATATCATAAACATTATTCAATTATTTATTATATATAATAATAATAATAATAATAATATAAATATTTATTCAACAGAATCATCGTAAAAACACTAGTACAATGTAATACAAAAATTCGACGAACAAGTCACAATAAGATACAAATGATTATTTACGACTAAAATTTTTACAATAGTCGTAAAACTCATTCACACAATACGGTTCACAATCTATTATCAAATTGCGAACCCTTTTCTTGAACAGATTAATCTCACCTAATATTCTGAAAGCTCTGGGTAACGCATTAAAAACCTAAGGCAAGTATATTCGGCCTGCTTTTGGGTAAGCGTCAGTCGACACTTTGGATACCGGTTAGGAAATATTTGTCTAGTGTTGTTGTCCTGAACATGTTGTAAAAAATAGACTTTATGCTGTTTAACAAACACTAAGCTTCTATAAATGTAAAGACCAAAAAGGGTCATAAATCCTTTTGCTCTGAAAAGACCTCGACAAGAAACCCTACAACCCATTCGATAAATGATCCTCAGTGCCCACTTTTGATCCGAAAAAATTCTACTCACATTCGAGCAGCAACCCCAAAAAATCAAACCGTAGGCCATCAGCGACTGGAAATTAGAAAAATAAACAAGTAGTAATGTTTCTTCATCAACATGATGTTTAAGGGCATTCAGTGTATAAATAACTGAGTGGAGCTTTTACTTAGTGTCTCAATGTGATTGATCCATTTCATATTACTATCCAAAGTAACTCCCAAAAATTTACAAGAAGAATTAATAGGTATGTCGATATCATTTATTTTGAGTGTGCAGGCTCTTTCAATTTTAGACTGATCTGTATGAAAAATAACACTTTCCGATTTCCTCATATTCAACAAAATATGATTATCAACACACCATTTTTCAATCTTTTCAAATGCTACATTCGCATGAGAAGTGATTTCAACTTATAGAATTAAGAGTAAGTTGAGTATGCATGAATATCATGAAATAATCATTTTGGTAAACGTAACTATCTAGATAGTCACATTAAATTATTATAGTAGTTTTCAAATATATTAGTGTGCAATTGATTCAATTTTATTTTCGAAGAGGGCCCAAAAGCAAATATCTGTCGACGTTAGTGACTACAACATGTATACGTCTAAAGTAAACATCTAATTTAAAACGAGGACAGCAATCTTCTTAAGCAATGAAAAAGAAAAGAATTGGTGCTTCAATAAAGCGGAAAACTGCTGAATAGAGAGCGTTAGATGATGAAAACCCAAAAAAAGTCATGAATGGTGAAGTTCCAAGATAAATTAAGAAGGTCTTGATTTGTATAAAAATCTCCTGTAAATTCTGTATTGATTCTGTTCAGAATAATGTTTTCTACTTGCAATCTGTTATATATTTCAACTTTGTTTTGAAGGTTAAAATTTTTTAGACAGTCTCTCAGATTTGTGACGTTTCACCTTTTTTGACACAAGACGTTTTGGCGTTCTTTTTCTTTTTTCGTTTTGTTCATGGCCTTAAGCCGCTGTGACCGTTGAATTTTTCAACCATAAAATTTTTCTGAAGCTCAAGCGTTTTTTTCCTTGAGAAAATGTAATTTTGACGTACACCGACGTAACTGACAAAAAACTGGTAAGTATTTTCAGATAACTATTGACCCTTGTTTCTCGTGTCTTCTTTTTCCCATTTTTGTCAATTTTTCTAAAAGTATAATTTTCAAATAATTCCAGAAAGTATTTTGAATGTAACCTTCTTGAAGATGGCCGAAATATAGAGCCGAGCCAAATAATTTGTTTCATGCGTTAGACAGTCACAGATGGTTTTCATTTAGGAGTCATGAAGCGATTGCTGGCAAGAATTTTTCGTGTTTGGCTAGAGTATCAAGAAAGCGACAGTTGAACGATAACGCCACATCGCATCGTTAAAGAATTTTGACTGAATTTTCGATCAAATATTTCATTATTGCCTTTAAACATTCACTCTATTCACCTGATTTGGCCTCGTGCGACTAGTTTGAATTTGATGATGAAATGAAAGCGTTACTACGATTTCAAATGAATTATCCACAAGGAATTTATCCCACGTGGCCAGATAGTCACGGAAATATTTTTTTTGGGCGTCATGAAGCGCTTATAGGTGAGAATTCGTCCTATTCTCCAATATCGATTCCAATCGATTTCAATATCGAGAAAACGGCAATTGGACTCTTTAACACGATAATGTCTCATCACATCGTTGTTGTAACTGAATTTCTGATCAGAAATCATAAAATTGCCTTGCAACATTCACCCTATCCACCTGATCTGACTCAGAGCAACTACTATCTGTTTCTTTACCTGCGTTTGATGATAAAAGGAAGGCGGCATGATTCAAATAAGGCCATTAAAAGTGTGATGACCGAAGCACTATAGACCATTCGAAAAAATGAGACTGAAAAGTTGTTTGACAATCTGTTGGCTCGTGCAAATTTGTGTATCAATGCAGAAGGCGAAGACATTGATTAATGGAAAAGATTAATATCAAAATTAATACCAGTAGTTACTGTTTTCAAAGAGTTCGGTTGCTTTTGGAATGGAGACTGTAGATAGGGGCAATGGGAAAGTTCCGAGAGCTTAGATCTTTAAGTGGAGTTATGAGTAGTAGGGTGCGTGGAATCGGAAGGAAGACAAATATCCGCTAAAGTGGGTTTGCGGTATAAATCAAACGTGATGTGACTGCTTTCACGGGTTATGGTTAAGTCTAAGAAAATAATGCTTTTATTTTCTTCGCATTTGAAATGAAATATAGCATGGATATCAAAGTGATCAATTGATAGAAATCATATGCTGATTCTGATAAAAAATTGATAAATATCCATTGATTCTTAGAATGAAACTATAATTGAAGTATTTTGTTAAGGTATAATATTTTGTTGGCTTTGCAGGATTCTTGGTTATTAATTGATACAGATTTTTGTGACGTTGAACTACCTTTAGCAGGCATAGTTTCGGTACTACAGGGTGAATACTATTTTATCCACATTTTTGTTCGAGATATCATGTTGATCAAAATTTTTTTAATTATTTTGCATACTTTGTATTTGGCTTAGTAAATGTATGATAAGCTCGGTTAGAATCTACCCGTTTTGAAATCCACAAATTGCCCTGACACAGAATATTTCAAATATTATTTCACAAAATAAAACTCTTATATTTATCAGCATAAATGAAGGAATACGTACACGGTTTTTTCGGTTGGCAATGTTTTGAAGAGTATCTACAAGTAACCATAAAAAATCGACATGCTTCATTCAAGGAGGTATTTCTGGGGATTCGGGTATGACTTTCCTGAAGAGAAACTGATGTAATCGAGAATACCTACTAAAAAAGAAGAAAAACGACCTTTAATCCACTTCAATAGTAAATAATTTTGCACTTTTTCTATCGGAATTCCCAACAGAATTACTTTGATGAAAATTTTGAGAAATTTGAGATCGAACAACCGATTCTAATGGCCACATGTGTGTCTTCGGAGCGTATGTGTTTCTATGTTTTCGAATACGAAATAACTTTGAAGACAATTGCACACATACCTGTATATGCTCTTGAAAAGGTTAAGATATCTAATCTTCTGATGAATAAATTTGTATTATCCATTATGTGTGTTGAATTCTTAGAGCAGTGTATCTTTCCATCTACTGGTATCACTAGTGCAAGTACATTAGTAGTAGATACGGTAGATTCATACTAATAAATTCAGGTTTGTATACAAATTCCAATTTATTTTTTGGCCTAGGCATCTTGAAATCCAAAATGTACTTCTATTTTTCTCTAGAACGGATATCCTCTTTAGGTAGACTAAAATGATCGTGCATAGTTCAACAGTAACAGAGTTTATACGAAATTACTAATATTGAAACTCAAATTTTGCTCATAAATCCTGTTTATGGACCATTACACGGTTCAATTCAGATAGTCATAATGGTACATGAATGCGAAAGAGAATGTACGAATGCCATATTTTCTCACTTCCGTAATGATCAATCTATAAATAACCTTACAGGGTGGAGAAATTTCGACGATTTAGTGATGGAGCTGTATGAATAATGGAAAATTACCCCTCCTTCCCCGTGACCTTTTTGCGTGAATAATTCATTGACACAAACTGATTCAAACTAGCTATTTTGTTTTTGAGTTATTCTCAAACTATGAAAGTTTTCGGAATCAGAAAAGTTCCAATTTCTCGTTTGTTTTTGAAGTTATGTAAAAAATGCTTTTAACGATCTAAAACTCTTTCTGTAAGTAGAATCAAACTATGTGCTGAAATTTATTTCGTCCAACAATTTCTGAGGTTTTAATGCAAAATTGTGATTTTTAAATATAAACCATAGGCATCTTTGGTTTTTATGCGAGTTTCCCAGGAAAAGGCAAATGTGTTACATCACAGGAGTGGAAACCTTGGATGAATTGAGGTGTCTGTTTACTCGCTTCTTTGAAGAGGGCCAAATTGTAGGATGTTGGGAAGATGTTGGACGGAAGCGAGTTCTACAGCTCACCAGCCCTGTAAACGAAGGAATTCCTATAGAGAGAGGTTCGAGGGGTCGTTAAATGTACCGCCATATGATGAGAACTCCTTACCAGCCTACTGTTGCGGCAAAACCAGAGTATTCCCGGAACAAGGTCCTTCAGCTCCTTGGAGAATCTTCCATGGAAGTACCTGTAAAAAAGAGAAAGGTCAGTAACTTGTCCTCTGAGAGCCAGCTGTTGAAGATCGAAGGTGATCTCCAGGTGGTCGATGGGTCGCAAAGCCCGTCTTTTCACATTATCCAGCATCTAAATATTCCAAAGCAGGTCGATATATGTGCCTTATACAGGGTGTCTACTATAAAGGGTGCCTAACTTCTGTAGGTGATAGTAAAAGTCATTTTCAACAAAAAATGTCGTATAACTTTTTCGAAAAGTTGAAATTATCGAGTTATTTAACTCTTGATTTTACGAAACTTTTTGCTTCAAGAATATCTCTGTAACTCTTACAGCTACGTCAAATCTGACCATACCATCGAAAAGAGCATTGAATTTGATATAAGATAGGTTAGATGGATACTAATGGTAAAAGAAATTTGTATACAGGGTGTTGTAAAGGCTAAATCATACCAACTTTGGTAAAAGTTGCCTCATCGGTCCATAAAATTTTATCTGATCCCCAATCCTGTAATATATTCATGTACCACCTACAAAATTGCAACCTCACCTCAATATCCACTGGCAAAAGGTCTTGAACCTTACTCAAATGGTAAGGATGTAAATTATTTCGCTTGAGAACTCTATGAACCGTGAAATAATGAAGTTTCAATGTAGCACCAATTCTCCGAGTACTTGTTGTAGGGTCCTCCCGAACAGACTGCAATATTACATGTGCTTGTCTCCATTGCAGAGCATTTCCACCACCTTCCCTAATTCTTAAACCACTGAATGAACCAGTTTCACCGGAGTGCATAAACACTTCAACAAATGTCTTTCTGCAAGGTTGGTGTCAGTTTGGAAAGCGCAATGCATACTCCCCCACCGCTGTACAGGAATTTTCATTCGCGAAGCCGTAAACAAATAACATATCTCGGTATTCAATATTTGAGAAACTAGGCATGTTTTCTTTTTGTCGAAAAAGAAAATGGAACGGTGAAAGGGGAAAATATAAACTTCAATTCATTTATTCATTGAATGACAGTTCCTGTTAAATTCTAAATATTTTATTTGTTTTAAAATTAATACAAGCTTTCTGTGATATATTCTTTTACATTCTTCGAGTAAGTGATTAGAAGCAATTCCAATGGAATTTTCAACATACCCCTTGTACTTGTACCTATTGTAATATTAGGTAGGAAATAAGACTTTTATATAAGGAATAACTCTGTTCGTTAGTTTGTATCTACCTGACGAAGCCACAGTGTTGTGAAACCGGTGATAGTTTTGTTAATACAGTGAAAATCTAAACACTCTAGTTTTATTTCATTGAAAATATGTATATTGATTTTCATCAAGTAACGACCTCCTCAATCAAATTATTGAAAGAAGCTGAGACAAGCTTTCTGGTCATTTGGTATTTCAGGCTAATTCTAAGCTGTGCGACCAACACATAGAATATCTGGTTCCTATTCAGTTGTATGAAGAACGAAGTATTTCAGAAAAAATATATAAAACTGAACACATAATATCAGCCCCGCAGCCCGAAATGGAGTACTACAAGGCAAAAAGAAATGGTTGAAGTTAGATATCAAGTTTCAATACAGCCAACTAGACAACAACATGTTTTTGAAGGCAATCCATTCGGAGTTGCTTCAGAGATTGCATTGAGTAGAATTTGACATTTTTGATTCCGGAACAAGATTCAAAGTTCATTCATTAATTCACAAAAAGTATAAAATTCAGTTGCGAAAATTGAATAAATTATCGAGTAATAAACCTGAAACTTCAAAAATCAAGTCCAAATTTTCCGATCACCAATTTTATGATAGATTCAGTAATCTTTCAGATGCTTATTTTTCCGAAGATGAAGTTTCACTTCTAGAAAAGGGTTTTAAACACAATGCAGAGTCAAACACCTAAAACACACTTCAGCGTTACTACTTCAAAAGAGTTCAATTGTTTTCAACCTAAGAAATTCGAAAATACAACTTTGAAGTCCATTAAATCTAAGTTCGAATCTGAATATATCAAATTCACCAAAGCAGACAAAGGTCATACAATCATAGCCTTAAATGAAGCAGATTATTTATTGAAAACCGAAAATTTCATTGAATCAGGTTGTTATGAAGAAATTGATAAACATCCAACCAATAAATTTCAATCCATAGTAAAAAACGCTTTAAAGTATGCCAAGTCTATATTACCTACCAACCAAAAATATAAACTTTTCATTGACAACCCGCAATCACCAAAACTTGACTCTCTCATCAAACTCCATAAAACAGGGCATCCCATTAGACCAGTAGTTTCATATTTTCAAGCTCCAGCTGCAAAACTTTTGCGCTTTCTCATAGACATCATTCAACGGTACGCTTATTTTGAACCTAAATTCTCAATAAAAATCTCTTCAGTCCTAATGAATAAAATTCAGCACACGATACTACCACCGAACGCTAAACTTATGTCATGGAATGTAGTAAATCTCTTCCCTAGTGTTCCACCTAGTGATACAGTGAAACTTATCAACAACGCCCTTCAAATTAATAAAGTCAATCCGATAATTCAATCAGAAATCTTACACCTTTTAGAAATTTGTTTAGAACAAAATTGTTTTAACTTCAATGGAGTATTAAATAATAGTAAAAAGGTTTAATCATGGATAATATTGAAAAACTATCCAAGAACATCCGTTATTCAAACACTTTATTTATTGGTTTAGATATGTCGACGATATCATTTGTTGTTTCACATGCACAAACAGACAATTAGAGTCATTCAAAACATTCATTAACAAAATTCACGATAATATTGAATTCACGTAAGAGATAGAAACAGAAAACTCCATTAACTTTCTGGATTTAACTATTACTAAAATTAAGGGCAAACATGATTTTTCTTTTTTCATAAGCAATCGCATACAGATATTATATATTCACTGCTCATCATCCTTATCCACATAAATTAGCAGCTTACAATGGTATTGTACATAGACTCATCAATATCCTAATGTCACAAAATAATTTCATAAAAGAGCTAAATTTAATTAAACAAATAAGAGTCAATAACGTTTACAGTCCAACTATGATTGTGATTGAGAACGTGATTTCAAAAAACAAAAAGCAATCCAGGAAGTATTTCCAAGTATAAAATTTCTAACACAAAATACAACAGCTTAAAATTGGTAATCCTAGTCTAAAATTAAAATCATTCCTCTCGCGTTATAATTTCAATATAGTATTCCGAACTTATAATTCTTTAGGCCAACATATCAAAAACTGCAAATCTAAAATTGATGAAGGTACTTAATCCGGTGTTTATAAACTGTCTTGCGGGGATTATAATAAAATTTATATCGGTAGAACTTTCAGAAATTTCGAAGTTAGATTATCCGAGCACAAACGTAGTTTTAATTATCATAAATCAGATTCCTATTGTTCTAATCACTTACTCGAAGAAAACCATAACTTTAATGATAATTTCAAAATTTTACACAATGAAAATGATAGACAAGAACTTAATCTATTGGAAATTTTAGAAATCAACAGAGAAAAGAATTCAGGTAGGTTACTGAATAGTCAACTAGATCTAAATTCTTTCTCCTTCACTCAATCCTTTCAATTCATGAAGTAAGCAACTTCGAAGGGTTTTCCAACATAGGAAATAAGACTAATATATAAGGAATAACTCTGTTCATTAGTTTGTATCTTGATGAAGCCCAAGAGCCCAAGTGTGGTCATAGTTTTGTTAAAATAGTGAAAATCTAAATACTTTTGTTTTATTTATGGTTATACTAAGTAGAAAATAAGACTATTATATAAGGATAATAATAATTTGTACCCAATGTTACTTTAAAATAATATTTACAACAGATATTTTATTAAAATTAAAATAGAAGACGAATGGCTCAAACAATGTTTTTCTATTAAAGAAAGTACTTAAGTTCATTTTACATAAAAGTTTTTTTTTTAGATTCATCATTCGATGTCACTATAAACGGATTCAATGTATATTTGAAAATGTTACTAATTTGCACAATTTTTCAATTTTTAGATTTACCATCACAAACCAATTTTTCACACTAACCTTCGACATAATAATACACAAATCATCAGAACATTCCTACCAGCTTGAATTTGCATCTTTTAATAGTAACATATATAGACTCCTCAATTTCATGAAAACTGGACTTAATCAAACATTCCTAGTAACAATGGATATAATTTAAACTTAATTAATTAAATTTAGACTAAGAAAAACACAGATTCACAGATCCGGACATATCAAAAATTATAAAACAAAGACAAAATACGAAAATAAATATGAAGTATATCGTTTGAATTGTGCGGACTACCATAAGTTAGAAGTAACCGGTAGAACTCCAATTTTTCAAATCATCTAGAATGCAACCAGTCATTCAATCCGGACTACCAAATTTTACACACAGAGAGTAGATACCAGAAATTGTACTATCGTGGAGGTCTCGAAATTAACAGATGCAAAGATTTCAAGAAAATCCTTAACGTCCAATTAGATTTAAATCATCTAAATCTAACCTAACCTAACCTACTCAACTTGTACCCAGAAATACCTATTCGCCCTAGAATGTATTTTCCGAAGCCGGTTCTTATTGCCATTTATGATATACCACATGTAACTGAAACTAGAGCCACCCCTGTAACTTTTATTCTGTTTGAAATATTTTGATGAAATAAGGAAAACTTATAGATGACAACTCTCTGAATTTTATAACATTAATATGTTTGACATATTCCGGTATAACCGGAAACGATACCAACTTTCGATTTCCAAATGGGACACGCTGTATTTTTTCCCATCGAAGAAAATCATTATTCAAGGAACAAAATTCAACCTTCCGTAGAATGTTGAATATCCTCCCTTGAAGGAGCTAGTTTTCCGATCTAATCTTCATAATCACCGTTAGCCGGGAACACTCGAATAGGAACAATGGGCTGCAGTTTTGGTCTCGTTTGACCTCGTCAGCATTGTCTACCCATTCGTAACACCAGGCTATGCCGTTACCTACTCATCTCAATTCGTTGGAGCGAACGTAAATATGTAAATGTCACTGCGCCCCCCAACGAACCGAAACAGAGGGTACCTCACCATCGCCCCACGAAACGGTGAAAACAAAGAGCAGATAAAACAGGAAAACGTTAAGTGGTCACACTAGTTCGGTAACATACCGCCATGCGACACTCACGTATCAGACAGAAGCGGCCGTCGAAGAACCGACGCTTTGTGGCCCCGGCTAGGGGTGATTATGAAAAGTAGATCGGAAAACTAGCCCTTTCAAAGCAGGATATTTAACATTCTATGGAAGGTTGAATATTGTATCTTGAATAATAATTTTCTCCGATGTGTCTACACGTTGCAAATTCTCGCATAGAGTAACTTTTTGTTTCGAGATGTTTCTGCTTTTTTTTTTGCTTATTTTAATTGTTCATATCATCTCACGACCTATGGACATATTTTTGGAAAGAACTCAAAACACAATCTTTTTTTTTTATCGGTTTTCATCTTTCGTTCTAGAAAGCCACGAACAGAGACAATTGGCTCAGCTCAACATCTCGTATCACGAAAATACAAAATTGTTTCTGAAAATTTAATTGCTCATTTTTTACGGGGTGTCATAGTTTTAAATTTCAGTTTTTCCTCGAAAAGTAAGTTTTCTTCTGAGACAACCATATCGCTATAGCCCATGGCTATCTGGAATTACAGAAGCAGTTTTTTTTATTTTTTTTATACCACTCACGTCACTCTATTCTCAATGGTTCCAGAGTTCTAGAGGATAATACCTAGGCAATTTTTGCAGAGTTTCCTTATTCGCTAATAACAACAACTATGTACGTTGGCGATGCAACATTTTTGTTCATACCTATAATATTCTGTGATCATTAAAATATCAGTATGACATCACAAAATTCCATCGTTGTTAATTATTGGCATTGCGAATTAGTGAATCCAGTTTTAAGTATGAATCCATATACCCAAAGTGAAAAAGTTGATATGCTCGTTATTTACGGAAATGCAGGCAAAATAGCGTTAAAGTTAAACAATTATTCAGAGAGTGCTATCTGGAAAGAGCTCGTCCGAATTGAACCTATTTCTCTAAGTTAAATGAAAATATCGTGAGGTGCAACCTGCTGAAGAGGAGGATATCGTTATTCACGGAGATACCGAGATAGACGTATTGACATTTGGTGATATTAATCCAACCACATCAACAAGGAAAATTGCCGAGGCACAAGAAATTAGCCATTAGATATTTAATGTGGCGTATAATTTTTGAGAGAATATTGCGTATCTCTTGGATGGAAAGACGGACAAACATCGACGTCCTAAATACAATGTGAAAATCACGAGAGTTGATGAGAACCATCAAAGAGAGAAAGCTCCAGTACATCGGGCACATCACGCGCGGCAAAAAATATGAGATCCTTTGCCTGATTATTGAGAGGAAAGATCAGTTGGACGACGCCAGAACTCATGGCTGAAAGATCTACGGAGGTGGTTTGGAAGAACGTCCACTGAAATTTTTAGAGCTGCAGTGTAGAAAACAATTATTTCCAATTGGATCGCCAACCTTCGTTTGGAGACGGCGTCATAAGAAGAAGAATTTTTGAAGGTTCATCGACAGGGGAGAGATATTTGGAATTTTTGAGGACCCAAATACAAGATGCATTGGACGAGTTACCATTAGCTGTTGTGAATGAAATATATTTTCAACAAGATGGTGCACCTTCTCACAACACAAAGGAGGTCTCGCCCTATCTCGTCGAAATTTTTCCCGAAAAATGGATAGGTACAAATGGTCGCATAAGATAGCCAGATAGATCGCCATATTTGAGTGCACTAGATTTCTTTCTGTGGGGCAATTTGAAGAATGAGGTTTACCAAACACCTGTTAGTATCTAACGAGAATTTGAGATTCGTTTGAGGTAGGCTATTGCAGGCATTACAGCCTAACAGTTAAATAATGTTGTGAGCGGAACCATCAATCGTGTGCCATATTGTGTTCGTTAGAACGGTGGTATTTTTGAACATTTATTATAATTATTTCGTTTTCACTGTTCGCTCTTTTGTTGTACATATTGACACCCCGTGAAAAATTAGCAATTATATACAATCTTGTATTTTCGCCTATTGTCACTGTTAATGGCCTTCTAGAACGAAAAATGAAATTTGCAAAAAAAGATTGTGTTTTGTGTTTCTTTCAAAAATATATCAAAAAGTCGTAGAATAAGATGAACAATTCCAATAGGCAAAAAAATACAGGGTGTCCCATTTGAAAATCAAAAGTTGGTGTCGTTTCCGGCTTAACCGGAAACGGAATGTCGAATATATTAATGTTATCAAATTCAAATAGTTGTCTTCTATCCGATTCCCAGATTGTATTATTACATTACTTTACATTCGTGGGGGTCGTTTGGTTTTGTAAGCCTTTCCGAACTGCGACCAAATTGGTCTTTTGTTCGTTACCCTCCTTATTCATTTCCCTGTAGGTCTAAATCCCTTACAAAATTAAGAATCTTCCTGGGAGCTTTCGCTCTCACTTCGTGCGGCTCTAGTTTGTCGCTACCGAAGTGTATATGTCTTCGACGGACAGTTGCGATGCAACTACAAAGAATATGTTCCGCAGTTTCATCGCCCTCTTTACACATTCTGCATGTTGCCGCTTCCTATGTGCCCATTTTATTGAGATGGTATCTTAGTGGGCAGTGTCCAGTAGGGAGGCCTGTTATGGTCCTCAGCTCGTCCCTAGAAAAATCGAGAAGCTGTGTTGTATTCTTCTTGGCGAATAGTCAATGAACTTTCTTTGCTTTCCTTTGGCCTGGAGTTTTCATTCAGTTTTTTTTTTCGCTAGATTCATCCCATCGTTCCTGTCGTCTGTGCGGCTTACTCAGACCACAGAACGGTTCAGGTCCGATGGGTGGGATTCCTGCAGCTGATTTGGCCAGTTCGTCATTGGCTTGATTTTCTTGTATGACTTCATGGCCAGGCACCCACAACAGGAAAAGTTTGTTCCCCTCATCAAGTTGCTTCAAGGATTGACGGCATTCCCAGACAGTGATGCTTCGATAACTGTAAGAGTTCAGAGCTTTTATCATTGCCTGACTGTCCGTTAAAATGTAAATCTTTGAGTTTCCTCCGTAGCGCCTCTTGGCAGCAAAGACTAACACCAAGGGTTTCTGCTTGCTTGATTGTGGGAGTAGAGCCCAGAGGCACTGATGACGAGTACTTGGGTAAATATATACCTGCTCCTGTTCCATTAATCGTTTCTGATCTGCCGTCTATCAAATGGAGGATTTTTGGTATGATTGATTTATTTTTCCCTTTACGATAGTGCGGTCTTCTATGGCCACTTCGAAGAGTGTAAGAAAATCAAACTTAATCTGCATTATTTCCGATGGTTCTGATAAGATTTCTGGCGCTATGTAATCCAGAATCCCCAGGTGTCCTTTCAGATTACCAGGTAATGGTTTTTTGTGTCTTGGAGCTGTAATGCCGCCATAAACGCCTCTTTTTTCAATTTTATATGAAGAGAAGGGAGATTAAGGATTACCTCCAGGGCAGTAGTCGCGGTGCTTCTCATAGCATCTGTTATGCCAACGCATGCTAGCCGCTCCAGTTTTTGTAGCTTGTTTTGCGTAGTTATTTCTGATATTTTCGTGCATCATACTAACGATGCATATGTGACAATGGGTCTTATAACGAGTGTGTACAACCAGTAGGTTTTTTTCGTCTGTAACCCCCAGGTCTTCCCGAAGAGTCTACGGCATGCCAATAGGCTCAATGTAGCCTTGGAAAGAGTTTTGTCAATGTGTAAATTCCAGTTGAGTCTCTGATCTTAAGTTTACCCTAGATACTTAACCTGTTCCGAAAATTCCAAAGTATGTCCACTCAGAAATGGGGCTTTAAGTTCAACTTTCTGAATTAAAATGGTTTTGTCTGGATGGATGCTGAGCTCCTCTTAAGCTTTTTGCATCAGGATCGATAAGATTTCAGCATGCTTTCTCCTGATGATGATAACTAGATCATCAGCATAGCCATCAACAATTACTGACCATAGTAGCGGCGTTAGGACACCTCCTTGAGGGCATCCTTTCACTGCTGACGTCGATATTTCAATGTCTCCAAAGGGGCCGTTATGATCCGGCCCTTGAGCATTTCTTTGATCCATTTGACGGTGGGTATTTTGACACCCTGTTTGTTTGCACAATTTCTAACAGATGTATAGGAGGTAATATCGAAGACTCCTTCAATGTCTCCAAATAGAACTAAAGCAATTTCTTTAGCCTGTAGTGCTCCTTCCACTTCTTTGGCTAGATCATGTAGGGCATCAATTGTAGACTTGCCCGGTTGGTAGACAATTGTTTCAGTTTCATGAAACTTCTCATAAGGTTGTTGAGAATGAATTTTTTCCATTGATTTTAGGAGAAAGGAGGTCAAGTTTATCGGGCGATATGATTTAGGCTCATCTGGAGACCTCTTGCCTATTTTCGGTATAAATAATACTTTGACTTTCCTCCATAACTGAGGTATGTAGCCCGGTGAGTAACTGGCTTCGTATATAGCTCTCAGACATGGGGCTGTATATGTGTTGACTCTTTGCAACATGACCGGATAGATTCCGTCCGCCCCTGGTGATTCAGCCCGCTAGATTTCTGCTTTCCCCACTGAAGCTATACAGTTCTATCTCCTATTATTGGGTGCTATTGATGGGGAGTATTTTCGAGTCCGGGAAGTGGGTATTTAAATGTACCCTCAAGCTTCCACCGAAGTCATCAGAATACTCTCCTCCAGACTCCTTAATAAGACCAAGTGCATTCGAATGGTCTTTGGCTAGAACCTTTTGAATTCGCGCAACTGGGGCAAGATCATTGATCCCCTCGAAATAGGATTTCTATGATTGTCGTTTGGATTTCCTGAGTTTTTTGTTGTACTTAATTAGAGTTTCTCGGTAGGCGTCCCATTCATCTGTTCTTCTCGCTCTATTGAATGCTTTTCTGTTTCTAGCTTTGAGTTGATCAAGCTCCTTGTTCTACCAAGGCATATTCCTTGAGAAGTGTTTTTTTCTCATTAGGCAGCTCTCCTCAAATGCTAATACTAGCGTTTGGATTAGGTGGGTAGAAGAATTTTCCAGTTCTTCTACTTTGGTTATGTTATATTCGAAACCATCCAGTTCAGACTTCAACCTATCTTCAAAAAGATCCCAGTCCACCCTTTTTGGTGCTCTATATTCCACTTTCTGAATCTTATCTGAGTCAATTTCGAAACCAATCATTTGGTGGTCCGACATAGATATTTTTTATAACTGGCGAAGCAAGGGTGAGATCCAGGACCTCTTTCCTAACCGTTCTTATGAAAGTTGGTTTATTACCCCTATTTACAATGTCTATGTTATTAGAACAGATGTATTCTAAAAGATATTCACCTCTTTCATTGACATCGGTACTGCCCCATACAGTGTGGTGGGCGTTCGCATCGCAGCTGAGGATCAAATGTTTGTTTTCCTGTCACAAGGAGCTTACGAGTTTTTGAACCTCTACTTGTGGTGGGGAGGATGTTTCTCCTGGGAAAAAAAGAACAAATTTCATATTCTTTCTGAGCATTAGTACTGCTCTTGGATTTACAAACCTGTTATTATAGACTATTTCATATGAATTAGTTGGGAGATCTCTAATTTTTCTCCTATTAATCCACGGCTGTTGAATAAGCTCTACTCGTATTTGCCTTGTTGTGGCCGAGCTGTGGAAGATGTTTAAGGCAGCCTTTGCATGATGCAGGTTGACCTGAAGGCATTCGAATTTGTTAGCCATTAGGATGAGCTTTCCCCAGATTGCGTCAAAATATTCCAAATAGAAAAAAAGGTACAGGGGTGGCCCTAGTTTTAGTTACACCCGGTATATAAGAAAATTGCCAACTTTGTGCTCAAGTTTTAATCTCATAACGAATGATGATGAGCAAAACTCGAAATAACAATAAAGTTGAATAATTTTTTCATCTTAAGCAGTGATTTTTTCACGTAGTAATATTCGCAAGCTTCATAATTGCTAGCTCAATAAAAATAAAAATGTGTGTACACATATAGCGCTTTATCTGATATTGAGATATTCTTCATGAATAATCAAATATTATGCATCTTCTAAATGTATATCAGCATAAACCTGAAATGAAATCGTTGTTTCAGCGATATTTATATCTCTCCCACTCTCTCTCCTCCATACTCCAACCAAACATTGACTCTTATTCAAAATGTCGAGAATATTATTCTTCTCGTCAATGTCGGTGTTCTTTCGTTACTGTAAACGAGCTACATAATCTGCATTTGATAGTATAGTTACTTCGTATGTATAATGGAATGATAATCGACATTCCCATAGACGATTGCGGTTAGATTGTACGCTCATCGATTGGCCTTGGGTTGCGTTTGAGGAATTTCTCTCTATGAAAGCAAGTAGTAAGGGAAATCTAACCTAGCAATTAGGATAATGTAACAAGATCCACATGCCGGCTTCCAGTATGAAGTTCTCCAGTTGTTCTATTTGCAGTTGGTTATGGTAATATGTCTCTTTCTTTTAAGAAAGTTTCTCTCATTATAATTTCTTTCAGACAATATATAACAATTTTATTCTTAAATTAGTAGAATAACTCGAATTGATAATAACTTCATATCAAAAAATCATTATGTAGTACCAAAAAAATATTTTTCTGCTAAGACAAGAGTGAAAAGCTCAAAACCCAATCATATAACCACATGGCCACTAATACGATGACATACTTCTCGTTCCGAATAGCCGTAACTTTTTATGCTCAATGTAGTTAAATATAAGTAGTAAACTCGAGTCAGAGATAGAATCGGTGAAAATGTATGACTCCAAATTCCACTCGCACTATTAGTATTTCTGCAAAGAAATGCTAGCAGGATATGTTAAACACAATCGAATGTTATGTAGGGTTATCTGCGACATGAAATGCAGTTCACAGGTAATTTCTGTTTTACAAATGCAATTTATTTCGGATTTTTCTGAAAGCCAAGAAACATGAATTAGGCATTAACGACTGTCATTGAACATTCCTATGTCGAGGTGTAGTGGAATCTCACACTCTGAAACTTCGAAACACGACTTTGTTCTAGAATAGATAATACATTCATGAACTCAAAAACATGCTTTTACAGCAGAATTAAAAAAAAATCTTAACCAGTGAGATTTTTCAAACAGCCATAAAAAACAATGGTATTAAATGATCTTTAGAGTTTAACCAAAGGGTAAAATGGATAAAAAACGAAAATAATTGGGAAGAAAACCTGGAATGCTTCATCTGAATCTTCGATACGCAGTTTGCTCTTTAAATTTTGCGCCTGACGAAAAAAAACAAGAAATATAGGGACGTTCACTACCTGGATGGGATCACACATACGATGAGAAATGGTCGATGGTTAATTAAAACACTCGTTGTAAACGTAAATGTCAGATTAAATAAAACACGTGGTTCGCTGGTAGACAAGGGCGATTTAGCAATATGGCCGACGGCGTGGGTTCTCTATAGAGTCGAATCGTGGTTATGCGTGCTGCGGACGATCTAAGGAGACGAACGCCGGCGAAGAAAAGAAGACAGAGAGAATCTCTTCTTCTGACAAAGAGGAGAAAAATCTTCGAGAAGATTCACCACAGAAACGCGGCCAATATTGGATTTTTACCGACTAAAAACCTCCTCTTGGAGTTACAACTCATAGACTATCGTCTCCATAGTAAAGAAATAGAAGGGTGCAGAAAATGGAGAGTGACCTATACCATATATCATATATTGTTTACGCGAAGGGAGACAAGATAATCTCAGAAATAAAGGGGCCTGCGAGGAGATATATGGTTAGAAAACATGAAAACATAGTGAACACAATAACACGCTGGGTCGGAGGGCTTAGAGCGATCTATGGTTATATATATATATATATATATATATATATATATATATATATATATATATATATATATATATATATATATATATATATATATATATATATATATATATATATATATATATATATATATATATATATATATATATATATATATAACTGGAGAACTTCATACTGGAAGCCGGCATGTGGATCTTGTTACATTATCCTAATTGCTAGGTTAGATTTCCTTACTACTTGCTTTCATAGAGAGAAATTCCTCAAACGCAACCCAAGGCTAATCGATGAGCGTACAATCTAACCGCAATCGTCTTTGGGAATGTCGATCATCATGCCATTATACATACGAAGTAACTGTACTATCAAATGCAGATTATGTAGCTCGTTTACAATAACCAAAGAACACCAACATTGACGAGAAGAATAATATTTTCGACATTTTGAATAAGAGTCAATGTTTGGTTTGAGTATGGAGGAGAGAGAAGTGGAGAGATATAAATATTGCTGAAACAACGATTTCATTTCAGGTTTATGCTGATATACATTTAGAAGATGCATAATATTTGATTATTCATGAAGAATATCTCAATATCAGATAAAGCGCTATATGTGTACACACATTTTTATTTTTATTGAGCTAGCAATTATGAAGCTTGCGAATATTACTACGTAAAAAATCACTGCTTAAGATGAAAAAGTTATTCAACTTTATAGTTATTTCGAGTTTTGCTCATCATCATTCGTTATGAGATTAAGACTTGAGCACAAAGTTGGCAATTTTCTTATATACCGGGTGTAACTAAAACTAGGGCCACCCCTGTACCTTTTTTTCTATTTGGAATATTTTGACGCAATCTGGGGAAAGCTCATCCTAATGGCTAACAAATTCGAATGCCTTCAAGTCAACCTGCATCATGCAAAGGCTGCCTTAAACATCTTCCGCAGCTCGGCCACAACAAGGCAAATACGAGTAGAGCTTATTCAAAAGCCGTGGATTAATAGGAGAAAAATTAGAGATCTCCCAACTAATTTATATGAAATAGTCTATAATAACAGGTTTGTAAATCCAAGAGCAGTACTAATGCTCAGAAAGAATATGAAATTTGTTCTTTTTTTTCCCAGGGGAAACATCCTCCCCACCACAAGTAGAGGTACAAAAACTCGTAAGCTCCTTGTGACAGGAAAACAAACATTTGATCCTGAGCTGCGATGCGAACGCCCACCACACCGTATGGGGCAGTACCGATGTCAATGAAAGAGGTGAATATCTTTTAGAATACATCTGTTCTAATAACATAGACATTGTGAATAGGGGTAATAAACCAACTTTCATAAGAACGGTTAGGAAAGAGGTCCTGGATCTCACCCTTGCCTCGCCAGTTATAAAAAATATCTATGTCGGACCACCAAATGATTGGTTTCGAAATTGACTCAGATAAGATTCAAAAAGTGGAATATAGAGCACCAAAAAGGGTGGACTGGGATCTCTTTGAAGATAGGTAAGATGAACTGGATGGTCTCGAATATAACATAACTACAGTAGAAGAACTGGAAAATTCTTCTACTCACCTAATCCAAACGCTAATATTACCATTTGAGGAGAGCTGCCCAATGAGGAAAAAATACTTCTCAAGGAATATGCCTTGGTGGAACAAGGAGCTTGATCAACTCAAAGCTAGAGCCAGAAAAGCATTCAATAGAGTGAAAAGAACAGGTGAATGGGACGCCTACCGAGATGCTCTCATTAAGTACAACAAAGAACTCCGCCTGGGTTGTCGACAATGGGTGGATTGAGTAGCCCAAAGTCGACTTCACTGCCGGTCTCAAGCCCGGATAAAGGAGGAGGGTTGAAGGGCAAGGTTAGCACCCTAACATTTTATAAAAAAACCAAAATTGCTGCAAGAAATGTTACAACAGCCTCGGATGACGGACGTATTAACGATAACAACATGGCAAGAAAACGGTATACACGATTATCAAAAAAGAAAAACATCATGCGACTAGCATGCTGGAACACTACATCGTGGAACACAAAAAAACCAGGAAGTAATATTGGAAATAGAGAAACACAAAATAGACGTATGTAAAATTGCAGAGACAAAGAAAAAGGGCAAAGGCAGCATGAGATACCTAAACTACACACTATTCTACAGTGGAGTAGACAAAGACCTAAGAGCTCAAGCAGGTGTTGATATACTAATGCATAGGAGATTTGAAAACGCAGTCAAAGAGGTAAACTACATCAATCAAAATATACTTCACCTATCCGTGAAGCTAGCGGAAAAAAAAACCTATGTTATCAGCATTTACACGCCAGATATAAGACAGAGAGAATTTCTTCTTCTGACAAAGAGGAGAATAATCTTCGAGAAGATGCACTACAGAAACGCGGCCAATATTGGATTTTTACCGACTAAAACCTCCTCTTGAGTTACAACTCATAGACTATCGTCTCCATAGTAAAGAAATAGAAGGGTGCAGAAAATGGAGAGTGACCTATACCATATATCATATATTGTTTACGCGAAGGGAGACAAGATAATCTCAGAAATAAAGGGCCTATGAGGAGATATATGGTTAGAAAACATGAAAACATAGTGAACACAATAACACGCTGGGTCGGAGGGGCTTAGAGCGATCTATGGTTAGCACATATATATATATATATTATATATATATATATATATATATATATATATATATATATATATATATATATATATATATATATATATATATATATATATATATATATATATATATATATATATATATATATATATATATATATATATATATATATATATATATATATATATATATATATATATATATATATATATATATATATATATATATATATATATATATATATATATATATATATATATATATATATATATAATATATGCATGCGCTTAAACCAATTTTCGAAACACTTTTGTCACTCCGAATGAGACACCTCCAGAACATGCTTTTGAAAGGCTTCAACTGTTTCTTGTTTCTTCTGCCGTCGAAAATCGTTGACCATGTAGTTTTCTCTCGATGTGCACAAATAATATAAGTTGTTTGGTGCCAAATCGGGACTTTAATGTGGATGGTCCATTAATTCAAGGTTTTGGGTGTTCAAATACTCCATCGTATGCGCTGATGTGTATGAGCTTGCATTGTCATGATGCAGAATAATTTTAGTTCTTCAATTAGATTTCCTCAACTCATCGAGTTCTCTTCTTTTTCTCACTGTGCCTTATCCTTACTGGACTTACTGATCATTTTGGCCCATCTTACCCTATTGACTGCAGCTTGAAATAATTCCTGAGATGTTTTCCCGGTCCATTGCCTAAGATTGGCTAGCCATGAGATTCGTCGTCTTCCAGGTCCCCTCTTAACGTCTATTTTTCTTTGCATGACCACATGGAGGATTTTATACTTATCATTCCGCATTATATGCCCAAAGTATGCAAATTTCCTCTCTTCAATAGTCCACATAACCTCTCTATCCTCGTTCATGCGGTCGAGAACTATTTCATCCATCCCATGGTGTACCCAAGATATTCTCAACATGCTACAGTAGCACCACATTTTGAAGGCATCTATTCTCTCACAAGCAGCATCCGTCAACGTCCAATACTCCACACCAGACAGCAATATAGAAAACACATAGCACCTCAACAGACGAGTTCTTATTTGTGAATTCAACTTAAGATTACATAAAACAGCTCTCATGTTGTTGAAGTACGCTCTGGCTTTCTCAATATGTATTTTGATCTCTCTAATCTGTTTCCAGTTATTATCCAGATGCTCAAACAGATACTTTATGGTTGTAACTGTTTCAATGGAAGAACCTCCGGCGTAAAATTGTACGTGAGGTTGGTTATGTTTGCTTATGTTCATAACTTTTGTTTTGTTCGTATTAAGCCGCAGGTTGTATTTTTCTCAGACTCGTAAGACGCTTTCAGTTAGTCTTTGCAATCCGTCACTTGTGCTTGCAAAAAAGAACCTTATCGTCCGCGTATCTCAGATTGTTGATCAAAACACCATTCAAGGAAATGTCGTCCTCAATCTCGCCAAGAGCTTTCTGAAACAGTTTTTCAGAATAAACATTAAAAAGCAGCGGGGACAACGCACATCCCTGTCTGGCACCCCGATGAAACTGGAATCTCTGCGATGCCACTTCCTCCACTCGAGCAAACGCCTCCTGCTTCCAATAAAGGTTAGAAATGATACAAAAATCCTTATCATCCATTCGATACTCCTGCAATATTTCTCTCACCCTCTGATGGTTTTCCCTGTCGAATGCTTTTTCGAAGTCAATAAAGCAGGCATGTACATCTTCATTGACATCACGACTTCTTTGAATTGAAAGATTCAAGTTGAACCATGCTTCTCTAGTACCTAGACCATTCCTGAAGCCAAACTCATATCACTAATGTCTTGTTCTAGTTTTTGGGTAAATTCGTCCATGTATTATTTTCAGGAATGCCTTCAGAACATGGCTCATGAGACTAATAGATCTATATTACTGTAATTTTTTAGAAGATGATTTCTTGGGTATTTGAAATTGTCCAAATGATCTTCCTGAATTAATTTCGGCAAATCTCCACAAATTCTGTCCGGACCAGTAGCCTTGTTCAAATTATTTATTGCTTATGATACTTCGCCTTTAATTATAGAAGATTCTGTTATTGCCTCCTTTTCCGCAAGAGGTTCTCTGTCTTCATCGTTAGAAAGTGATCCTTCCGTTTCTTAACCTTATTTTCGGCTTCTGAGATAGCTAAACCGTTATCATCTACTAAAGTACTATGGTTCCTCTTCCTTTCAATTCCTGCTGTCTTGCACTTTTCATAGAGATTAAATAGATCATGCTGATGTCTAAGCTGCTCAATTTTTCACATTGCCCATTCAGCCAATCTTCCTGTCAACCTGATTTTTCTTTTGATATTATTTTGTATGTCCTTGTATTTCATCGAGTCTTCCTGCCTGTATTGCCTGCGTTCTTCCATAAGATCCAATATTTCATCTGTCATCCAATCGTCGTTCTTTTTTCTCGAATTAGTTCTAAGTTTCTCGTTGGCTGTTCCTTTCATTATGTTTTTGATGGCATTCCATTTCAATTTTACATCACTTATGTTATTATCCACATCCCGAATTTTAATATTCAGGTGTTCAAATATTTCGTTCTTATTGTTCTCATTCTTTACACTTACAAGATTACAAGATAGATCTGATAGATCTAAAACTTTCAGATCGTCTGCAAAGAGCAAGAATCAAGAATGCAGGAAACATTTATCTATGTCATTTATATAAATTAAGAAAGGGTGGACTGAGATGAGTTCCTGCGGTATCCCAGAAGTACTAAAGAAAGATCACAGAATCATGAGATTGGGATGCCTTAGCGCAGCAAAGACCATGATTGACTCTGCATCTGATTCAGCTTGGTCAACAGAAAAACCCACCTCTGAAAGACCAGTTTCGAGAAGATCTATCAAGTTAGATTTGTTTTGTTCATTACCAAGAAATTTTTCTTGATATATTGTTGGTACGGTTCTCTTATTATACTTAATTTCTGTACATTGATGCTTTTTCATGCGACACAGACAATCCCATGACTTCGTCTCTGCGATGTCAGGATTTTCGGAAAATAATATTTTCAATACGTCTACTTGTGGTAAAATATGTAGCACAATCAAAAGTATAATGAGGAAGAAGAAACATCTGAACTTTCGAGAACTACGTATAATAATATTCGTAGCAAGCAGCTGTTCATTTGTTCCAAAACAGTAACTCGGACCTTTTCTACATGCTAAACATTCTCAATAATCAATAATTTGGTAAGTTCTATAGTAAGGAAAGGAGTTTGCAATGAATAAGTAAAGTTGTTCGTAGGGATTTGACAAAAATCTTTGAGAATGTATTAACAATAAAAAAGAAGATCATAAAACTAAGCTAAACATCACGTTTTGACCGGATTCTCATAAGCATTGATGAACTCGATCAAATTTGGAACGCTTTAACAGCATTTTGAACGAGTGAAATAAAAATAGCATTAAAGAGAACAACTTTCCTCAAAAGACCATCTACAAGATTGGTCTGAAGTAATTCTTTCGTAGAATGTATAAAAAATATTAAGAGCAAAAATGATTTTTTAAAGAAATTTTTTCAATTTTGTGCTTATAACTTCTCTAATTTCAAATTTAGGGCAAAAAATTGAGGGAAAATATTTGTGAGCAAAGCAATTTGCTACAAAGTACGTCCTCACAAATTTTTTGTAGCACGTATAGTTTCCGAGATATCACGAAAAAGGTGTTTGCACCTATTTTTCCAAGATGGCAGCTGGGGGACAAGGGCGGCAACCCTACAACTTGGGCTTAAGCTTCTATTGACCCCCTCACACATGTCCCAAAATTACACCTGCGTCCTTTAAAAAATGCACAATTCGGCCTCTAAAATGTAACACTTCAACGGACTTAATTGACATTTTCCTCTACGATGTTTTGATAAGCTTTCATTTGTTTTTTCAATTTTACAATTTTTTTAGTTATGAAGAATAATACTTATCCACTAGTAAAAACGTTACCTTTCTTATTTTACCAGTATTGTTGTTTTCTGTAGAGAATTTTGGAGAATTACTTCACATGTTGATTGTACTAATTGTATGCATTAATTTTAGATTTAGAGCTCAACAAGAAACAATGCAACGACGAGTATGATTCTCTCTACTAACTCTGAACGTTCCTCAAATAACAAGAAAGATGCATCAAAATTCATTAATCCTGATAATCCTCGACAAGATATTGGAACAAACTTCTTAAAATAGCATTTTCATCGCAAAATTTCAGTTTAACGGGACATTTTGAACTCGAAAAGACGCATTCAGGTGAAGTGTATCCAACATCAGTTTATAATGCAATTAAACCCCAATTGAAGGACAATTCGAGTGAAATTGGTAGACCATTTCCATACAAGAATGTCAGTTGAAGTTTTGAATAGCGCACATTCTCTGAAAGCTCTCATCAAATTATACAAGCAGAGAAACTAACGTCGTCATAGAAACTTTTCAGACTATTCAATAGCAATGGAAATTGATTGGTTTCTTTATAGTAACTTCACCTTTTATCAATACCGAAAACTTCAAGAAAGCGATTTTAACTAGTCGCAGAATACTTGATTCTGGATAGTTAAAGATTGGAACCATCTTGACTATTAAAAGATGCGTTTCGATTCATATCAAAGGAATATAACCAAATGTGGAATACCAATTCATTTTCTTGAGCAACAAAAAATTCAATATTCATTCAAAAGTAACCGAGCTTTTCGATAATAGAAACAATCAGTATAAGTTTTGATATAAATATTTTCCTTAATCAATGTAATCGCCTTCTGTATGGATACACAAATTTGTACGGGTTAGAAGGTTGTCCAACGACTTTTTCATCTTTTCTAATGGTCTGTAGTGTGTTGGTCACCGATCTTTCAATGGCCTCAGTCGATTCGTGCCGCTCTCCATTCATCGTCAAATGCCGCTTAGGGAACAGATAGTAGTCGCACGGAGTCAGATCAGCTGAATATGGTGAAAGTTGTGAAGCAATAATGTGGTTTCTGATCGAAGATTCAGAAACAACTCTTGAACGATGTGATGGGGCATTATCATTGTGGATAATTTCATTACAATCGTAAAACAATTCAGCATTTCCTTCACTTTTGAGTTCTCCAAATGTCTTTTTTAGGTTTTCCTTCTACAACGCTTTCCATTCAGCACATTGCTGTTATGCTTCGGACTCACTAGTCACAATCGTTTTCAAGAAGTTTGGGTCCTTCCGATAACTTTGATGATGTCTTTTGTTACTATAAAAAGTTAGTATACTTTTCTCACATATCATCCTTCAGTGACCAACCGATCAGTTTAAAATAGCTCAGCGTGAGAGGGGGTCGTAGGTGAATGAGTGATAAATTTTCCCGATAAAAGAAATATTACCGGCGCTCAAGAGCAGGCAACAAGTCCACAAAAAAACACACTGAAATCGAATAAAAATATTAAAGTGACTTCCTTCTCACAAAAGCTGAATAAAATTGTATTACCAATTGGTAACTGACGAGTCGACTCTTTAAAACTAATTCAAAAGGATCAATTTATGTTATAATCTTATATGTACGAAATAATTTTGAAGGTTACAAGGCAGAAAGTTATTTTACAGAAGAATTAAGAAGTTGATAATCAATCAAAAAAGAACATGTAAATACTAGAATTACTTATCTTGAGAGTGGAGATGCTTTCAACGGTGTTATGGGAAAGCAGCAGTCTTCCAGAAATCTGCTTCTCTAGATTAAACGTTGTTCGTGAATATATGTTTATGTTCATTAAAACAAAACATCTCCCAAAAAGTAGTTATCTTTGTTAAAACACATCTTTTCCCAAAAAGTATTTATGTTCGTTAAAACACAGCTTCTCCCAGAAAGAGTTTTTTCGTTAAAAAACAGCTTCTCCCAAAAAGAGTATTTTCGTAAAAACACAGCTTCCCCAAAAAGTATTTATGTTCGTTATAACACAGCTTCTCCCAAAAAGTATTTTTGTTCATTAAAACACTGCTTCTCCCAAAAAGTTTTTATGTTAGTTAATACACAGCTCCTCCCAAGAAGTATTCATGTTCGTTAAAACACAGCTTCCCCCAAAAAGTATTTTTGTTCATTAAAACACAGCTTCTCCAAAAAAGTTTTCATTTTCGTTAAAACACAGCTTCTCCAAAAAAAATTTCATGTTCGTTAAATCACAGCTTCTTCCAAAAGGTATTTATGTTCCCTAAAACATAGCTTCTCCCAAAAAGTATTTATGTTCGTTGAAACATAGCTTCTCCCAAAAAGTATTTATGTTCGTTAGAACAGAGCTTCCCCCAAAAAGTATTTATGTTCGTTAAAACACAGCTTCTCCCAGAAAGAGTATTTTCGTTAAAACACAGCTTCTCCCAAAAAGTATTTATGTTCGTTAGAACAGAGTTTCCCCAAAAAGTATTAATGTTCGTTAAAACACAGCTTTTCCCAGAAAGAGTATTTTCGTTAGAATACAGCTTCTCCCAAAAGAGTATTTTCGTTACAACACAGCTTCTCCTAAAAAGTATTTATGTTCTTTAATATACAGCTTCTCCAAAAAGCTGAAAGAGTACACATAAATTACTACCTAATAAAGGAATGATACAAAGAATACATTTGATTTCTGTGATTCATTTCAAATAACTTAAAATACATTGTTATATATAGGAAACATAATTAATAGTTTCGAAAGCGAATACGACAATTTTGTACAGTCATGTCAAGTAAAAGATGATCGTTTTCTGTGAGTCTAAATTCCTGACATCCGTCATTGTAATGGTCATAGAAAAACTTTAAGAGATTTCACACGCATTTCAAGACGAAAAAAGTGATTCAATGAGAAAAAATTAAATTCAGAAATAAGAGTTATCAAATGAAAAATATGAGAGTCACAAAAATCAAGATATTTTGCTGCAATGTGGGTTAGATATCAAGCTTGCTTGCATCTTTCAACAATGTGCTCGGCAACTTAGCCCATTCACACAGCTGGACCAACAGTTTATAGTGGATTCGGAACCAGTCTCCTAGAACGTGCAATAATAGCTGCCACCACAAGGATTACAAGTTATCTGGTCTTCGAATGTTTATGCCCTCTTTAAGCGACTCTTTCAAATTCAGTATATTTTTGTTCAAGGACAACATCCATAAGCTGACGCCAGATTCGAACCAGGAGCCTCGGCTAAGCAGTTCCAATATTCTTGCGCACTAACCGTGCAGCTACCGAGTCGGTTCTAGATATTGAAATTATAAAGAAACTAGCCGCAATGCTGTAAGAATACGTAATTATGACTAAATAAATCTGGCCTGGTGTAATAGAATTGACAAATTGACCTTCAAGAAGGCTTCATCAAACTAAAAGAACGATCGTACATTTAAATGTTGCGATTAAATAACTTATGTCAGGAATATCTAACTCACCACATTTACCCCCACCCTTAAACTAATGTGTTCAAAATCTTCAAGATAAGCACAAGTTCTTCGAGGTCTAGAACTTCGTCGGATAAATGAAGAATTTCTTCGATCAGTAATTTGATTAATTAAATTGGTCCTCAACGGATTCACTGATAGTATCATCTAAAATTGATCCATCATTTTCTTGACTTGTAATCTTATCTTGGGGTTCAGACATTTCCGCATCTGTCATAGTTGAATCTGGGAGAGTCTCCTCTTCATCTTTTCGCACTGGTGCGAGGTGCCGGGTTGACACGGTAGATTCTCTTCCGTCGGGATGTTTGATGTGAGCGTACTCAGCATTTCCTTTTGAGAGCGTTACTTAATTTTATAAACAAATCAAATTTTGAATTTCCAACTGGGCAACGTAAATAAACAAGGTCAGGTTCAAGTAACCAGGAAGATACTGACTGAGCATTACTAGATCGTCTAGGATGGCGGATCATTCTCTCATGAGGAGTCTTATTTGTTGCAGTACATAATAAGGATCTGATTGAGTGGAAAGCATCAGAGACTACAGTTTCCCAATTCTTTATTTGTTTTTCTTTTGACTTGACTGCAAGCTCTATGGTCTTCCATTTAATGCCATTATACCTTTGAACCTGTCCGTTTCCTTGGGGATTGTAGAGTGTTGTTCTACTAGTAGCAATATCAATCGAATTAAGAAAACTTTTGAGTTCGTGAGAATGAAGTTCCCCTATCCGAGTGAATGTAAGCTGGAGTTCCGAACAGCGGAAATATATTCTTCAAAGAGGAAATAACTGTTTGTGTTGTCACATCTGGACATGCTATAGCAAAAGGATACAGTGAATATTCATCAACTACCGTTAGTGGGTACCGATTATTTGAAGAGAACGGCAAAGGTCCTTTGTAGTATATATTCAGGCTTTCGACTGCAGATGTAGCCTTTATGAGTGTGCCAATAGGAAACTGGTGGTAAGCACTTTTTGAATCAATAGTACTGAAAACTTTATAATTCGCTACTCTTTTGATTATGTCTTCCATACGTGGTAGCGGATAAGCATCTAATTGTCTGAATCTATTGATTGTTCTCGAGTAATCAAAGGCCATTCGTTTTCTTTGATTTGTCGAAGGAGTAATCAGTACTTTGGACCTCCAAGGTGAATTACTCGTTTCAATAATATCTTCAGATAGTAGTTATTCAATCCTCGCTTCTGTAAATTTTGTGTCACTACTTGTTTATCTTCGGGATTTTATAGCGATTAGCTTACAGTAGGGAGAAAGATTTTCAAAAAGGACAACTGGACTCACGTTAGCTAGAGCTAAGCTGCAGATATCTCGGCAAATATTCAATGAATTTATAGATCCCCCAAATACTACTTCAACATTTTCATGATTCTTTATAATATAGATAGAATATAGCAGGCCAACTAGAAATAACTATTATCAACAGAATAACAATTACAACAATCGACCTAGGCAGAACCGAAACAACATCACAAAACATGGAGGTGGAAACAACAATCGAAATAACTGAGAAATGGCTAGCGCTCAACCATTTTTATGATTAATGAATAATATTTAGATGATTTCCCAATCCCGATTCATGTTTTTCATTCCTTTCTGTGATTTGTACTGACATTTCTGCCAATTTACCTCATAAATTTAGTGAACGAATGATCTGAAACGGAAATTTTCAAAAATTGAAATTTGGTAGCAATGACCACAAATCACATCCGAACAGAGGATTGAAAGAACGCAAAGGCGAGCTTGGTTATATTGGATCACGAAAAGTCAGATTTACGAAACACTGGCCAGTAGTAGAGGAACGAAGAGACATGGATACCATTGAAACTTACTCTCGTGATGGAAATTTAGTTAGACCCAATTTTCCTACACAGCAATCGCTAATAAAACAGCAGGAACTTCCAGTATCAATAAGGGCTTGGAGCTCAAATCCATTCGCTTGTACTGAACTTAAGGTTTTTGACAGACTTGATGAGGCAGATGTGTTGTAATTAACGACTGTATTAACTGAGGCAGACTATGTTGAGTTAACATAAGTTTTCCGAGATCTGCAAACTTTTTCATAATGTGCCTTTTTATTGCAAAGATTACAAATTGCATTGCGTGCAGAACATATCTTTCTAACACGTTGATCGTAACCGCAATATACACATGTCTCTTTTGCTGATCTTATTTTTCCATTTGAGTAACGAGATCTGGTAGAGGTTTATGATACTGCGTTCACAATGAGAGTTTGACTAGAAGATAGTGCCTGCTGCTGAGTCAATTCTAAAGACCTAGCTGATTCGTAAGCTTTACTCAAATTCAAAATAGAGTTTTCAAAAAGCCTTTGTTTAATGTACGGTGTTGATAAACCACGTATGAAGGCATCTCTCACCTAATCATCCTGATGCTTCTCAGCTGTGACAGCTTTGAACATGCAGTCTTTAGCTAAAATCTTCAGAGCTTGTAGTAATTGATCTACTGATGTTGCTGATAACGTGTGGCAAGTTTATGACGACTATAAACCTCATTAATAGGTTTCACATCTGAAGTTTTTAGAATAGAGACGGCTTCGTGGGATGAGTGAGTTTCGCTTGATTTTGTAGCTCCTAGATCTTTTGCACTATAGACACAATTTTTGCTTGGGTGGATAGGAGAAGGATCAAGGAATTTTCTGAGCAGTCTACACATGTCAAATGTTCATTGCGTTGTTTTGTGTGATTTTTTCAATTTGGCCTTTTTCAAACAGCAATAACTCAATTTTTTCAGATGGCAAGTGCCAATTAATATTTCGCCATCAGATGAAGCGTCAAATTTCAGATGGAATTGTATCAGCATGTACTTTAACCATCTCTTGTAGTTCCGAAATAATTTGGGAATATATGAATATATTGAATTTTGATGATTTTGCAAGAACTAACAGAGAATGCTTTGTAATATTTGAATCAATAAGCTGAACTGGCTACGCTCACCTGACAGGTGCCTAAAGTTAATGAACTTGTAACTTCGTTCATTCGAATTTTATATTTCAACAAAAATTGTTAGTAATTGCAAGTGAAAAATTTTCAAAAACACCAGACTGATAATAAAATGGATCATTATTCAAACGAGGATATGTTTAATCTCTTTTTAATTCATGGCAAATGTCAAAAAGTGGAGGATTGAACTTGCAGGCAATTCAATAACCAATTTCCAAGTTTGGCGCCTATGAGTAATACAAAATTTCGAAGGATTAGGAGTAATTTTCTGCAAAAAATACTTAGAAACTAGAAGAAAACCAATTCTCGAGGACGACGACAATCAAATTAATATGCTAGCGTATTTTCGTGCCAATCCACATGCGTCCATTAAGTCAGCATCAATGGATATTGGATTGAACTATACTTCCATTCGAAGGATCCGTAAGAAATATAACATGCACCTGTATTTTTTTATCAGACTACAAAAGTTGAAACCAACTGACCTCCCCAAAATGCTATGTTTCTGTGAAAATTTATTGATTTGGCTTTGAGAAGATGAGACAATTCTGCAAACAATTATATGGTCTGATGAAGCCAAGTTCAATGAAATAGGAGAAATCGACATTTTGGGCTACAGAACACTCACATTTCATAGAGGTTATTGATTTCCAAAATAAATTCAGCGTGACCGTTTTTGCAATTTAAATAAATGATTTGTTGGCTTATCACATTTATGCGGAAAATCTTAATGGTCAAAAGTACCTGGAAATTTTGATAGGAACATTAGAGCAAATTTTTTAGATGGATTACCCTCAACATTCTGAGGGATTGCTATTACCAAATGGATGGTGCACCAGCACATGGGTCGGCCTGTTGTTTCTGTAAAACACGTGCTGCAGATCGGCAGTTAACAGAAATGTTCGAGGATAGATGGTAGCTCATTCGAAGGGGTATTCAAGTACCCAATTTATGGTCTTTTGCGTTCTCCGGACCTTGATTTTCATTTATAGGGCAAAAATCTAGAGTGAAGTGTATCTTATTCCTGTAAGAAGTAAAGAAGAGTTACTAGAGCGCATTCATAATGCTTTTCGTAATATTGATCCTGAGGAAACTAGGAGGACAACTCATCATGTTCGTATACGAGCTGTCTAGTGCATCGAGCAAAATGGGGCTCATATTGAACGTTTATTCAGATCGTAAAATAGTTTTCTCCTATGATGTTTGCTATCATTTATTGGTATTAATAGAATTATCTTCGATGATTGGTTTTCGCTTAGTTCTTACAACTATTATTCATCCGAATTGTAGAAAATTGCTTCTAATTCTTCGAAATTTTATTTTACTCATAGACGGTAAATTTAGAAATTGGTTATTGAATTGCCTGCAATTACTACCCACTACTTTTTGACATTCTAAAATGAATCAAAAAGATTGAATATATTTTCGTTTGAATAACCAGTGATTTTATTTCAAATGTGTTAAATTTTTGGATATTTTCTGTATGAAATAACGACAATTCTTGTTGAAATATCAAATTCGAATGAACGAAGTGAGAAGTACATTAATTTAAGGCACCTGTCAGGTGAGCTTAGCCAGTTCAGCTACTTGATTCAAATATTTCGAAGCATTTTCTGTTAATTCTTGCAAAATCATCAAAATTCAATATATTCCCAAATTATTTCGGAACTATAAGAGATAGGTATGATACATGCTTATACAAATCCATCTGAAATTTGACGCTTCATCTGATGGAGATATGAAAATTGGCACGTGCTATTTGAAAAATTGAGTTATTGCTGTTTGAAAAAGGCCAAACTGAAAAAATCATACATAACAACGCAATAAACTTTTGACATGTGTAGATTACTCAAAAAATTCATTGAACCTTCTTCTATCCATCCAAGCAAAGATTGTGTCTGTAGTGCAAAAGATCTACGAGCTACAATTTTTTTTAAATCTTCCTCGAAAATCGAGTTTATAACAAAAATAATTAAATCTGTCAAAAGTTTACAGATAAGTGCTAACAATTTTGGAATTTTATGCCTTGCTCAAATGTCGGTTCTAGATGTTTAATAAAAAACGTAGATTGCCATTTAAAATGACAAAGTAATGACCCAATTCCAGTATAACCGGAAATGGTATCACTTCGAAAATATTTCACTCTAATTGGAAATCGCTAGTTATGGCCGCGTTCAAAATTTCAGCTTGATATTGTATTTGGAACTTAAAAAGTTTTCAACGGACGGTCCCGGTGGATATCCCTGTATAGTAGAAAAGGAGTTTCAAATAATCAGAGTCTGATCTCTCGAATGCGAAATTGTGGAATCTTCTATACCAATGTTCCATTCGATTGCAGCAGTCGGCGAGTCGGGATCGATATCAAATCTTTCAGCCAGAAGTTTTTCCATATTTTGGTGAATTGAGTTTATAGTTTAATAAATTGTGATAGAAATGACAAATTGACCTTCAACAAGGCTTTATTGAACTAAAAGAACGAGCGTACATTTAAATGTTGCGATTAAATAACTTATGTCAGAATGACAACTAAGAAGAAATATTCAAGTGGAATCTAGATTAACAATATCGAATGGACCACACCTGGTATCTGAACCTGAAACAGACTAGTTAAGTGAAAAGACTATGGACGAGACGTCATAGATTCTCCGGGTCTTGAAATCTTATCCTTCAGTGACAACCGAAGGTCAGTTTAAAATAGCTCAGCGTGATAGGGGATTGTAGGTATATGAGTGGTCAATTTGCCTGGTGAACGAAAAGTTACAGGCACTCAAGAGCAAGCACACAAGAGCAGGCAATAAGTTCACAAGGAACACACTGAGACTGAATAAATATATTGAATCTATTTCCTTCACACAAAAGCTGAATGAAAATTAATTTCAAATTGGAGCAAAAACTGACGAGTTTACTTTCTAAAATTAACTAAAAATGATAAATTTATAATCTTATATGTACGAAATAATTTTGAAAGTTACAAGGCCCAAATTTATTCCACAGATGAATTAGCAAGCTGAAAATCAATCAGAAAAGAACCTGTAAAATACTGGAATCACTTATCTTGAGAGTGGAGATGCTTCCAACGGTGTTATGGGGCTGTAGAAAGCAGCAGTCTTCCAGGAATCTACTTCTCAAGATAGGACGTTGTTCGTGAATATATGTTATGTCCAAAAAAAATTTGGGTAGAGCTCCGTAGATGGTTGAACGAAAAAGTGAACAATTTATAGTAGAATATGTGTATACAAACTTCCTGAATACGAAAATAATATTCGTTTTTTCGGGAAATGTAGCGTTTTGAGAAAACGAGAAATTAATTTCTAATGAAGTTACATTTTGACCAGCATTTATGTGCATTTAGAAGGGTATACTTACGGTTGTTTGAATGTTTGAAGCAATTCTTCAAAAGAAATAATTTCTAATAATATATGAATTAAATTATTATCGAAAATCATTATTTTCCACTCAAAACGTAATGTTAATACGTGTTAATTTTTCCACTCCTAAAATTATGTATAAAATCCTGCATCAATCTTTAAAATTTTATAGAACATAGAACTTCGGTACTTATCGATACGTAGATCGGAGTCACAGAAATTCGCAATCGCCAGATTGTAATAATTATTCAAGATTAGAATTCTTATTGGAATGTTGAATTTGAAAAATCATTATTTCTAATTTTTTGAGTAAGTATTCTGATTTGTTTTCACGATAACTGATATATCAACAACTTTACAAAGCAAAAGAAGATTGATTGATCTTTGCTGTACAACATGGTTAAGTTAGTAGGTTAGGTTGAATTAGGTATATTAGGTTAGGTTAGGTAAGGAGGTATCCTAAGCAAGATTAACAGGGCCGCGGACCTGATAAAAGGGTTCATGATCGATAACAGGTTGGAGGTGGGATTATATAAGGGACCGAGGTCAACGGGCGAATTTCGGATAACACAGTAGGGGCAGGAACTTATAGCGAAAAACGGGGTCAATTACCTAGGGATAGTACTGGACAAGGGTCTCTCTTTCGGTAAATACGTCGAGTTGGCAGCAGATAAGGTGACAAAAGTCTTCGCCTTCATCTTTTCTGCTTTTTATCAGCGCTCTTGTTCCAACTAAGGTAATGACAAAAGTCAGGGGAGCGTCGACGTTCAATAGGAGGCTATTTGGTGCAGTAGTGCACAGTGTGGGCACCATGAAGCGCTAGTCTGGAATGGAGTACCCAGGATCGAGAAACATCGAACCCGTGTTGTCTCGGCAAAGAGAGAAATCCTCCTGAGGCAGTGTAGCGCGTATTGGACACTGTCGGTGGCGGCGGCTCAGGTTATCTCAGGCACGATGTCAATGAAGCTAATTGCTGAAGAGAGAAAAAAAACTCTCGAGTTCCGTGGAGAACCAGCCAGAGTTCAAAAATCAGTTAAGGGAGAAGATACTTCACAGGTTGCAGCAGAGATGGTAGGCGCATAAGGTAGCAGCGTGTATAAGGAGGCTCATTCCGGATGTGCAGATATGGCACAGGTATTCAGACTACTGGTTCACGAAGTTCTTGTTTGAGCACGGATCATTTGAGTATTCCACCAAGGTATCGGCAAAACCGGAGACGATGGGTGCAAGACGTGTGGCCTGATACATAGCGTGCAACAGATGGTGTCAAGTAGTAGATGGGTCACTGGAAGAGGAAAGCTGAAGGACATCTTTGGTGGTGCCAGGAAATTGTCTACGAAATGGTCCGGGATAAGCGGAAATGAGCGGAGAGTTTCATTGTGATAACCAACGTGATGGAAAGAAAGGAGATAGAGGATCCACAACATCTGAAGGAGAATGAATCGTAGATGATATCCTTCTCGTAGCAATAAGAAGGCCATACCGGCTTGTTTCTGCTATGGAAAATATGAATACTGCATGCAGGAATGAAAGAGGTTAGGTTTAGTGGGTGTGAGTACCACACTACACACGGCATTGCCTTATTCGCCACGGGAGTGGTCTGGTAGAGATTCCCCCTTTTTCTTGGGCGAAAAAGAAGGTTAGGTAGAACTGTTTAGGTTGAGTTACGTAGATTGGGTTAGTTGTATTTCATTATTACAGGTTACCCTAGGTAGCGCTTTGCTATAGAACCTCTAACCTAACCTAACCCAAAATCACAGGTTAGAGTATTTACTTACGAATATGTTTTTTGTAACAATTTTTCATTCTGTTATTTCGGACAAATTTTACAATATGGCAACTCTGATAAATTATCGTTGTACCGATCAATTCGTAACAAAATGAGTGAATTTTCGAAATATATATTTTAATACAAACTTGAATATTATAAAAAATTTTATGGTAAAATACCTTGAGAGTGAGCTTGAAATAGTACTGTATAATATGTTGCCATTTCGAAAAACCTTTCAAAATACAACAAACTCTCTCTAAGAATACCAAATTCCTGAAAATGAGGAGATAATAATTGATTATTTAGATGAGACGCTATCTGTGTTTTCATCCAACATTAATATGCCTTGTTCAGTATACAAAGTTCTCCAATGAAATTCTGCCTTGTTCACCGATCAATTCCACTGATATTGCCATACAGAATTATTTCACGAATGGCAAGATTCCCATCTCGTAACGACATGCGGTTGAAAACGACTTTTTTCAAATTTTTGAAAACTACGCCATAATATTATTATATATTTTCAAGAAGAAAAGAAAACTCTAATCTATCGCGACCAATTTCGCGTATAGATAGATACATAGATTATGAGTGAGGGCTGTCTAGCAGTCCGGTCACTGTGACTCAGTGTCCTTCTTGTAAATGATATGAACTTTGTGGGCGAAAGCTTAATGAGCTCAGTCAGCTTCCGTTTATTAGATCCAAGTTTCTCCATCCTGTCTCTGTTCCCAGCTGGGCACTCACACATTACATGTTCTATTGAATCTACCTCTTCCGCACATAGTCTACTTGAAGGATCCTCAATCAATCCTTACTTGTTTAGGCCATTTCAAAGGCGACAGTATCCCGTTAGTATGATAGTTAGAACTTTCAGGTCCAGCCTGGAGAGTTTAAGCGAAGCCTTGGCTCTCGCAGTGAAAGGTCCACTGATGGCCAGTAGAGAGTATCTGAGACCTGAGAAACTCATCCAGTGCTCACGTACCTTCAGGTCCAACTATCGGTTATTTTCCATCCTTGCAATCTCCGGGTGAATTTCAAGCCTACGCTCCGGTTCGATGAATCTCTAGGCTCTTGCTCGAGCGGCCAATGAGTCCGCCTTCTCATTTCTCTCAATATCCGTGTGTGCAGGTACCCAGACGGAACCTGCTCCGTTTTCTCATTTCGACAAGGTTGGAGCGACATTCATGCATACGATACCTTCAGTAAAGATGCAACATGTTAGCACAGTGGTCAATGGCGAATATTTCTGTTTGAAAAGCAGTCGCTAGCTCGCCAAGATGAATCGACTATTCCTTGGCAGCACATTGACTATAGACACCAGCTCCAATACATTTTGCAGTTTTTGAGACGTCTGTGTATCAACAGGGACTCTTACATGGACAATTCTTGGAGCTCCTCCATTCCTGTCTGCTAGGGATTATGCTTGGAATGGCAGCTTCGTGTCAGACCTCATACTCACCATTTCGTTGTCTTCGATTTCAGACTGTAAAGCGCTGGGCACGTAGCTGTATATACCCATACCATTTCGGTAAAGGTGACTGAATCTGTATAAACTCATTTTAGATGCTTCTTTAATCACCAGGTGAAGAGGAGCAAGGCCCAGTAGCAGTTCCATGGCCGCAGTGGGTGTAGAGCGAAAAGCTCCAGTAAATATTATGATGGCTATTCTCTGCAATTTTAAGAGCTTGAGTTGGTATTGTCAATGAAGGGCTGCAGTCGCACCAAGCAATATAGTGATATGTGATACGAGGTCTCATCACCATCACATATAGCCACTGAAGATGTTTTGGGGCAGGATTCCATTTGTTTTCACAGTTCATGTGACATGACCTAAAGAATATCTAGCCTTGTGTATTGCGTTTTTCAAGTGCAAATTCCACGTGATCTTACTATTCAAGGTAATACCCTGATATTTTGCTTCCTTTGCAACTAGGATAAATATTCTGAAGATAGGAGGAAACACAAATAAACCGTCCTCCTGGTGAATGGTACTATAAGGTTTTTGTGAGGGTTACTGCTAAGTTTCCCACCTTCACACCTCCCCTGAATAGCTGACTAGCCTCCTAAAGTCTGATAGAGACATCGTCGTAATTTCCGACAGCCAGAATGAGTATATAAATAGATAGATAATTTATTGATGCATTAGTACAGAATCGTATCACAAGTAGTTTGCCAATCGTCAATTGAAAACAGTAAAAACAACAAATTTTGTAAGTACCTACAAAGAATACCTACAGTAATACATAGTATATTACACAGGGGATACAGAAAATTTGAGAAATTCAGAAATTTACTCATCCTAGCGACTAGGAGAAAAAACTTTTGTTATTGAATTCTTCAGAAGAATATAAGACATTACTTATTAATATATTCTTGATTTGAGTTATAAATTCCTTTGGAGGCAGATTTTTTATTTTAATGGATAATAAATTGAAAAAAATTCACTGCCATGAAGGTTCAGTTCCTCTGCGACCTACTGAGCCTAATCGTTTCTAATATCAGAAGAATGCCTGGTGTTATGAGTGTGAGTGTGGGTATCGATACTGAATAGGTGGAAGTTCTCTTTCACATGAACGAGGCACTCTAAAATGTATAGAGGCGGCAATGTTAGGATATTAAGTTTTTTGAAAATATGCTTGCAGTCTTCTTTATAGCCAAGGCCCCCCAGTACCCTGATGGCACGGCTCTGTAATCTGAACAAGGCCTGATGACTATGTCATCCGAGTACGCTCGTACATAAACATTCAGAGCGCCAATTATTGCCAGAGGATGATCAACCAGCAGGGACTACAAAAGAGGGTACAATACTCCACCCTGAGGGCAGCCCATGTGAGCTACAAAACTGACTACTCCCCTTACACGAAAATGCTGATCAGTCGAGCATTCAGCTTGTTACTAATCCATCTAGCAATAATATATGGTACTCCTCTGGTCTTGCAGACTGACATAGTGAACTGGTGGGGGCCGAATCGAATGCACCCTCAATGTGTATGGAGGCTGCAGCTGCAGTCTCCTTGCGGCTGATGGACTGAGTGATCCTCCTGCCTAGGTTGTTAAGTGCCACATCAGTTGATTTACCTTTTTTAAAGACGTATTGATGTTCACTCAGAGGCTTCAGTGATAACACCTCGGTCCTGATCAATACATCTAACACCTTCTCCAGTATAGTTTTTTTTTTAGAATTTTCTTCATACCTCGAGAACCGTTAGGTGAAGAAAAAATTCGAATGCATCCCTCGATTATTTTCATAAAAGTGCCTCAACAATGTGATAATATTGTTCACGTAATTCAATTTGTCCCGAGATATGGTCATTCGCTCAAATCCCGGAAAATGGAATATTCAGGAATAACTGGAAAACAAAGAATTATAACTGAAATTGGTTTTTACCAATAATGTTTTCCCGACAATCGAGACCGAGAGCAGGGATCATTTTTTTTTATCCACAATGTTTTACACAGCTGCCCCACGAAACCATCGAATTCGGAAAACCTGTACATACTAATTATACCTAATTCATACTTGCACTATTCGAGTTTGATTTTCAGTGTATATTCTGAAAGTTTCAAATCTTTTTCATATTTACGAATGGCCAAGTCAAAAGCAGTTCTCTGTTTCGCTTTATCTTGTCGGAGCAGAGGTTTTGAATAATTGCTTTTCGAGTGCCCCGGAAGGAATAAAGAGCTTTCTCATAATTGATAATTTCGGTTGCGCCATTAAGAAATTAAATTATGGAGCTATTCCGGTAAATCCGCAGCTGTGTGCACCGAACAGCAAGCAGTCCATATAAGAAATAAGTTTTCCTTCGCCTTTCGTCGCGATTCTCGGAACACAGAATTCATACTAAGCGGGGCGATCATCTACACAGGGGGTGGGCGTCTACATAATGCACAGGGTGAATTGTCGCGCTTCCAATTCATTATTTTTCTTCATTTAATAATTTCGGAAAAATGATCATAATTTCTATCGAAGGAGAGGGAAATCTTCCTGAAGGAATATGGGATGCTGAGAAGAAAACTGTCATAATTTATCATTTCCAGTAATAATTAAAAGTATTGTTGATTGATTTATTTTGTGAAAATGCACCTTAAACGGATTAATGATACACAATATTTCATCAAATTTTCAGTATTTATTGTTCATTTACACGACTAGTTTCCAATATTACTTCATTTTCAATTGTTTCTACTACATTACAGTTTCGGCATTTATATAACTGCTAGGTTCAGGAAGGGTTAGGTTGTTGTAGATTGAGTAATGGAAAATCATTTCTTGAATTTATTCAGTATGATTATTAAGTTAAATAATATGTTCGTTTTAATCCATTTCGTAAATACCTATTGTAATTAAAGCTCATTAAGTATGCACAATCCTCAGAAATGTGGTACGTAGGCAAATTCAAGAACATATGTAGTTTCAATGAGTCTTCATAGGTGATACAACAATTGTGTTTTCTGAGTTATTCATGAAAATTTCTGCTAATTGTGAACTAAGAGGTGGACTCATAGTCAGACCTTCGGTTTGCTTGAAGATTATATTCTTATATTGAAAATAATTGCGATTGAGTCATAAGTTCAATAAAAGATGAAACTATGAACAAGCAGGTTGACTGAAGCATTGTATAAAATTTTCGAGACTAGAGTTGGGCACTCGGTATGTTTGATTACATGTCATGTACATCAAGAGACATTAATAATTAATTTGGAGGAAGAGAGATATTATGCAGTTCATCGAAGTCAAGTGTTTTCACTGAATAGAATTTCAGATGAAGTGCGATATGATGGAACCAACCACTTGGTAATTGATACCCCGAACGGAAAGAGGAAAAGGTGTGCGGGCGAAGGCTGCTCTTCAAGTGTCCGAACCATGTGTTCCAAATGCATTGTAGGCATTGGTATTCCTTGTTTTTTTGAATTTCATATTCAGTAATTATTTTTTATATAAACAAAATATATTCGTTATTCGTTTGTCGAGTTTATGAAAATAACATAATGTATACGTTGAAGCCTAACGTTACCATATGATAACGGCGTTTTTTGATGAAAATGACAGAAAGGTTGAAAATTTCAACGAATTACTGTTCTTTGAAACAAACTTCAGAAATTCTAAAAAACGCAAACTATGAGTTTAATCAGTTATGTATGCAAATCAAAAGTGCAAAGATATTGAAACCCTCGGGTCAGGTAGACACAGAATACATTCTCTACTCAGCTTGTTAGAAAAGATGTAGAGCAATTTATGGTTAGAGACTATTGTACTATTGTGAAGGCGGTAACAATTTGGTATCTTAAATCATTCAAGAGCAGGTCATGGGCGTTGCAATAGTATATTTCTCAAGTGGAATGATGCAGATAGAGAGAAGTGACGCTAAGGAATCTGTAAGCCCATTAGTCTGAAACTATCATATATCCCAATGGTATCAGAATTTTTTGTTTGGGTTGAGACATCAAAATACATTTGGTATCACTGTGAAGAGTTTTCATTACAGCTTTTCTTTTTATTTTTCAAACTTCTGACATCCGATCATTTGACATTTACCAATAGAAGTTCTGGTTAGATTAGACAAAACGTAAATATTATTCTGTTTCTTTTTATGTTCACAACATATTTAGAAACTGTTACTCGTGTATCAGCGGCAGGCGGAGGTAGGGTTTTTCGTCAACTTTATTCTCTATGTTCTCTTGAATCATATGAATATTACGTATGTTTCATCAAAATTTTCTTGAGCTCTCAGCTTATACTTTACGGGCGATCGTGGGGGGTTAAGCGTGTTCTGAATGGCTATTTATTCCAAATACTAAGCTTTCTCCCGATCGTGATTTTGATGAAAATGATAAAAATTTGACACTGAGCAATATAGTACTTTTTTGATATTTAATTTTCTCATTGTTAATTCTGATGATTAAATAAATGAAACCATAATGTTTTCAAGTATCGAAGGAAGGTACTGCTTGTTGGTGCAAACTATTTGATTAATAATATTCAACAATATTCTTCAAAATTCATGAAAATCCCTTGAAAATTTATTAAAACTGTGTAATTGTTTTCCTTACTTTCAGGACCAGGTACCTGAAGATTGGTGATCTAATCAAACAAGCAGGTATGTATATACTCAAGCTTCATACTAAAACCACTTCATCCAAATATTCGGTTTCTTAGTACACTGAAGTCTGAGGGTCTTAAACTATACAGGATATTCCACAAGCTCTATGACAAATTATGAAAAGTAGTTTTAAGAAAATTCTAAGACACATTAGTGAGAACAGCATTGATCGGAATCTTTTGAAATTCAGAAATATTCAGGTTAGAAAAGTTGATCCTCACAGGCCCTGAAATCACAATTTTCGACAAAATAGAGCGATTGTGGTGTTACCATTGATTGAAATGAAATGCATATCTTGATGTACAGAAGGATGATTCACACCTTTAGAGAAATGATTATCAAGAATTTTGAGTAACTCTTGACAGTATACTGCTAGAATATCTTTTCCCATAAACACCTCAAAGAAGTCTAGGAACACTTACCAATATCTTTAAAATATGAATTTGATGATTCGAATTTATAGAAATCTTCCGGTTTTGTTAGGATGTATTGTATATAATGTATTCTCAATAAAACAAAATAATATTTGACTTCTCCAAAGCACCTTTATAAAAAAATTTGAAATTTGAAAATGACGAAATTTGGTAAAACAAAAAAATCCTGAACTAATATTTTCGAAACGTTATGGAAGCACTTGTGTTTTATCAGTACCTAGAAGGTCCACCTCTGTTATTAAGGACACTTTGGCATTGTCGCGGCATGCTCAATATTAAATTGTCTATTATATTTTGGCCTAAGTCATTCCAAGCCCCCTGAACTGCTAATCGAAGCTCCTGTTCATGACGCAGCAGATTTCTTTTTAGGGTGTCCCACACATGCTCGATGGAATTCAGATCTTTGGAGTAGGATTGCCACGGTAGAAGATCGATATCATTCTTTTCAAGAACGTTCAAGACAACTCTTGCACGATGAGGAGGGGCTTCATCTTATTGGAAGAGTGGATTTAGCTCCATTGTTTGGTGATACGGTACCACTACAGGTAAAACCATCTCATTTGCATAAGAATTTGAATGTTCTGTATGAAAACGGGGTCAGTTCTTCCACCAAGGCGTATACCTCCCCAAAACATCACTGATCCGCCTCCCTGTCTAACAATTTCTCGAGCATGCTGGTGACGGTTTTGCTTTCCAGGTTCCCTCCATATTCAAATTCTTCCCGAGAATCGGGATAATAACTAAATCTAGATTCATCACTGAAGAGAACTGTGACCCTTTCTTGATCCCAGTTTACGTGTTCTTGGCACTGTTTGGTCGGAAATTTGTACATTATGAACTCGTGATAGCTCTTGAGCTAATTGAGATGCTGTGGTAGAACGATCTCTTCTGGCTTGTAAATCCAAAAATCGGTCTTGGCCGACTGTAGTAATCCTGAAACGACCTGTATGGCGTTCTTCTACGCTATTTTTTTCATTGAAACGCAATCATAAACGGTTTATAACACTTGGGCTACTTCTCAGAACCCTGGATACTTCCTGTTGTGAGCTCCCAGCTTGAAGCAAGCCAATGGCTCGTAACATATCTTCTCTAGTCAAATGTCGTCTTTTCATGGTCGAATCACAAAACTTGAATCTTTTATTTCTGCTTACAACAGAAACAAAGTGCCAACTAACTGACTTCAAACACTGAATACATGAAATGGTAATAAAGCAGCGTCGCATCTGCTGCATTTTTAGTAATTTATGAGAAAAACTGAAATCTGTTGCAGCAATCTACATAATTTGGTGAGAAATTGCAGGTGTTCATTTCAAAAAAAAAGCATCCATATTGATCGTTCTGGATGCAATATATTGATATTCAGAAGTATTCCTAGACTTTTGAGGTGTTTACATGATTATAGTTTTGAAAACGTAAATTTTCGACTTGAAAATGTATTCCTTCGTTAATTATCAATCTGGTGTTATGATCTGAATATCACTGAATATTCAGTGATGGTGAAATATACGTATATACGATTCACCAGTGGCGTGGTGCTCTGTAGTTTTTTATTATTGATAATGGAATTCTACCAATTAAAAGCCTCCCAAATTCAAACGACTTGTAATCGTTTCAATGATTACATGGTTCTCGCTATACTATAAGGAATGCAAAACCTTGCCTTTTATCTTCTATTAATCCACTGGACTAATGATACTCTACAACTGTTCATCTTGATCTTCAACTAAATTACTAAAATATAGGAAGTAGGCCTTTGGAAAATTTTCAGAAAATGGCCTTGCTTGTGATTTCACTATAAATTCTCCATAAATATAACGAAATTTGTCACGAGACTTATAATCTTATTTTTGTGTATATATTGTAAACAACACAGTTTAGGTATAACATTCCTTCCGTCTAGCCGTGCCCTCATAACATTAGCTCCCAACAAATGTAAAAAGGATCTTATTGAGCTATTGAAAAGTGGTAGCTATCAGGGCTTAAGAAATACTTTCCTATGATTAGGAGGGTGTTCTCATCAAAAATGAAGATCTGCTTCTTGTTTCGAAAATTTTGTCGCCAGGTGTAATTATCTATCGGAAAAGATATCCCGATATATATTCGTAAGTTTTACCACAAAAGACAAATTAGGCCGGACATTTTCTATGCTCGTTTTCGAATACTTACGTGCAGGCAATTCAACGAGAACTGGGCTACGCTCTCGTGACTTTGTCGAGCAGGTCGAGTTGAATTACCGAAAAGTGTGTATGAGAAAACGAGCTTAGGAGAATATCCTGCCAAATTTCAGCTCGAGTGGTATTTGCTGGGAAAATTCCGCTCATAACAAAACGTACAGAATGAACTTTATTGAGAAATGCACACAAACTCAACGATCAAATCATAAAGCATTCATTACAAACATGTTTAGTTATTATTGGAATGAGCAGTTAATGAAAATGCAATTACTATATACAATTTTTTCATTCCGGGTCGATTCTATATGGGACGATGCCTGAGGAATTCTGGAAGATTCAGTATTCGCAGAAGTTTTTCGAAGAATTTGAAACAAGATTCTAATGATGCTCATTGTTCAGTTGCTGGTAGGTCTTAATAGAACTTGACGTAGAGTGTCCGGTTAGTTTGATCAATTCTTGTTCATTGACACCTGCCTCAGATAGGTTTAAAAAAGCACTGGATCGATGGGAATGATTTGTAATCTTTTTATTTCACGTATCTAATCCAACTTTCTCTGCTGAAATATTTGTAATTTGGATATTTCGCTTATTCCCAAAGGTATATTTTCGTAACAACCCTTAGAAGAACTGTTTTTCCAAAATTGATTTGAAGCCAGAAATAATCTATCACAAACTCACAGGACATAAATCTGGGTTTTCCATATTTTTTACTAGCCATTTACTATCAGAGCATTATTTTGAACTGCCTTAGCAAGTTTTCGAGAATACTGGGTTATATTCAATATGACCAGTCACTTCTCGGTTATTGAATTTTCCTCTTTGAAAAGAGTACCTTGCAAGTTGCTGCTTCACCGCCATGCCATGTTAATTCATAAGCAACAATATGGAAACATTTTTCCAACCAACTTTTCGAGACATTTTCGTCCCAGTACAGAGCGATGCTATCAATTTCAGTTCTTGTAAATGCAACGGAACTTTATTTGCTCTTTCCACATCCCCTGTAACATCTTCCTTTAGAATTGCGAGCTTTACTAGCCTTTATAAATGCTGAATCGGTGAAGGGGTTGAAACTCATGTTGAATTTTTCGAAATACATATTCTGCATCATTTTCGCAGTTATGTTCCACATTGTTTTGACAACGTATTCTTCGTAGTCTTGTCCATTCATTCGTTTCATATTGAAACTCCAAAGCATAAGAATTTCTGCAGTATCTTCAATTGAATGCTGTTCATCCAAATCGAACGTTCATTCCTTGCAGAATATACTGAATTGATTCTAAATCGAGCTGTGCGTTTTTCTTGTATTTTGGGGATAGAATTCTGCATAGAACCATTTATTTCTTCTCCACTGCTGCTTAGAAAACGGGACATTTGAATTTATATCGGCAGAAACTTTACAACAGGTACTATAATGGCTGTTCTTGACAGTATCAAAATCGTGCTCTTTGTTGTGAATATTGCGCTGCTATGGAAACGCAAGGATGCGCAAATTTATCCTACCTTCCTTCCTATTTAAATACAATTTATCCGATATCAAACTCGAATTTCTGTGTTCTTGAACGTGCATTTCGACACATTAGTGAAATTGTCATCAAAATAGCCTGAAACAAGATACGTATTCATTTCATAACATCTGTTGCGTGCCTTAAGATTAGGTTAAACAATTCTGGATATAATATAACTTAAAATTCCATGACAAAACAAAACATTTTTCCTAAATATTATAATTCACCTTTTGTTGTAGAAATTCCGCACAATTTTGAATCATATAATTTCGATATACATCTACAACGAATATTGTGATCCTCTTGTCGGCAATTTCATTACAGTAAAGTTCTTGTCCCTTTTAGGCACGTTCTGGTCGTAAACAATACATACCTGCCCATTGATCCTATCTTATTCTGAGTTTCTTCAAATTTTAGAATCCAAACTCTCTCCTTCTCTACGGTATTTAAGAAAATGTTCAGACCTAAAAGATATCATTTTTTATCGTCTATCTATCATCACTCTACTTTTCCATCATCCTTCTATCATCTATCTTTCACCATCGATCTATCATTCAGTATCTAACATTCAGTTTGTAATACTCAAACTGTAACCTTACTCTGTATCTAATCGTAACTAAGATCATTACATTGTATTCATTCACTATTCATAATCTTATTATATCGTCAATACAGTCCATTCACAGTACAACGTTATATGTATCGTTAAATGTATATATGTGTAAATAAATAGTGTTAGACAAAGAATCAGTCTCAATCAACAAAAGTTACTTACAGTCAGGTAGAACTCACTGGAAGACAAATAACACCATCTATGTATGATAACACCGTTCGTGTAAATTGAGAAATGTGATATCAGGACTCGCGAGGATCAAAATATTGAAGCTGAATATCTCTGAAAGTAAACATATAAGGACTCTGATGTTTTCACTAATTTCTAAGAAAGAATCACTTCTCAAAGTTTGTCATGGCGCTTACGGGAAACCCTGTATAATTTAGCCCTTGAAGTTAGTATAGCGAAACATTACAGAATGTTCGATCCAGTGATTGTCTTATTCGCCATTTTATTTTCAATGACTATATAATCAAAACGTAACAACAAAATTCATCATTCATTAAATCGAATATTACAAAAAGAGTTGTTGTTAAACATGCCAATAGATATCATCAGTAGCCTGTATGATTTCACCCTTTTCATTTCCACTCGAAAGGCGACCGACCGAACAAAAATAATGTGGGTCCAGCAAGATTAGCATTGTATTGAAACTTTCAATTTTTCACGTATTGCCTGTAGCCGAGCATTCGTGGAAAATTCCTCGGTAATGCTTTTCAATTTTCCATTTTTCAATTCTCGCTGCTATTCAATTTAGATCTCATCTCGGCGAAAAGCTGAAATGGGAATGTGACAAAGTCGCGTACTATTTTCAAATAATATGAATATCTTCATTTAGCAGACACAAAGCGATTTCCATCAGTCAGCCAGATTGGATGTGGCAGCTTCCAGCGCAGACTTATTGTAACAGAGATTTTCCGGAATTTTATGTGGCCAATGAAAACAGATTTATGAATAGTCATTAGAAGATATTCTGACTACGGAAACGTCTCACTTATAGTGTTTTCTTACGATATATCATATTCTTCTTCGGTTTTGTTTCACGATATACTCCGCAAAATAAAATAAGTATTCTTGTCCTGTAATTTTTCGTAGTTGTTACTGACATTTTTAATAAGTTTATAACGCATCACCTTGGACAATTCGATATAAGTAGAATAAACAGAATTAATTAGTTATCACCAATCGGTTACTAGCCTCTTGGCGTCTGGATGGAATGGAATGGTAATGGTGGGATTGATCTGCATGTAACAAGGGAAAACTCAATACAAAAACGATCCTTGTTTTTGAATAATAAGCTTCGACTCCAATCAGATCAAAATGATTGTGAATATTTTTGTCGTCAAAAATATCAAGTAATTTTTCGAATGGTTATCTGAAAGAATCGACAGAACACGTCATAAATTGTTTTTGAGATAAAGGTAGGATAGAGATAACCCAATTTAGCAAGAGTATTTGTAAAAAATACAGGGTGTTGTCTTTTTAATCTCTCGAATTCTTATAGAAATCATATTTCGGTTGTGCAGCATAAATGAAAACGTTTAATTATTATTCTGGAGAATTTCCTCAGTTAAGAAAATGAGGTGATTAACATCGGCGATTGTTCGTTCCTCATTACCTTGTAAGTATCAGATAGCTTCATTGGAGCGTCCAGCATCATCGGCGTTAAAATTTCTTTAAACAACTTCAATAATATTGGTAAACCATGCCGTTTTGATAATTCAACATTTCTTATCATACTATCTAGTGATTATACAACAAAAACTTCATTCTTCAAGTAGTCGAAGGTCCACAGTTAAAAACAATCAATAATGTGAAATACCCAGTGATTCCATATAAATTTGGTTGTGTAAATTTTTAACTACATGTGAAGAATAAAGTTTTTGTTTTAAAGAAACTGGATAGTATGATACGAAATGTTGAATTATCACCACATGTTCGCGATATTGTACTCAGTCGTCACTGAGATTTGAAACTGTGAATTTCAAAATTTAAAAAGCGTATAATCATAATTAAAATGCCCGACGTTGGATTGTTCGATATCAGAGGTGTCGAATATTTGCTCTCGTTGAAGAAGTGATGACACAGAGGGATATAGCGGCCACTATGGGAGTATCACAAGGGTGATTTCAATAACATACGCCCGATACGTTGAGCTACAATCTCTACAAAATAGGCCTACAAGAAGTCGTAGGAAGATCACTTCTGAAGAACAAGACCGCTTTCGGTACCTAATTGTAAGAAGAGACCTTAGTGCGTAGTACTCTATACTCCAAATTCAATTTCTGGAAGCAATAGGCATCAGTATATCAGTCGAAGCGATACGTCAAAGACTTCGTTCAAGGATTTATACAGCAGAAGACTCTTAGGAGTTCCAGACCTAACCTAACAAAAATTATCAGACTTATTTGCATGTATCGAGCATCAAAAGTGGAATATTTTGAATTGGCGAAATGTTATTTTTCGGATGAGAGCAAATTGGTGTTCGATCAGATGACTAGTGGATTCGGGTTTCAAGGGTCGTGAAAACAAGCTAGACTCCGAGCCGCCAGACAAATTGCGAAATACCAAGGGTGGCATTATGCTGGGAGGCAAAACAGGTTTTATTTCGTTTACTGCGAGTGTAACGGCTAAAAATTACGTGGACCTACTGCTGGAGCTCATAGTGAGAATCTGGCGAGGTGCCCACGGTGAGAATTTCTTTCTTATGCAAGATAATGCTCGTCCACATACCAGGAACCTCGCCCGACATTATCTTGAAACAGAGGAATCGATGTTTTAGACTGGTCATATTGCGCTTCAGACCTAAATCCTATCGAACATTTTTGGGATAATCTGAAAATAAAAGGAAAATTAGATCATGTGAGGATAATCTAAGAACCCCACAATAACTCATTCAAGCCGCCACAGAATATAACCCCACAGGAGGTCGGAAACCTAATCCAAAGCATGCCTAGACGGATTCAGGCTTGTATCGGGGTAGGAGGAGGTAACACAAGCTACTGAGGTCGAGACAAAAACACCTACTCTGTGAGAAAACAATTTTCAATTTTATTAATACATGCAGAAAAATTTCTTATTTGCTTTTATTTTGTTTCTTTCTTGAAATAAACCTTAATTAATTTCATTTTCGAAAGAAATATCTCAAAAGGATCAATTTTAACAATCCTTCGAAATTTCAAAAATCCTTCGGGTAATATTCAAAATATCGGTGATTCCATATAAATTTGGTAGTGTGTATACAGGGTGTCCGGGTAAATGTGGAAAATTTCTCGGATTCAGATAAAATATGACAAAAGAACATGACAAGTTTCAATTTTTTTGCTATAGGTCCTCCCTACAGAAAAATATCCCTAAAGAACGCCCCTGAAATCGGTTTTTCTTGAATAAATTTTAAAGTACTTTGCATAATTCATGGAAATTCAAAATGATGTCTACTAGTAAGGACTCAAAATAGTATCCCTGCAATAAATTTAGCTCCTTTGGTTCACGAGGGCCGGACTAAATGCAACTTTGCAATGGTTATTGCTTCAACACCCAGTATGATAAAGACCTAAAAAAATTTCTGATAGTTTGAAACTCTATAAAAAAAGTAATACCTGTTTACTTTCGCAGAAATGAACCATTTTCGAGAAGAGAATTGAACGAAAAAATCTTTCAATTTTAGTAAATTATTGGAAACAAAAATGGAGTCAGTAAACATAATACCTAATTTGAAACAATTAATCAAAACCTTTAAAAGTAAATTCATTATGGGCTGCGTTTACTCTGATACACTCGTTTTATTTCGTTTACTGCGAGTGTAACGGCTAAAAATTACGTGGACCTACTGCTGGAGCTCATAGTGAGAATCTGGCGAGGTGCCCACGGTGAGAATTTCTTTCTTATGCAAGATAATGCTCGTCCACATACCAGGAACCTCGCGCGACATTATCTTGAAACAGAGGAATCGATGTTTAAGACTGGTCATCTTGCGCTTCAGACCTAAATCCTATCGAACATTTTTGGGATAATCTGAAAATGAAAGGAAAATTAGATCATGTCAGGATAATCTAAGAACCCCACAATAACTCATTCAAGCCGCCACAGAATATAACCCCACAGGAGGTCGGAAACCTAATCCAAAGCATGCCTAGACGGATTCAGGCTTGTATCGGGGCAGAAGGAGGTAACACAAGCTACTGAGGTCGAGACAAAACACCTACTCTGTGAGAAAACAATTTTCAATTTAATTAATACATGCAGAAAAATTTCTTATTTGCTTTTATTTTGTTTCTTTCTTGAAATAAACCTTAATTAATTTCTTTTTCCAATGAAATATCTCAAAAAGGATCAATTTTAACAATCCTTCGAAATTTCAAAAATCCTTCGTGTAATATTCAAAATATCGGGTGATTCCATATAAATTTGGTAGTGTGTATACAGGGTGTCCGGGTAAATGTGGAAAATTTCTCGGATTCAGATAAAATATGACAAAAGAACATGACAAGTTTCAATTTTTTTTTGCTATAGGTCCTCCCTAAAGAAAAATATCCCTAAAGAACGCCCTGGAAATCGGTTTTTCTTGAATAAATTTTAAAGTACTTTGCATAATTCAATGAAATTCAAAATGATGTCTAGTAGCAAGGACTCAAAATAGTATCCCTGCAATAATTTTAGCTTCTTTGGTTCATCAGGGCCGGACTAAATGCAACATTGCAATGGTTATTCTTTCAACGCCCAGTATGATTAAGACCTAAAAAAATGTTTTCTGATAGTTTGAAACTCTACTAAAAAGAAAGTAATTCCTGTTTACTTTCGAAGAAATGAACCATTTTCGAGAAGAGAATTGAACGACAAAATGTTTCACTTTTAGTAAATTATTGGAAACAAAAATGCAGTCAGTAAACATAAAACCTAATTTGAAACAATTTATCAAAAACTTCAAAAGTAAATTCAACATGGGCTGCGTTTACTCTGATACACTTGCGGGCTCGTCTGATAGAGGACTGCTGTACCCGCCACCATAACCCCGCATTGTTTCTTAGCTCATCACAGTAAAACGTTATTCTCCCCAGAAGCTCCTCCCTTTATTGACAGTCGTGGAATATACCAAGGTTTTGAGGTGTCGTCCCTATAGGTAAAAATGAATCGGAGTCAGATCGGGAGATCTAGGAAGCCAGGCAATAGGTCCAACTCTACCTATTCAATGGTTTGGATATACGTCATTTAAGTGCTCCCGCACAGCAATGCTAAAATGAGGTGGTGCCACATCGTGCATGAAGTACATGTTTTGACGGGGTTCAAGTGATAAATGTTCTATTAAATCTTGAACAACATTCTGGAGGAACTCCAAATAAAGTTCTCCATTGAATCGTGCCGGCTATACAACGGTCCAATCAAAAATTTCCAATGACCCCTGTACATATGTTAATTTGTTCGAGCAGATGTTGATGCAGATGTCCAGCAAATGATAAAAGACGAACGGAATCTATTCGCAGCGTGAAAAGTCTTGATGAACCCACAAAAGAATTACGTAAAATAGGATTTGACATTAGTTGAAGTGGAACCTATATTCTGTTTCCCAGAAAATCTAATTCTGCAGAGGATTCAGACATGTACCGACAGTCCCTGTTAAGATCTTTTGGGCTCAGACTGATCACCACAAAAGCCAATCAGATAGAAACTTCGCCGAAAAATCTATCCATTATTCAGAGAACATAGCATCCATACTTGGACCAGATCAAGTATTTTTCATGTCTTAAGATTATAAAGCTCGGGAACCTATTGGAGTAACTGCGGCAAATAAGCAAGCACCTCTTCTAATGCATATGGAATATAGAATCAAATTCCCTGATCGCTGAACGGCATAAATTAATACCATGTGCATATGCTGGTATCAAAATCACTTCTGGTAGGCTACGACAACCACAAGCCGTTGGATATTCTGGCCCAACATACATCGCTATTTGAAAGCTCAATAATTCTTCTACTTTACGTATGCTCGGGATTTTGAGACGGTTCTCGACCTTAAAAAGTTTCAACCATTAGCTAAAACTGACCGTGATTTGGTAAAACCTTCAGTGATCATTACTGTTGATGGAGGCCTAGATGAAAAATTGCGCTATCAAAAAGTCATAGGGTTTGATTTACAACACTTTGAACGACATGATCTTGATGCATTGTTTTTAGACAATAACGCTCCTGGGGAAATGCGTATAACAGAGTAGAGCGAAGAATGGCTCATCTTAGTCGGGCTGGTTTAATATTGCCTCATGACTATTTTGGGTCCCATTTGGATGACCGTGGGGTTACAATTAATGAACGATTAGACAAATCTAATTTCGAGTTCGCAAGAAATGTGTCAGGTGAAGTATGTAGTTCAATGAAAATTGATAGCTATCATGTTTTTGCAAGATATGTTGGCAGGGCGAACAAGATCTTCCTGATTTTCCAGACTCTGATTGGTATTCGGAACATGTGCGTGAAAGACAATACTTGCTGCAAATTGTTCAATGTAAAACATGGAATGCTGTCGTCCGAGAAGTGGCCTATTCAGATTACTAGAAAACAGGTTTCTTCCACCACCAGTAAAAGAAGACCAAACAGCTAATGACTTGGTTTTGGATGAAGAAGGGCAATTTTTTAATCCTCCAGTCGATTAAGCTCTACGCTCAAATACTTCACCCAAAGATTTCTTTCAAATGCCCTACGATTATTTTTGTCCGACGTGCGGTCAAGGAGATCCATAAAAAGTAAACAGAGCCGCTGCTCGTCGTGCCAATAAACTAATGTGCATTGTTCAAAATTCAGAGACTCGACGTAGACATACCAAAATTGGAAGAAAGTGAGCAGGCAAAACACTGAGCAGAAAATGAGTGTTATCAAAAACTTATAATCCTGTATTCAGGTATCATAGACAGAAGACTGTTGATTCGAAATAATAGGTGTACCAAAAATTAAGAAGTTTGTTTAGTTCGTTATATTTATTACCTAAGATTATTTTTTACCTATGTTGAATACCGTGTTATTAAAATTTGTTTAAATGATAATTATGTAAGTGCATTATAACTTAATAGTCCTTTTCCTAATTATAGTTTCTAAGTCGAGGTTGATGAAGGAAAGGAAACTGCGGAGTTTGGGGACGGAAGCGTTCTATCAGGTACGAAGAATAAGCACCGGTTGAATAATCAACCCATAAAGACTAGCTCCAGGTTAGCATTGAAACTGAATAAGTAACAAAGAAACGAAGAAAAAAAACACGGAAACAGAAAAACATGACAAACAAAATATATAATATAATGAAAAAACTAAAAATAATATTAAGTTTTTAGTTGGTAATATAAAATTTGAAGAGATAAAATTCATTCAAACAATTTTTTCGTAAGTCTTCAGCAAATTATTCAAGATGGATCCGTTTATAAGAGACTTTCAGTGTGAAGAATATGATACCATAGTTGCTGGAAGTATTGCTGATCTAAATAAGCACAAAATATTTCATATCAACAAGCGAAATACATGGAACAGCTCATACTTTTTCTTGAGATATTGGAAAATGATTTCGAAGTACTTATCCTCACCGAGACACATATTGTAGATGCTCTGGAACTGTATCATATACCCGGATATAATATTCTATATGATAATGGAACCTATAATAAAAATGATGGCGTTAGTATGTATATTAAAGGTGACATAACTTTTAGCCATCACATTATAAACTTGGGAGAAATCAAAGCCCTAGAAATAGAATATCAATTCAATAAAAACACTTCAAGCTGACTTCGGTCTATAGATCTCCGAAATCATCTATAGATAATTTCAATGAAAAAATTTTAACCTTCTTTGCATGAAAATATTTTTGACGTTCCTATTATAGCAGAAGATATCAGTATAAATCTGCTGGCGAAAAATGATCAACAAGAAAATGCATATAAAAACATATTGAGTGTATTCGGTTATAAATCATTTATCAATAAATGTACCCGACCTAGAAGTGGAACTTGCTTGGATCATTTTTCGTAGCGCAAAAATATCCTCCTATCCAGGTGAAATCTCAAATAGAATCGTGATAAACGATTGATATTACTGATCATTCACCTACCGCTTTCACCGTAAATGGAAAAAAACTTAGAAAAAACTCGAAAGGAACAGCATCACCTTCATATATATTATATATCGATCATAAAAAATTCAAACGAGACTTAGAAATGGAAAAGTGGGAAAATGTACATGAAAAATAGTTCAAATGCAAAGACAACAGCTTTCATCGTAATAATTTGTGAACATCTTGAAAATCACAAAAATTTAGTGGTATAAAATACGAGAAAAACCCCAAAACGTCCTTGGATCACAGAAGGACTTCTTCATTGAATAAAAGAGAAAACAAACGCTATAGGATGTTTCGAGAAAATCCAAATGATGAAAACCTGAAATAAAATTACATGCATTACAGAAATAAACTTCAGAAACTTATAAATATCTCAAAAGAGAATACTTACACAGAGGTATCGAAAAGTGGTGGCGAGTCCAAAGCTCTCTGGAACCACGTGAATAGAAATTTGCGAAAAAATTTCAGATCTGATAAAGATATAGAGATGATTAGAAGCCCGAAAATGGGATGAAGAGGATAAAATCTCGATAGCAAATAGCTTCAATGAATACTATAGTGAAATAGGTGCAGAAAAATGTACAAAAAAATAGTCCAAATGCAAAGACAACAGCTTTCATCGTAATAATTTGTGAACATCTTGAAAATAACAAAAATGTTGTGGTAAAAATACGAGAAAACCCCAAAACGTCCTTAGATCACTGAAGGACTTCTTCATTGGATAAAAGAGAAAACAAACGCTATAGGATGTTCCGAGAAAATCCAAATGATGAAAACCTGAAATAAAATTACATCCATTACAGAAACTCTTTTTATCTCCCACAGATCCAATGGAGGTTGAAAAAGTTATATCTGAGCTTAAACAAATAAAGCTCTCAGACGCTGAAAGAGATAAGAAAGGAGATATCTACTCCACTTTCTGATCTCATGAGTGAATGTTTTAGTATAGGATGTTTTAAGAGTGTTTGAAAACGGCATCATCAAGCCGCTACATGAAAATGAAGATAGAACTAAAATTTCGAGTTATAGACCAGTTACCCTCATTTCCAACATTTCAAAAATTTTGGAGAAAGTCATTAAACTGCGAATGGTAAGCTTTCTGGACAAACAGAATCTATTGTCGGAGAGCCAATATGGGTTCAGGAAACACAGATCGACTGAGGACGCAATAAGGGAGTTAACTACGTATATTTACGATCGCATGGATGGAAACGTACCGCTGCTTTGCATATTCATAGACTTATCTAAAGCCTACGATACCATTCCCCATGATAAGCTACTTACTAAGTGGCAGAAATATAGATTCAGAGGTGTGGCATTAAAGTTATTAACAATTCATTCAAATGGTAAGAAACAAGTGGTTAAAATTGGAACGGATTTAAGCGATGAAAGGCAGAATACTTACAGCGTTACCCAGAGAACGGTATTGGGCCCGTTATTATTCAAATTATAAGTGAACGACCTTATTCAAGTGGAACTTTGTGGAAGTGTTATGAGTTTCGTTGACGATACCACAGTACTTTATGATGCCTGCAGATGGAAAAACTACGAAAAATAGCAGAAGAAGATTTCGCGGAAACAGGAAGTGGTTGAAACATAAGCTAACACAATGCAGCAAAATCAGTGAACTTACCTTTCACCTCTTACGAATCTAATCTTCCAAACCAAGGCGCACTGAATATCGACAGGGACACTATCATTAGTGAGGCCACTTCAGGCACAGTCAAATTTTTCGGCATTGTGCTTGACCGACATATGAGGTGAGATCACCACTGTAGTTATATATATATATATATATATATATATATATATATATATATATATATATATATATATATATATATATATATATATAAATAGTACAAAGTGAAATGAATATAAACTATCTGAAAATATTTTATCACGCATTCGTGCCAGTACATCTTACATATGGGAATGTTGGGTGGGAAGGAGTATATTATTGCCATGTGGAACAGTTAAATATTTTGTAGAAATGGATCCTGACAATAAGGTATGGTAACGGGCGCATATTTTCGAGTGAAGAGATTTTCGCTTTGTCAGGAATGCTTGACATTAAACACTTGTATGCTCTGAAAAAAGTAACTCAAGTATTTACGAGTTAGATGAATGTACACCCCATTGATCCTAAATATGATACAAGGAAAAGACTACAAAACACCACGCTCGAATAAAAAAATAGGACAAAGATCCAGCAAATATCTGGCACCACGAGTATATTCGCCAGTACACTTGCGAATTTTGAAAAACTACAAATGTTTCAAAGAGAAAGTGGAGCTTAGGTTTCTTTAAGCCGGAAGAATAGAAATACACAACTTGATTAATCAGCGGAAAACCGAAAGTGCCTAGTTTAAAGACTGAGTTCAAAAATTTCGCGGAGTGACTTGAAAAAAGGAGGAAAAATATCTAAATTGTGAGAAAAAACCTAAATTGTGACTAAAATATCCTAAATTGTGACTAAAATACCCTAAATTGTGACTAAAATACCGGATTTGACTTACGCCCGATTGTGAATAAAAATGAACCTATCGTGACGGACAATTCAAGAAACAAAGTGGCTTTTTGTTTCCTAATTTCACGCTGTGAAACTAACTCTACTTTCAAATAGAAAAACATTCCACGCAAATAAAGTTGTTATAAATTTAAATTTAACATTCTTCGGAATGATCAAGCCTTTGCTTTTTCATTGCTTATTACTCTGTATGTATGAAATCAATTGTGATAAAGTTATACACTATCTCAGCTAATAGCTGGATATAATTTACCTTTCCCAGATTCAGCAATCAAAGGGAGTACGCTCGATTACAATATACTTGACATAAATTTCCTAACTATCCTACATGTATTAAGAGTTACAGCTTTTTGCATTTCTATATAGGTATTCTTATGCAATTCTAATTTCTTAAGGCTATCATGCGTAGTTTTGGGTATTAAACCAGTCGAGGATACGATGACAGGAACAATATCTATTTTTGGAGGTGTCACATCTGCTTGATCTCAATAGCAAGGTCTGTGCATTTGGACTTTTTCTCCTGGAGCTTATTCAGCGGGTTGTTATTATTCGGTATGGCGACATCCACCAGCATTGCGGTTCTGGCTCTACTATCATACACCACTATGTCCGGCCTATTATTCGTCACCATTCTGTCAGTGATAACTGGCCTATCGTAGCATAATCTGATAGAGTCATTTTCCAATACGGGCGCATGTTGATACTTGTAATATGGCTGGAAGGTGTTCAGAAGTCCGTACTTGTGTGCAAGTTTCTGGTGGATAATGTCGCACACTAGATTATGCCTGTGAAGATACTCCGTATTGGCCAGTTGCTCGCATCCGGACGTAATATGCTGTATAGTTTCTGATCTTATATGGCATTTTCTGCACTTATCTGTTTGTAATGTTCCGTCCTTCATTATAAATTTTCTGTAATTGTTTGTTGCGATCACTTGGTCTTGGATGGCCATAAGGAATCCTTCTAATTCTGCGAATAATTCTCCTCTTATCAACCATTTGTTGAAGGCTTCTTTGTCGATGTGTGGTTGATTAATCTCATGGTGATGTCGTCCATGCAATTAATTTCTTGACCATTGCTCTTGATTTTCAGTATCTGATAGGAACGGTAGATTCAGCAGGTCATCTCTGGTAATAAGATTTAGAGTTGTATATCACTTATCAGCCAACGAAACCACTCTATGGAGGTCAAAAGCGAAAGCTTTTGCAGAGAATAATTCTCTTAGATTTTTATCTGTTCGGTGTGTAAATTGACAACATCCATTAATCCGCGTCCTCCTTCTTTCCGCTTCAAAGTTTTTCGTATTACAGACGATTTTGGATGATGATTGTTGTACTTTGACATCATCGTTCGGGTCTGCCTTTGAATACCATCCAGTTCTGTCTTAGTCCATCTGATTATTACGAATGAGTAAGGCAACGCTGGAATGGCGTAGGTGTTAATTGCCTTGACTAGATTCCTATAGATTCAACATCGATTTCAGCAAAGACTCCAGACGCTGACTGTATTCTGAACGAATCTTCTACTTTGATTGTTTTTGGTCTAGCAATCTGGCTTGTTGGTATCCCAGATATTTGTATGTTTCGCCATCTCTCATTCACTGTGTAATATCACCGTTTGGAAGTTGTGTTTTACCATCTATGACTTTCCTCTTTGAATGTTCTGGGTCCTACATTTTTCAATCCTGAATTTCATAAGAACATCTGTCGAGAACTCACAGACAGCGTTCAGTAAATTGCTTCTTGTTCGAAGCATATAATTTCATGTCATCCATATACAGCAGGTTGGAGATTGTATGATAATTCCTTTCTGCTTTTATCCTGAATCCGCATCCTTTTCTATTGAGCATTGAGGACAATGGGTTCATTGCTAAACAGAACCATAGTGGACCCAAAGAGTCTCCTTGAAAAATTTCACGACGTATGGGTTTTCGTCGGTTTTAATTGATTTATTGTTCATGTTGACCTGCAGAGACGTGCGCCAGTGGGTCATTGTTGTCTTCAGGAACTCTACCAGGGCTAGGTGAATTTTGTATATATGTAACACTTCAACAAGCCAAGAATGGGCGGTACTATCGAATGCCTTCAGATAATCGAGAAAAGCTGAATGAACATTCCGATGCCCTACGCGTGCCTGTTTCATTATCACAGAATCGATGATGAGTTGTTCCTTGCAACCGTGGTGTTTCTTTCTGCATCGTTTCTGCTCCTCTGCTAATATATTGTTGTCGTCAAAGTGTTGGTATATTCGATTGGATATGCACGAGGTAAGTATTGTGTAGAGTGTTGGTAGGCAAGTGATTGGCCTATATTGAGACGGATCCTGTGTTCTATCGCTCATAGGTCGCATATATGCTACGTCTTGCGTTAGGAAAGTGGGTGTTTTCTTAGGATGTTGAAGAACATACGTGAGCTGTTTCGATAAGGCTCCATGGAGCTCATTAAACTTCTTGTACCAGTAGTTGTGGATATTATCTATACCTGTGGCCTTCAAATTGTTGATCGCTCGAACTACTGTTGTGATTTCTTCCTCCGTTATTCCATCGAATTCCATATGTCTGACATCGAGGCGTTCTTTTTCATTCGTGATCCATTCCGTATCTTTATTGTGTTCTTTGGGGTTCGACCATAGTGATGACCAATAGTCGGTCAAGCACTGGGCGTCAGGTACTTCTCTGTTATTGATGGTCGCATTTTTGTTATTTCCTTATGAAAATTGGCTGCGTTTTGGAGGAACGTTTGGATTCGGTGTTTCCTTTCAGTACACTTGACGTATCTTGAAAGCCTCTTTGCTTTAGCTTGGAGTTTCTGTTTCAAAGTGTCCTTATACACGTCGATGTGTTGTTTGTGATCAGGGTGTTCTATGTTCGTACCAATTTTCCTATGAATTTTGCGTATATGTGATTTCAAGCGCCTTGAGGGTTTTCTTTAGAATTCTGTGAGGCGACCGATTTCTGCTCTAATATTATCAACATCCTTCTCCAACCATTTTTGCCATGGTAGTTTTCTGACGCTTTTAGGCTCAGCTTGAATCAGAGTTGTGGAGATTTGTTGTTTGTGAAGTCGAAGAACCGCTACTGCTCCACAGTAAATCAAAGTGTGAATCTTCTCCAAGGTGTTCTGGTCGGTATATTCTTCAAACACTGAGTTTACGCTTGCTAGGATGATATTGGCGTTCTTGTTCGTCTTGATTATGGGTAGTTTAGGTCTTTTAGTTGGGTTACTACCACTGAATTCAGTTATTGCTCTGTTGAGTTCTGATCGTGCTAAATACATATATTCGTTCTGCTGATTCGGCTCAGGAGGACGTTCCATGTTAATATTCGTTTCCGTGGCTTCGATGTTATCTGTAATACTTTCATTGACTCCAGCAGGTATACCGTTATGAGTATCATTTTTGCTTCTGAGGTCCATTATGACCTCTTCTCGTAAGCTTTGCAGCATTTCTGAAGAAAGTAGCCTGTTTTTAACGATTGTTCTTCGTTGATCCGAAATTGTCTGCTCGGATATGTGCTGTAATTCAGGATATTTTTCTATGAACGCAAGATGTAACAAGTATCTGTATGCCGTCATTTCCGATTCCAAGTTAGTAATCTTGTAATAGGAACGCATTATGAAGGTATTCATTTCTGGAGTCCACTTCATGCGTTTCCTAAGGAATCCGGCTCTCGTGGTCGTAGGCATAATGGCTTGTGCGGCCGTTGAAACATCAAGAATCGGTTGGTAGGTATTGATGTTATTTCCCACTTGGTTTTGTGTTGCAGTTTATTTGTTAGTGGTAAGATCATTGCTGACTTTTTCTGACAAGGGGACGGAGGTAAATAATTGCAAAAACATCATTACGTAATACTTGAACGGCCTCTTATGCGTCGTTTGAAAGAGCAAATTTGTCGAAAAAATTCATGGGTCTAGCACCATAATAATGTACCATCCCGAAAGGCTATCATTGTGTGGGAATTTTTGACCAAACACTCTACAAATAAAACTGAATAACCCCTTTGTTCACCTTATATCGTCCGACTTTCTTCTTTTTCCAAATCTCAAAATAACGCTTCGTTTTAATCGATAGAAGACATTAAAGAGAATTTGCTGTGAGAACTGAAATCCATTCCGAAAAAAGCGTTAGAAGAATATATTGATGATTGGATTATTCGTTTGGCGTTAAATGTATTATTTCGAAAGGAACCTACTTTGTAGGCAATACAATGAATTTGGATTAAAATAAATATTCTGACATTCATTGACTGATCCCCGGTACTTTTATAGTAAGATAAAATATTGTTTAGCATATATCTACCCCGCCGTCGTAAATCCAGACAGAAAAAATGAGTTCTTATCTGGAGAACAAGAAGATATCTCTCAAACTTGCAAAGTTTTCCAATGCAACTTTCTCTCGTTAACTTAGCCCAGAAGGCATTCGCTAGAGCTTTTGGTGTAACGCGGAAATACTTGTGAAGTTTATATTTCGCAGAAACCGTTTCAATTGTTGAAACCGTTTCCGGCGTGAGAATTATAATGGAAATGTCGTCAAATGGTGTATGCAGAGGAAATTTCGCGCGGAAAGTTAGTTGCCAGAAAATATTCTTTAATATCTGATTCGAGTTGATGCCTTTGTTCGTTCGTATTTTCAAGTTTTCGTATTATTCTTCTCGACTGACAAAAATATCGCGATATTCACAAATAGTTGTTCCATTCTGACATTTGAAGTTTAAGATTATATACACTACGTGTCGTGATCGACGAAACAGAGAACTATGTACGTTTGATTTATTGAAATAAACACCTCAAAAAGTTCGTATCCACAACCATCAATATGGATGATTTTTTTAAGAAATGAACACCTACATCAATTTCTCACCAAATTATATATAGTGCCGCAACAGATTTCAGTTTTTTATAAAAACTAAAAATGGAGCAGATGTGATGCTGCTTTATAATCATTTTATGTATTCAGTGTTTGAAATCAGTTAGTTGGCACTTTGTTTCTGTTTTAAGCACAAATAAAAGATTCAAGTTTTGTGATTCGGCCAAGGAAAGACGACATTCGACTAGAGAAGAGATGTTACGAGCCGTTGGCATGCTTTAAGCTGGGAGCTCACAACGGAAAGTATCCAGGGTTCTGGGAAATAGCCATACATCGTTTATGGTCGCGTTTCAATGAAACAGGTATCATACAAGAACGCCATACAGGTCGTTTCAGGAGTACTACAGTCGCCCAAGACCGATTTTTGGTTTTACAAGCCAGAAGAGATCGTACTACCACAGTATCTCAATTAGCTCAAGAGCTATCACGAGTTCATAATGTACAAATTTCAAACCAAACCGTGAGAAATCGACTGCACAAAGGTCAACTCTAATTCAGATGTCCTTTAAGAGTTCCACAACTGACCCATGGAAATCGCGCTGCTCGTTTAGCTTGGTACCAAGAACACGTAAATTGCGATCAAGAGAGGTGGGACACAGTTCTCTTCAGTGATTAATCTAGATTTAGTCATTATCCTGATTCGGGAAGAATTCGAATATGGAGAGAACCTGGAAAGCAAAACAGTCTCCAGCATGCTCGAGAAGTTGTTAGACAGGAAGGCGGATCAGTGATGTTTTGGGGAGGTATACGCCTTGGTGGAATAACTGACCTCGTTTTCATACAGAACAATCTCACGGGAAATTCTCATTCAAATGAGATAGTTTATCTTGTAGTGGTACCGTATCTCCAAACAATGGGCCAAAGTCTACTCTTTCAACAAAATAATGCCCCTCCTCATCGTGCAAGAGTTGTCTTGAACGTTCTTGAAGAAAATGATATCGATCTTCTACCGTGGCCATCCTGCTCCCCAGATCTGAATCCCATCGAGCATGTGTGGGACACCCTAAAAAGAAATCTCTTGCTTCAAAACGTCTTCCATCATGAACAGGAGCTTCGATTAGCAGTTCAGGGGGCTTGGAATGACTTAGGCCAAAATGTAATAGACAATGTAATATTGAGCATGCCGCGACGATGCCAAAGTGTCATTAATAACAGAGGTGGACCTTCTGGGTACTGAAAAATATAAGTGCTTCCATATCTTTTCGAAAATATTAGTTCTGGATTTTTTTTTGTGTGTAACCAAATTTCGTCATTTTCAAATTTCAATTTTTTTTATAATAGGTGCCTTAGAGAAGTCGAATTTCATTTTGTTTTCTCGAGAATACATTATATAGAATACATCCTAACAAAAATCGAAAGATTTCTATAAATTCGAATCATCAAATTCATATTTTAAAGATATGGGTAAGTGTTCCCTAGACTTTTTGAAGTGTTTATGTAAACTATATTTTCAGAAATTTTATTGATTTCCAATTTATGTTGGAAAACTAAATACCTTATTCTTTATTATACTCGAATTCCTCATTAAATGCTACCCCAAGAATTTATGAATACATTTTGTGAATATTTCGGGAGCAGAAATAATAATCTTTTTTCTAGACAAATATGTTTTGGGAACAGAAGAAGGCCAAAAGTATTTAATTATAGATATAAGGAAATCAATACTGGAAAAGGATCTAATCGAAATGATCATTTTCGGTAAATCAAAAAGAACATTGCAGGCTAACGATAGAAGGAATTTGCTCCATGGCTCTCAAACCGCCTCATATCTTCGATTCATACTCGTTATGTTTCTTATTGAATCTAAACACCTGAGATCTATAATTGCAGCAGGAAATTGAATCTCTGAAAGGACCACACATCTTGGGTAAAAGTTATGTTCGGTGTATCATTATTCGGTGTGGTGGGTTCATAAAACGTATTTATAACTATTGTTTTGGCTAGTTTGGATAATTTCTTGTGGAACATTTCATATCGCTTTTGATCAATTTGGTCGTCTGAAATATTAACATGCAGCCTTCAACTCCATAATTCACACATCGTTTACCTAATCAATGTCGGATAGTAACTTTGAGTCAGAAATTGATTTAAACAAACAAATAGCAATGAATAATCATTTCCCAACATAATTGATTGAGAAAATATTAATATAATAGAAATCGAATTCAGAAACTTCTTTTCACTAGTGGACATTTATCCACATACATATAGAATCATTTCCCCAACTTTAATATAAAGAGTGGGGCAACTACTACGAAAAAGACTCAATAACTGCTAAGCTGTTCGTTTCTGGAAAAACAAAACAGGTCAATTCTAGTCTGAAGGGCGACACCTTTCATCATACGATCCTAAGCAGGTGCACAAAACTTAATTTTTGAATATGGATGATAGGTCGAATGATACCTCATTGAAAAGATCTTTCAATTCTCAACACTCAACACTCAACAAACGTGTAATAATATTTGAGGTTTGACATACTCGGAAGAAGATACATGCTGGTTAGTCAAAAGACGAGTTATTTTCAGTGATTGTGAAATCTGTCGATTTCGAATGAACATTCACCGGAATACTGTTGCATTTTGGGAAAAAATTACTTTAAGCAGTGTTACTTCCACTACATCCGCTCAAATCTTCGAATTGATCAATAAGTTTGAGTAATAACTCATATGAAAGGTTTTAGAATATCTAAAATATTGTGGATGAAACTTTTGCATCATCTGCATTGTGATGAAGATACAGGGTGAATTAATAGAAGGCGATACAGTGTTTGCGAGGTCTGCTGATTTTGGACGGAGTTTCAGAACACGTTTGTTTGGTTTTCAAATAATGGAGCTTATTCATAGAATTACCTACATGTTGTTGAGTAGGGAAGAATTGAAAATTGAGAAATTGAAAAGATAATTGAATTTATCATACCTGATACATTTTATAGGTCAACCTTATATCAATCGAACAAATGTTCACCGCCAACTTCCAAACACAAATACAGATTTCGCTCGAAACGTTCCCGGACATTACGCAGCATTTCAGGGGTTATACGATTACACTCGACTACAATCCGTTGTCGTAAATCCACCAAATCTCTTGGATGAGTAATATTAATTCGACTCTTTGAGTGGCCCCATAAAAAAATCTAATGGTTACAAGTCGGAAGAATGTGGCGGGACATTCTGTAGGGCCTCTTCTTCCGATCCATCGATCAGGAAATTCTCGAACTAGATATTGTCGAACAATGCAAAATGCGGTAGGGGGGCGGATATGCACCATCCTACTGAAACACAACATCCTCTTCTAAATAGCTAGAATCGTCTTCGAAATTTTCAGTTATGGTTCAAGTAGGTGGAGATACATTTCTCCCGTCAGATTTCCTGGTAAGAAAAATGGCCCAATCATATGATTCTCATAGATTTCAGACCAAATATTCAATTTTTCAGGATATTTGGTATATGCTCCACGAAAGATTCTGGGATTAGGGTCCAACAAGAACCGGCATTTATGATGATTTACAGTGCCATTCATTCTGGATGTGCAAGCATATTTGTTTCACTCTATTTCAAAGATGGTTTTTTGTTGAGTTTTCAACACCTGTGGTTTTTCAAATTAGGAGAGAACGCAATAAGGTTAGTACGAATAAAATAGCAGCACGATATACATTCGCATCATAACACAGTTGTTTTATTCCGTTCATCTCGCTGTCGCTGAGTGTGATGCTTCCGTATCGAAAAATACGCTTTGAATCAGTCGCTTTTTACAATTCTCATACGCGCGTTGTGTAATACATTATCGAATCGACAATAAAATCCTACATTCATTCCTTTTCTAATCCATGCCTTAACTAACTTCATCCTGAAGAAAGTCAAGTTCGAGGTTCAACAGCACGCACCACTCTAGTGAGTCCATTCGTTTTCTTACTCAAATCACTTTGTCCTGTCGGCTCGGTGGCGTATGGGATATGATGCTCGTCTCCTACGCAGAGTTACCTGGGTTCAATCCCCACAAAGTCGGTGCGATTTTTCGAATTTTGGAAATCGCTTGAATGTCCATCTTTCGGAGGAGATGTAAAGCTGTCGGTCCTGTCTAACAGAGATATGTTGGACATTAAAAATCCCTTCCCTCGAGAAGAGAGGGGTTCGGCAAAATTCCCGGGTAAAGAGGTGACAGAATTACCCGGCGTGTCATTAGCCGAAAGGCAGAAATAGAGCACGTTAAAGGAAAAACAAACAAAACTTTGTTCTTTATTATAGAAAAAGGTGGTCCTTCGAATATTATTCATTCTCCATTCTCAATCACATTCGAGAAGCAGATATTGCAATGAAAGTAGGGATTGTTTGCGATTTCCTCACTTTTTATCTCACAGAATTGCACTCTGCGGTCGAAGTCATCCTCATTCAAGTCCTGGACCATCTTCATTTTATCCGGATGGAATTTGTTGTTTGAAAACTCCAATGTCCAATAGCTCTTCGACCCACACCAATTTCACTTTCCAATTTTCTTGTACTCAGAGTGGGGTCAATCACTACTTGCCCAAGCAACGCAGTTTCTATTTTCTCATTTCGTATGGGTTTTTGGACATGCTACCTTTTCCTATTCTGGGCAGAGCCTGTTTCTCTAAATTTTTCCACCAACTCCAAAATATACTTGGCACTTACATGTTTGTCATCATGGCGTTCATTGAAAATAGCAGCTGCCCTATTTAGGGTTTAGAAATTACCAAAATATAAAACGCATATTATCAAATACTCAACAATCAATTAGATTTTTTTATACGCCCTTCTTAGGAATAGGCGAACCTGTTACATAACATGAGAGAGCGCCTGGGAAGAATTTAGGTGTCTGTTTACTGGCTCCTTGAAGAGGGCAAATTGCAGGATGTTGGGAAGATTATGGACAGAAATGAGTTCCACAGATCACCGTTCTTGTAAACAAAGGAATTATTATAGAGAGAGGTTCGAGGGGTCACTAATTGTACCGCCACATGATGAGAATTCCTTACCAGCCTAGTGTTGCGGCAAAACATGAGTTTTACTGGAACAAAGTTTTTCAGCTCCTTGGAGCATCTTCCATGAGTATTTGTAAAACAGAAAAAAGTCAGCAACTTGCCTTCTAAGAGCCAGTGATCGATGAGGCTCACAGCCTGTTTTTGCACACTATCCAACATCTGCAACGAATGTTTGGCGCAGATCCCCATACATGGGAACAATATTTCAAGACAGACCGAATCAGAAAAAAAGGATCCCTGAGAAACTTCTGCTTGCAACTGAAAACAATCAGATGTTATAACACCGACCACAACTCGTATTGAACTATTTAATAAAAGAAAGCTACTTATCCAACCCCGCAATTCTTTGGGAAGCTCATATGCAGCAAGTTCATTTAACGAAGCTGCATGCCAAATCCCATCGGAGGGTTCAGAGATGTCGAGGGCTATTGCTCTAGATTCTCCATGCTCTTCCATCGTTGATGTACAAACATTACTGACGTAGGCGATCAGATCTCCTGTTGATCTTTGCCTGCGGAAACCATACTGACGGTCGTTAATAATTCCCTGCAACTCGAGATATTTGATTAGTTCACCGTTTATGACTCTTTCCATTACTTTGGACATATAGGGAATAAGTGCAACAGGGTGGTAGTTTTGTTGTAGGGACTTCTTTCCTTTCTTTGGGATCAGTTGCATTCTCGATATTTTTCAGCTGCTCAGAAAAGTCTGACTATCATAAAAAATCTAAAACAGACGGTTAAGAATGGGTAAAAGGTCAGGAGCACTTTTTCTCAGGACGATTGGCGGTATTTCGTCAAGACCATTTGGCTTCCTGCAATTCAGCAGCTCGAGAGTCCATCTCACAGTACAAACTCTGAACTTGATTTCTGCTTTGGAAGAATTTGTCGGTGGAATAGTCGTTGGTATTGCGTTAGATGAATCTAACACAGAATTGTTTGAGAACAAGAGGGCAAAGAGAACGGCTTTCTCTTTCGGAGATAATGCTATACTTCCGTCTTATCTAACAGGAGGCGGAAACGCAGATTTGCAGAAATTGGCACTGACAGTCTTCGCCATGGTTCAGAACTGTCTAGTTTCGCTTGCCTGATCAAGGAGTTCATTAGTTACCCCTTCGATAAAATTGGCTTCTGTTCTTGCAGTTGTTACGTTGCATTAGCTCTTTCGCAGTTGAACCATGGCTTTTGTGCTGTTGTTCTTTTCATGCAATGAGTGATGTAGAGATCCGTTCCTGCATCAATGATTTCTGTAACAGATTCAGTGGACACATTGGGGCGAGAATCTGAATTGGCAATCATCACAGAATATAAAGTACAAAAAGAATTCACCCAGCTCATCCAAATCAGCACGGTTATAGTGCCAAATGTGTCGGGGTAGTTTAGGTTCTTGGTTTAGCAGCAGCACAATGGTTCCAGTAGCAGATATAAGGCTGTGATCTGAGTTGGCCAGTGGTGCTGAGGCTTCCACTCCAAAATCATCTGGACCTGAAATCAAAAAAGATCTAAGGTGTTAGGGAAGTCGGTTGGGTGATCCGGTATTCTTGTCAGTTCGTCGACTAGCTGCGTTTGATTATAGCTCTTTGCGAAAGTTTCAGCCTGTCTTCCTGCTTCTTCTGTTCTGTTGGAGTGACGGAGCCAGTTGGTGTTGTGAACATTGTCACCCAGAACAATGACCTCAGCTGACGGATGATATGTCTGAATCCAATCCTCCCTATCACCTAGATACTGAAACTGTCTAGGAAAGTGAATATCGTTTGACGACTGATATAGACAGCAGTGTTTTATCTTGCAAACAGATTTCGAACCACGCAAGGTCTAAAGCGTTGTCCTCCATCGTGTCCTCTCTCTGGCATGCATCAACCGATCTGGCGAAACACAGATGCCCCTGTTTGAACCTAAATCTCGTATGTAACTCATACCCATTAAAACATAAATACGTTGTGTCGGTAGTTTGACTTATTTGGGTTTCTGTTAGGACCAGCACATGGGTTTGTTCGTTTTGCAGATGCTGGGGGACTGCATCGACTTTCACGTTGCTGTGCCTCAGTCCTCTGATGTTGCAGAATTTCATCGAGAGTTTGTTTTATTTTCTAGAACGTGAATGAATTATTAAATTCGCCGGAGGATTACTCGACACATCCTCATCATGAACCCCTGGAGGCAGTAACCCCCTCCTGGAGATCCGAATGGGTGACTAATTCAACTCCGGATGATTTTGTCCCAGAAGAGCTCATCATGCTTCGTTGCCAATCGTTCCCACCATGGAAACCGGGCCATCCGCCAGATCCCGAAACTTAGTCACACAGGTGACCAATGCACGAGATTTATAGATGGAGATAATTCCCAACTACTTAATCCATGATAAACTCACCCCATCCTGAGCGTAGCTGTAATTTGAATATCGAATCTGTAATGTAGTAAACATATTTCAAGTTGAAGTAATGTTCTGAAGTAGTCGTGTACCTAAACAATAAATATCGAAAATTTGATAAAATATAGTGCATAATTTAACCAGTTATTATCTGCTTTATCATATTTCGATATTTTTCATATCTTCGCTGGTCAATCACTTCTTCTTATATGGATCAATGCATTTGAGGAATTTAAGGGTGGTTTTACATCAATGAGTTTTTGTAGGTTCTTTCTCGGAGAATCGCTCAACCCGAATTGTTTACAAGCATTATAATGAAGCAAACAATCACATATAATGTGCTTTACCTACACTCGGAGGCAAAATTAGCGGAACACTCGAAAATTTAACCAAATTCGAAGTTCGATATTTTTCCTACTTCTCAACCGATTTAGATGACTTTTTCCGAAAGTTATAGATCAACTCTTCTGCTTTGTAGGAATTATAAGATAAAACAAAAAAATTTGAAAAAAATTTTATACGGGGGCCAAACTCAAAGTGTTTTCTTTGTCAAAAATTCGTAGCACCCTATGGAATTTCGTGGTCCGAGTTGAAACGTACAAATCTTGGTCTGTCAAGACACATCTTCCTACAGTAACGCCCTTCTTGTTTTATGCGTTTATCTCTATTTTTGCAAAATATATTTAATATAAAGTGGAAAATCACCATTTTGGAGAAATTCCATTGAATCAAGAAATTGTCATTAAAATTCGTCTATCAATTTGGAATTTTCTTATTATCACTCAGGCGTGTCGAAATTGTCATTTGCGATTTTTATGTTCGAATTGCATAAGTTATTGATGACAATTTGGTTAATTTGGTGAAAATTAGGAATTCATAGGAGATAAAAGTCGGTAGGTATTAAAATACACAACCGAATTCTGGGACCATTGATAAAACTTTTCATTTACACATGTGCACACCTTTTCTTATCAAATATGAAATACAATACACGTTTTTTGTATATGACCACATTTGCACTTGTTTAAAGAATGAGAGTTTTCCATTCTTTGGTTTGATACAAATTCGATCGGTTGCGGTGTTTTGTGATTCTTTTACTGTTTACGATTCGAAACGGTATTTTCCACTCAGAATGAGAGATTTACCACCAACCTCAGTAGCAAGGGTAGTTACATTGATCGAGGAATGGCGCACCTACCGCTCAGTCGGTACCATGTTGGGTGTCTCGACGTCGGTTATCCATCGAATCTACCGACGTTACAGGGAAACGGGATTGTACGTGAGGAGGAAAGGAAAAGGAAGAAATCGGGCAACCTGCGCTATACATGACCGTTTCATCGTCAATCAAACCATAAGAAATCTCGTCTTACTGCTGTTCAGGCACGTAACCTTTACAAGCAGTGGATAACATTAACGTCAGTGTGAGGACAGTCAGAAGACGATTAAATGAAGTTGATCTGAGATCATACGCGCAAGCAAGAGCACCAAGACTCGATAGAGCCCATCGGGTAGCAAGATTGATGTTTGCTAGGAGCATGTAGCATGGACAATCAATCAGTGGAGACGAGTTTTATTTAGTGATGAGAGCCGATATTGTGTGAATTTCGTGGATGGTAGAGATAGAATATGGAGGCATCGAGGGGAACGGTACAATCAAGTGAACTTCGCAGGAATTGAGCAATACGGTGGAGGGTCAGTTATGATATGGGGTGGCATATGCTTGGGAGTACGAACAGAACTGGAGATTATTGGCAATGGATCACTTAATGCCCATCGGTATATAACAGAAATCTTGGAGCCCCATGTTGTGCCTTTTGCTCCTTATACAGGGAACATTTCCTTTTATGCACGATAACGCGCGCCCTCATACTTCGCGCATAGTGATAGAATATCTCAATGAAGTTGGGATCACACGAATGGACTGGCCGTCGCGGTCACCGGATTTAAACCCGATTGAACACGTTTAGGACATTCTTGGAAGAAGGGTCAACAACGGAATCCAGGCAACGTTGAAGAGCTGACATTGGCTTGAGGGACAACATACCTCAACAGATGATAGACAGCATCATTGGGAGTATGCGAAATGGTATGCGCGCTGTAATAAGAGCTCGGGGGGGTCATACTCGCTTCTAAAATCAAATGTTTTTTTATTGTGGGTCATCATGAACATTTTTCTCAACATGTTTATTTCATTTCACGAGTGTATCGCCAGGATACACACCTGCTCTCAATTTTGGACAGGAATGATAATTATTGTAGAGTGTCACACAAAATAATTCAAAATAAATGTGCAAAATCAACGATTTTCCAGTGTACTTCGAGTTCTCCCGGAGCGTGAAATTGGCCAGTGAATTTCAAAATTTCCATTTCGTTAGATTTCCGCTTCTCTAATTTTGATTTTATTTTTGGCTAACCTCCGATGTTATGCACCTACGCAAGATTGAAAATAAATTCTTGAAATTTGTGACTTTTCGCTTCAAATTGATATCCCTTTTAAAATAATAAATGCATAAAACAAAAAGGCATTACTGTATTACGAATTTTGACAAAAAAACACTTTTAGTTTTGCCCCCGTATAAAATTGTTTTCAAATTTTCTTTGTTTTCTCTTATAATTTCTACAAAGCAGAAGAGTTGATCTATAACTTGCCGAAAAAATCATCTTAATCGGTTGAGAATTAGGAAAAATATCGGACTTCGAATTTGGTTGAATTTTCGAGTGTTCCGCTAATTTTGCCTCCGAGTGTATTTAAAATGGATTTTCATGAAATAAATCAATGAACAATACTTCCAATTGGTACTACTAACCGTAGCAGTTGATGCTCCCAGACAATCCAAAAAAAATTTCAATTATATCTCACAGTAAAGGTGGTGTTAATATATTATTCCTTTATACTACTCAATATCGACTCAAAATTCTTGAAAATAAATGAAAATAATACTTTCGAGAATTCACTATGCCTAATCATGAATTAAGTCTTTTAAAATAGAAGCAAATAAAGCTAAACTGTTACCTATCCTCGTATTACTTTCTGAGCTATCCCCAAATTGAAACTTATAATATTCAGTAAATAGCATGAGCTAAATGAAATTGAAAGTTTGTCTCCAAAAGAAAATCTGGAGCAACAGATGGCGTTTAGAATGTGACTTCTCCGGCGCGATGGTGATATTCAAGGTACACTCACAGCCTGAGTTATCTCTGCTGTAATCGGCAAAACAAGTATTTATCCTGAATTCAAAGGGCCCTCGCGAGTAATTTTCTGTGCGCATGTGACAGGTGTATTGATTCTGCGCCCCATTCTCTCCAGATATAGCATCCAGAGTGCCTTCTATATAGATATAATTTAAAATATCATCCCTGTTTTATACGAAGCCAGTACATAAAAGTAATCGTTAGTCATTTTGATTGTAATTATGCTTCGTGAAGCGGGACTCTGTTGCGAATGGGGCCGCTTGAGACCAAGAAGTTGCTGAACGTAAGACATTATAACGCGGTACGGGATATATTTTAATACTTCTCTTTCCGAGGAAGTCAAGGATCATCCCTTTGTTTAATAAAGTCCCCAAGGATTGTCTTTATTGACACAGAGAATAAGAAAACTAAGTCAATATTACATCCAAGCAATGGAGTTAATTTTTTCAGTAATAGCAAAATATACTATTTAACCAATTACTAATAGATAGTTGATTCCGCCGTTACTAGGTGATAGTTATTAAATGATAATGATAATGAGAAATTCAACTATGTATTATATTATTACCAGAGATTTATTGAAATATCAGGATTGCAATTTCGTTCCCTCGACCATTTTCAGCTGACAACAAGTATTGAACTGAAATTGAAAACACATACATATATAAACTGGTAGATACAAAATAAATAATAAATAAGGGTGCAAATGAGAGGTGGTAAAATAATTATGATAAAAGCAGGTTTTATTTTAAGATATCAAATATGGACGAATGAACCGGGCCATACTGATCGTTCGGAAGATTATCTCTATGGGGGGTTTGTTAGAGTTCGAAAATTTGGTGGACTCCAAGAAGACTAATCATCGTCCCTTGGATATTCTGTGAGAAGTTTGAAGTTGATCTATCAGTGGAAAATGATGGCCATTTTCGATACAACGAGAAGCGAAAGTAGAATCATCGGTTCTTTTATTATTGTAATCTGATTGATGCTCTAACTTTGAATGAATGCCCAGTTTAACCTATTTAGACGCCTCCACAATCCATACAGGACAACTTGTGAACTTCAGTATTGTCAAATCTATCAGTTTCATCTCTAATTTTGAAAAACTCCTGAGAGGTATCATTTGGGTCGTGAAATCTTCTTTTTTATGCTGTTTCGAAATGACATTTGCACTATTTTTGCTGATAGGAGCAAAATATGTTGATTAAATATATTTATTTGTATTAGTTGATTCTATACGTCGGTAAATATTGTGATATGCTATTTGCGTTCGTTTTTAATAACTATTTTTCTAATAGTTGATACTTTATCGGACATATTTTTCTCGGTAATGACAGAGAGAACGCTTATGAATCATCGAGTTAAGCGTAGTATATTTATGAGATTTTGGGTGTGTTGAGTTATAAGAAATGCAAATATCAGTAAAGATTGGTTTTCTATATATCAAAACTTAAAGTGATATTTTTATGAATGATTGTATGGTCTGAAAAGTAAATCTGGTTATCGACTCATCTCTTTATTTTGAATTTAATTTTCGAGTGAATGCTATTGATGTAAGTTAACAATTGGTGTAGTTGTCTAGCGGTTCATATGAAACATGCTAGTATATTATCTATAGTATGGGTGATTCACCAGTGGCGCGATGCTATGTAGCTCGTACACTCTTGTTCGAACGGAATTGTATTTAGCGTGTAAAATTCTCTTTCAGCAATTTATTTTGAAGTCAACAGGGTATCTCAATTTTCTGAAAAAAAAACTAGGGAGGAAGACCACTTTTTTGTTGAAGATTCGAGAGCATCCTAAACTCTGCTATAATGTCTTAAAGTAATAAGTTTTTTGGTGAGTTGTTTCGTCACAATATTTTTCTTTTCGAAAAAATTCATGGAAATAGTCTCTCGCAACATCGCATGCTTCTTCGGCCAGAGAAGATGAATACTTTTTTCCTTTCGTTTCCTTATTGCCCAACGATAGCATCACTGATGAATTCAAATAGATTATCCTCCTTTCATCAGGATTGACTCAAAAAGCATAGAATATTGTAATTTTAAAAATATAATATCTTGATTTTTCAAATGGAACAGCCAGTATTTTATTATTTATGTCAACGCATATTGTGCCATAGTTTTGCAGAAATAACCATATCTTTATCTTCGTCCATTTTCGGAATAAAAAAATAAACTAAAATGATTAAAATCAGAGGTTACGAAAGAACAGTGTATTAGTACATATCGATATACTTGATCAGAGAAATGGAGATATCTTAAGGTAGTCGTGTATGAAATACGTAATAGATTGGTGTTTGGTGAGATGGTCTACAAGGTGTTGAACAATTTCAACTTCCAGTGTTCGAAATGATGCCCCTTTCTTTGTAGACACAATTCAATTCTTCAGAGGAAAGACCGTTGAACTCTCGACATCATTTGCGGATTAACTGACTGAAAGACGCCGACTATTGTATGTCTCATATCCAATTGATATGGAATCTGGTAAACGATGCCTCAATATAACCCCAAGAAGAAGAAGAAAAATCTAGACTTGTAAGGTCCGGAGACCTAACTGGCCATCTAACAGCACCACCTCGTCCTTTCCATTTGTTTGGAAATACATGATTCAAATGCTTCCTAGCCTTATGTGAGTAATGTACCTGTGCTACATCCTGTTGAAACCACAAATCTTGTCTTATGTGCTCAGTTACATCAGCAAGTAACATTGGTAGATGATTTTGCAGAAAATCTAAATACATTTCACTATTGAGGTGCCCGTCAAAAAAGTGCGACCCAATTAGATCTATCTACTATAGCGGCCCATACATTCAAGGGCCAACGATGATGCTGATCTATATGTCTCATGAGGTGTGGATATGCCGTGGCGTAATAATAAAAGTTGTGCCTGCTAACAAGCCCATTCTTGTGGAAACTTGCCTCCGAGAAAGAAACTCTGCTAAACATATTTGGTTTTTCCGCTACATTATCACTTCAGTTCTTGGTGCAGCCGTACATGATTTGCATGAAATTTATTCGCTTTTAAGATTCTTTGGACGGAAGTTTGACATATATCTGTTAACTGAGAAATCTCGCTTTAGCTTTTATATGGGTCCTCTGTCACTGTCAACAAAACTGATAACAGGTTGTCTTCAGCTGCAGCAGTTTTTGGTTTTCATGTTTTTTGTAAGCGATATTACCCTTTCGATAAATCTAACTACAAATTTCTCAAAGCATCTTGCATCAGGATGCCTCTTGTCAGGAAACCTTCGAGCATAAACGCTACTTGCTAACAAAGAATTTCTATCACACTCACCCAAAATAAAAATCATATCAACCATTTCTTCTTTGGAGAACTTCATGGCAGTCAACTGAGAAAATTGGGTTCAAACCTCACTATAACAATGTTTAATAACGAAACACTGATAAGTTCACCATGTAAAATGCAGAATATGATATGTCCGGACACCTGACAGAAGGCACAAATGAAAAATGTCAACTTATATCTCGATTTACGTTTTATCATTCGTTGAAAGAATTATCTTGTTTAGGCTCAATTTTGTGCAACTTGAATCATTACAGAAAAAAACTTCTGTGCAAATAATCATGCATGCTGATTAGTTTAATACGGTTTGTAGAATTTTCATCGAAAATTTCTACAAATAATCGAATATTTCGAAAATGATCGAAGATAAAGATAAGGTTACTTCTGGTAAAATATAGCACAATATTTTATGCGTTGACATGAATAACAAAATACAGGGTGTACCATTTGAAAAAATCAAGATATGATATTTTTAAAATTACAAAATTCAATACTTTTTGAGGCACTCCTGAATGAAATGAGGATAATCTATTTCAATCCATCAATAAAGCTATCCTTGGGCAATGAGAAAACGAGACATATTACTTAAAGACATTAAAGCAGAGTTTATGCCGCTCATGAATCTTGAACAAAAAAGTAATATTCCAATTTGAAAGAACCACCTAAGATTTTGTTATAGTAAATTGGGATACCCTGTTTACTGCAAAATAAATTGCTGAAGTAGATTCTTACTTTCTAAATACAATACCGTTCGAACACAAATGAAATTATCAAGAGTGTACGAGCTACAGAGCACCGCGCAACTGTTGAATCACCCAGTATATCTATACCAAAAATGTTTTAGTTTTGATTTGGGGGAATGAAATGTGATATCTTCAATATACGCCATGAAAATGTTTGCTAGTAAAGGGCTCTATCGAGATCGCATCAGTAGATCGTGAGGTTGTTCATAGAATTTGTTATTGAATTTGAAATAATGCTGTTGTGAACACAACGTGAGCAAAAACATGAAATCATTTCGTATAACCGGATTAACTGGTCACCTTATGAGCGAAACATTCGAAGGGTATGTATTTCGTTGTTTCGTAATTTTATAGGCAACCACAGCAACGTGTAGGTTTCGATAGTTTCATTGCGTGTAGGTGTTTGTTGAGTTGATGTCCCGTCAATTTGGTTGCGGCCCCTTCATGAGCCTCACAATATTTACAAATTACTATCACTCCCCCAATTGTTAACGATATGTCGGCACAATAATCAATTGCTGGATCATAGTGGAATGCAGCTCGTTCAAGAATCACAGGAGCACTGCGTCTGCGGATTCACTCAATTTCATTATGTCGTGCTTGCTGTTGTTGTGTTTGATGGGCACGAACTCGTTGCATTCCAAGCCTATTCTCTTGATCTGTCTCTCTCTGGTCATAAGTGCGGTTAGTACGTGAGGTAGCTCTTCGCACATTTGATTGACTGCGATGACCAAAGTCAGGTCTTCTTCTCCTCGACATCGTAAATTGTAATTAATCAAAGTATGAAAATTTCACGATAACTTAGCAGTAGAGTGTCAGAATATCAACAAAAAAAAGCACAATACTTGGAATGTCACTATCACAAAGGATCACTAAGGTAAAGAAATTTCTCTCGCGGTAATCTTCACTCACGAAGATAAAAGAGAACACTCATAGATATAGTAATACTTTTTTCCATGTTCTGAAGTGCGACAGGATGGATTGACAATCTAATGTCAAATATTATTCAATTTAATTTGTTACAAAGCTTAAGATTAATCAATTTTTAACAACTGAAGTTAGCTCAAATTAAGTTTCACAAAGCGGACCAAATTGACAATCAGTACTACTAACGATCTATTACATTTTGTGACTATGCAATTTTGTCGCGTTAGCAATTCACTTGTGTTGAGTTTCGAACGCGACATAGTTGATACTTGATAGATATGAACAGCAATTGATTTTTATATTTCTACAAAGAGAGAACATAAATGAAATACCCTAGATCGAACCATAAATATCCAAAACCATTAAGAACAGCTCTAAAAGATATTTCAACGACAATATATATGTACATATATATATATATATATATATATATATATATATATATATATATATATATATATATATATATATATATATATATATATATATATATATATATATATGTAAATGTAATATAATTTGCTGACAATTTTGTCATATAATAAAATATGAAATGAGATTCTGAGCTGTATAAACTGATGAGAAAACCTATTACTCTACCTCATTATTTTTTCGGAAAGAAACCTACGAAGAATATTATGACCTAATTCCCAAAAGAAAAAATTTGACAAATATGAACCTGAGATTATTTGTGAAAATGTCAAATATAAACTTTATTTTGATGAAACAATTCTTTGCAACAGAGCTGATAAAACGATAACATATATAATTGATATTGCTATACCCGACACATAATATACAAAATAAATACAATGAAAAATTTCTAAATATATGATGCTTGGCGACGAGATTGAAAATATGTGGAAAATGAAGAAAATATTTATTCTACCGATTATTATTTCCACAACAGGTGTTATTCCTAGAAATCTTCACAAAAGTATTGAGATTTTGGGTCTGAAGAAAAATTTGTTTGAACAGTTACAAAAGATAACAGTCATCAAATCTTGTAATATTCTTCTTAGGTTTCTTTCCGAAAATAATAATGAGGTAGAGTCATAGGTTTCTCTTTAGTTTATACTGCTGAGAATCTCATTTCATATTTTATTTATTCGTTTATATAAATGTAATATAATTAACTGTCAATTTTGTCATATTTATATTCAGAGCAGTATTCTATTCGATCGTTCACCACTTCACACAAAGGAACTATTAATGAGTAACATTCAGTGTTACTTGACTAAGGTCCGTACACTGGATTTTTCCGGGGAGAAAGCCTCTGGCACTACTCGTTGGTACATTGATATCATTGTCTGATGATGCTATAGTATGTATATATTCTGGTAGATTGATATATTCTCATAACATTTAACAGTATAACGTTATCCTAATATATAATTATTCCAGGATATGTTTTGATTTTAATCATTGCCTGGCAATGGTATTAATTACCGGATGGTGGATTTATATTTTTCATGAAATCAGTTTGATTGCATGAACATATATAGGCAACTCGTCGGGGTATATATATATATATATATATATATATATATATATATATATATATATATATATATATATATATATATATATATAGATTGACTGGTTTTCTTGATATTAGAGCTATTCTTAATGAACAAATATATGGGCAACTCGTCGGGATATATATATATATATATATATATATATATATATATATATATATATATATATATATATATATATATATATATATATATATATATAGATTGACTGGTTTTCTTGATATTAGAGCTATTCTTAATGGTTTTGGATATTTATGGTTCGATCTAGGGTATTTCATTTTCTCTTTGTAGAATGTCTGTGATTTCTGACAAATATAAAGATTTCTTTAAATGATTATGGCGTTTGATTTGTTTGCTTTGGTTAAAACTAAATTATTGCTTTGCATTTTTTAAATTTGTTGTTGTTCGCTTAATGCGAAGAAATTGTTGTAACTAAAGCAGACAAATCAAACGCTATAGTAATCTATCGAAATCATTAGATGTATCAAAAGTCAAAGCTTTGCTTCAAAAAGGCAACATAACTGAAATACAGAATGATGGAACCATAGATATCCTAAAACGTTATGGTTGTCAAGAACAACCATTTTAATACCTGTTGTAAAGTTTCTGCCGATATAAATTCAAATGTCCCATTTTGGAAGCACCAGTGAAGCAGAAATAAATTGTTCTATACAGAATTCTATCCCAAAAATACAAGTAAACCCTCAGCTCGATTTGGAATCAGTTCAGTAAATTCTGCAAGGAACGGACGTTAGATTTGGATAAACTGCATTCTATTGACAATATTTCAGAAATTTTTATGGATTGGGGTTTCGATATAAAACAAAACAATGTAAAACACAACTGCGAAAATGATGCAGAATATGTATTTCGACTTTCAACCCCTTTACCGATTCAGCATTTAGAAAGGCTCGTGAAGCTCGCAATTCTGGAAGGAATATGTTACAAGGGGGTGTGGCACTTAGTCTATTCATTGGAGAAAAACGGTTGCATCTAGCAGAAGAGGCAATAGATTTTGCTGTACGAAAATTGGAAAAATACAACATTTCGATGGAACGAATAATTCGTCGAAAGAAACGCATGCCCGGTGAGTTAGCATTGTTACATACTGAACTTACACTTAGAGCGGAACGCCAAAATGACATGTATTGACAGATTCAATATTGAATTCGAAACAGAGTAAAGTTGATTGAAGACGTAGCTTTATTTTTGAGGTTGTGCAGTCAAAGACCTTGCTTTCGGCAACCACTGAACAGTTAAAATTTGATATATCAAAATTTACTAACCTTTACGATGAAGTATCAAAAACAGAACTCCTTTTAGAAATACCAAGATTTAGAAGACATTTAAAAGAGGCTGATAATACTGTCTCTTATTGGGCGACACTGGATTTTTTGAAATTCATTGTGGAATGGGATTTTAGAGAATTTCTTCCGAATCTAACGATCGCATTCATAACAATATGTGCATCAGTTGCTTCATGTGAGAGAAGTTTCAGCAAATTAAAATTAATTAAAAATTATTTGCGGTCTACAATGACTGAAACCAGATTAAACAATCTTGGTATTTTAACGATAGAACATGAAGCAACACAAAATATAAATTTTGAAAACATGATTTCGGAGTTCGCTAGTGTCAAAGCTGAAAGGAAGAAATTTTAATTTTTAACAAACTAAATTTGTTTCACATAATAAACAAATATGTGTAATAGGTACTTGTATTTTAATAAAACGTAAATGATTATAACTTTTATATTTTAACAGTTTCGATTGTGTTTTAGGGTGACACCTATGAAATCCGCCTCGGGTGCCACCTATGCTAGCTACGCCACTGGTCTTAGGAGGGATCTTCTTCGAATCGACATTCAAAATTTCGGTCTGTTTGTCCTACTTGAGCTTTTAGACATTCATTACATTCAATTCTGTTTATTTAAGACTATATAAATTGTAAAAATAATTGCTGAAGTTATAAGAGGGAGCCAGTGTTAGTTAGACATGTAAACACCTCAAAAAAGTCTAGAGAACAGTTCCGAATATCGATATATCGTATCCAGAACGATCAATATGGATCATTTTTTTGTAAGAAATGAACACCTGCATCAATTTCTCACCAAATTGTGTAGAGTGTCGCAACAGATTTCAGTTTTTTATAAAAAACTAAAAATGCAACAGATGCGACGCTACTTTATAACCATTTCATGTATTAAGTGTTTGAAATCCGTTAGTTTGCACTTTGTTCCTGTTGTAAGCACAAATAAAAGATTCAAGTTTTGTGATTCGATCATGGAAAGACGATATTTGACTAGAGAAGAGATGTTACGAGCCGTTGGCATGCTCCAAGCTGGGAGCTCACAACGGGAAGTATCCAGGGTTCTGTGAAGTAGCCCAAGTGTCATTAACCGTTTATGGTCGCGTTCCAATGAAACAGGTAACGTAGAAGAATGCCATACAGGTCGTTTCAGGATTAATACAGTTGCCCAAGACCGATTTTTGGTTTTACAAGCTAGAAGAGATCGTACTACCACAGCATCTCAATTAGCTCAAGGGCTATCACGAGTTCATAATGTACAAATTTCCGACAAACTGTGAGAAATCGACTGCACGAAGGTCAACTCTACTCCAGACGTCCTTTAAGTGTTCCACAACAACACTTTAACTCGGATCAAGAGAGGTGGGCCACAGTTCTCCTCAGTGATGAATCTAGATTTAGTTATTATCCCGATTCGGGAAGAATTCGAATATGGAGGGAAACTGGAAAGCAAAACCGTCTCTAGCATGCTTGAAAAGTTGTTAGACAGGGAGGCGGATCAGTGATGTTTTGGGGAGGTATATGCCTTGGTGGAAGAACTGACTTCGTTTTCATACAGAACAACCTCACGGCAAATTCTTACGCAAATGAGATACTTTTACCTGTAGTGGTACCGTATCTCCAAACAATGGGTCAAAATTCAACAAGATAATGCCCCTCCTCATCGTGCAAGAGTTGTATTGAACGATCTTGAAGATAATTATATCGATCTTCTACCGTGTGATCCTGCTCCCCAGATCTGAATCCCATCGAGCATGTGTGGGACACCCTAAAAAGAAATTTCCTGCGTCAAAACGTCTTCCATCATGAACAGGAGCTTCGATTAGCAGTTCAAGGGGCTTGGAATGACTTAGGCCAAAATGAAATAGACAATTTAATATTGAGCATGCCGCGACGATGCCAAAGTGTCATTCATAACAGAGGTGGACCTTCTGGATACTGCAAAATATGAGTGCTTCCATATCGTTTAGAAAATATTAGTTCAGGATTTTTTTTGTGTTTTACCAAATTTCGTCATTTTTCAAATTTCAATTTTTTTATAATAGGTGCTTTGGATAAGTCAAATATTATTTTGTTTTCTTGAGAATACATGATTTACAATACATCCTAACAAAACCGAAAGATTTCCATGAATTCGAATCATCAAATTCATATTTTAAAGATATTGGTAAGTGTTCCTAGACTTTTCTGAGGTGTTTATATTTATTTTGGTTTCTCTTTAATGGATTTCGATTATTCTGAAACATTACTCAGTGCTGGTGGATTACTGGATTCGATTTTGTGTGTTTATTTCTTGGCGCAGTGTAAGATTGATCTTTCCTCAGTGTTTTAGTCTATACATTTTCCATCAAATAAATACGGATAACATTACGTTATGTCAAATATTGAAGTATTTCTTCAATGAAGATTGATATAGAGCATCTACTGATTCGTAAGGGGATTATCCAAGACGTTTCGAAAGAAACGTCAGTAATCCATTTTGAACAAACATCGATTCCCAATAACGAGGCGTGAAATTCTAAGGCACATTTCGAACTGAAATTGGCGATATAGATGGATCAGATGAACTACATAAATAAACACCTGATGATTCATCATTTCAATCGATAACTCACAGTCTATTAACCAGAGCTCTCAAAGGATACGAGAATTGGGCCACCCAAGCGCCCCTACAGTGTTTACACTTTTCCGCATACATAACACTGTTTCCCCAGTCTCGTCTGATAAAGTTGACATAGTCAACAGGCAGACTGGGACTCAGTCAACCGAGTGGTAATGTATTCAAGCGGGATGGCCACGTGCGCAAACAGAGGAAATAATGGCAATAACGGTTTTAAGTTACGAATAAACGATTTTCTGCATATGAGAAATACAAGAATGGATTTTATGGGAAAAATTTTTACACGATAATAATTCTAGACTGAAACTTTTGAATTAAAATATCGCAAAAATTGTGACAAACATGACTATGGATATTGGCAATGGAAGTTAAGACTACAAAATTTTGCATACTTGCATTGTAGACCATTATGCTCAGGTTTTACCCGCACGAATGAAAATTGAGATAGCTATGATCAATACTAAACTTTTAATTCTAACGAACAGTTCTGGAAATGCTTCGTTTCTAAGGTACAGGGTGTTGAAAGTTCTTTCTTGTTTTCGTTATACCTTTTATAATTTTCGAGCTATTGAACCAACATTCTGGATATAAGTCATTTCTCGAATTGTAATCTCCAGATGAGCCAGATTTTGAAGAAATAAACAGGGTGATAGTGTTTTATCACTCAAGCTCTGTTTTGTGTTTCTTAATTTTTTTTAATGTCCTTCTCGTTTCTTATTTCAATTTTTTCGTATTCTGTTCTTCTTTGTATCTGCTACCGTTTCTGGGGAAAACGCACTTCTTTGAAATGGGTCATCAGAAGTTGATTGGAAAAGGAATCACGAAACTGTTCTCAAATATTGACAAGATTTAACTAATAACGTTTCTTCCTATGAGAACTGTTCCAGCAGTTGAATGTTTTGTCAGAAGAGCAGTTTGTATCTGTAATAAATGAACCTATTAGGATTCAAGGTGATAGTAAAAGTTGTTTAAATCACAGTTTGGTGAAAAACATTGAGGATTGCATTCCAATCATTTGGAGGACTCATGTACCCAATCATTTTTCCATCATTCTCTTTGTCCGGGAGGTTGTGGAATTTTCAGAAAATGGTTGTAATATAAACACCTCACAAAAGTCTAGGGAACATTTCTGAATATCGATATATCGTATCCAGAACGATCAATATGGATGATTTTTTTTATTTCTCAATTTCTCACCAAATTATGTAGAGTGCCGCCACAGATTTTAGTTTTTTTATAAAAAACTAAAAATGCAGCAGATGCGACGCTGCTTTATAATCATTTCATGTATTCAGTGTTTGAAATCAGTTAGTTGGCACTTTGTTTCTGTTGTAAGCACAAATAAAAGATTTAAGTTTTGTGATTCGACCATGGAAAGACGACATTTGACTAGAGAAGAGATGCTACGAGCCGTTGGCGTGCTCCAAGCTGGGAGCTCACAACGGGAAGTATCCAAGGTTCTGGGAAGTAGCCCAAGTGTCATAAAACAATTATGGTCGCGTTTCAATGAAACAGGTAGCGTAGAAGAATGCCATATAGGTCGTTTCAGGAATACTACAGTCGCCCAAGACCGATTTTTGGTTTTACAAGCCGGAAGAGCTCATACTACCCCATCATCTCAATTAGCTCAAGAGCTATCACGAGTACATAATGTACCAATTTCCGACCAAACTGTGAGAAATCGACTGCACCAAGGCCAACTCCACTCCAGACGTCCTTTAAGAGTTCCACAACTGACTCATGGAAATCGCGCTGCTCGTTTAGCTTTATGCCAAGAACACGTAAACTGGGATCAAGAGAGGTGGGCCACAGTTCTCTTCAGTGATGAATCTAGATTCAGTTATTATCCCGATTCGGGAAGAATTCGAATATGGAGGAATCTGGAAAGCAAAACGGTCTCCAGCATGCTCGAGAAGTTGTTAGACTGGGTGGTGGATCACTGATGTTTTGGGGAGGTATACGCCTTGGTGGAAGAAGTGACTTCGTTTTCCTACAGAACAACCTCACGGGAAACTCTTACGCAAATGAGATAGTTTCACCTGTAGTGGTACCGTATCTTCAACCAATGGGTCAAAATCCACTCTTCCAACAAGATAATGCCCCTCCTCATCGTGCATGAGTTGTCTTGAACGTTCATGAAGAGAATGATATCGATCTTCTACCGTGGCCATCCTGCTCCCCAGATCTGAATCCCAACGAGCATGTGTGGGACACCCTAAAAAGAAATCTCCTGCGTCAAAACGTCTTCCATCATGAACAGGAGCTTCGATTAGCAGTTCAGGGGGCTTGGTATGACGTCATTTTCAAATTTCAATTTTTTTTCATAATAGTTGCTTTGGAGAAGTCAAATATTATTTTGTTGAGAATACAATATATACAATACATCCTAACCAAAACCGAAAGATTTCTATAAATTCGAATCATCAAATTCATATTTTAAAGATATTGGTAGGTGTTCCTAGACTTTTCGAGGAGTTTAGATTCTCTTGTATTGCCCATCACACATCTAACTAATCTTATTCTAAATAAGGGTATTTTCCCGAGTGCATTTAAAACTTCATTGGTGATACATCTACATAAGGGGGGCGATGGGTCGTATTGTATCAACTACAGACCGATATCACAGATTTCTACCCTGGCTAAGGTTTCGGAGAAGGTTTTTGAGGATAGACTCACAACTCATTAAATCAATAACAACTTGATATCTGATTTGCAGTACGGTTCCAGGGAAAAAAGATCGACACAGGATGCTATTGCTACAATTACCGAAGAAATTCATTATGCATTTTGATCGATTCAGCAAAGGCATTCGATACTGTAGATCATAGTGTCTTATTGAGTCTATTGGAGAGGTTAGATTTCTGGGAGATCGGGCTGGGGTTGATGCGAAGCTATCTAACAGATAGGAAACAGATGGTGAGGTTGGAGAGAAATGTTTCCAGTGGGTTGTGCGATGTTGAGTGTGGGGTTCCGCAAGGATCAGTATTGGGGCCTGTACTTTTCACTATTTATTTGAACGACCTATTGTTATTGAAGACGAAGGGTTAGATTGTCAGTTATGCAGACGATACAATAATTTTTTATTCAGGCGAGAACTGGCAAGAGCTCAAATCAACTATCCAGGTGGAGTTTATGATAATTAAAAATTGGTTAACTGATCATTCATTAACAATGAATTTCGACAAAAAATAAGTATATTTCATTTTGAATCGATCAGCGTTCTCTACCTGATGATTCGCCACTCGTTTTTCGGAATGGGCTGTCAAATTTTGAAATACCTAGTACGAACAAATGTGAATACTTGGGTATCGTCCTTGATTCTCATCTCGGTTGGGATGCGCATGTTACCAGATTGGTTCTTAGACTTAGGGTGTGGTATCAAAATCTAAATAACTGTCTAGCATCCTTGATACAGAGCACTTAAAAATTGTTTATTTTGGGCATTGGCCGAGTCTCAGCTCCGGTATGGAATTGTTCTTCTGGAAGTCATATATAAAAAGGATATAGCATTTTCTTCTGAGTTGTTGTACGATTTGTCGAGCGTATGGAATGTTAGGCAGTTATTTTGTTCCGCAGTTTTGAGGCATCTGAACAATAATATGGAGAAACAGGTACTCATTACTCATACGTCTGGCACCCGATACAGTCGGTATTCCCTCGTTGTTCCTAGAGTTGGTAAGACGATTAGTCAGAGATGTCACTACATTTTGGGACCTGGAATATTCAATGCCATTGGTATTGAGAAAAACAATGAATAGAAAAAGTTTGGATTCAATTTAAAGAAATGGTTGCAGACTAGACAAAGAAATCTGATTAATAGATTTGAAAAATAATAAATGAAATTTATTTCAACTTTTCATGCATTTGTGATCTGAGTTCCGTCTTGTGTGTGCTCCTTTCATTCAGAAGGTGGCCTTATTACTTTCTGGATGATGGTCGAATGAGAACCTGATTCGATGATTTTATTTTGAATTAAATTAAGGAGTATATTAAATTCTAATGTTTTCTTTATCAAACACTCACCACAGGTTACTCACCTTTGTGAGTAGAAAAATCTCTATTGTGTTTTGAAATTTTACCTTTCTATTTCGAGTTATCGCTTTTGCAATAATTTGCACTTAATGTACATGAATATTTTTAAGGTTTATCATACCAATATTTGTGAAGAAATCAAACCTATAAAGATGCAATCAAAAGAAATAGGCTCGATTACAATATACTTGACATAAATTTTCTTACTATCCTACTTGTATTGAGAATTACAGATTTTGCATTTCTATATAAGTATTCTTATGCAATTCTAATTTCTTAAGGCTATCATGCAAGCTTTTAGGTATTAACCCAGTAGAAGAAATTATGACAGGAACGATATCTATTTTATCGAGGTGCTACATCTGCTTGATCTCAATAGCAAGGTGTGTGTATTTGGACTTTTTCTCCTGGAACCTATTCAGCACGTTGTTATTATTCGGTATGGCGACATCCACCAGCATTGCTGTTCTGGCTCTCTTATCATACACCACTATGTCCGGCCTATTATTCGTCACCATTCTGTCAGTGATAACAGGCCTATCAGAGTATAATCTGATTTTTCATTTTCATTTTCCAATACGGGCGCCGGTTGATACTTGTAATATGGCTGGAAGGTATTCAGAAGTCTGTACTTGTGTGCAAGTTTCTGATGGATACTGTTGCACACTTGATTATGCCTGTGAAGATAGTTCGTTTTGGCCAGTTGTTCGCATCCGGAAGTAATATGCTGTATAGTCTCTCATCTTATATGGCATTTTCTGCATCTATCTGTTTGTAATGTTCCGTCCTTCATAATAAATTTTTTGTAGTTGTTTGTAGCTATCGCTTGGTCTTGGATGGCCATAAGGAATCCCTCTATTTCCGCGAATAATTCTCCTTTCATCAACCATTTGTTGGATGCTTCTTTGTCGATGCGTGGTTGATTAATCTCATGGTGATGTCTTTCATGCAATTCCTTTCTTGATCATTATTTATTATCGTGGACCTATGCACTATCTTAGCTGTTAGCTGGATATAATTTACCTTTCCCAGATTTAGCAATTAAAGGGATAGGCTCGATTACAATATACTTGACATAAATTTCCTAACTATCCTACATGTATTAAGAATTACAGCTTTTGCATTTCTATATAGGTATTCTTATGCAATTCTAATTTCTTAAGGCTATCATGCAAAGTTTTGGGTATTAAACCATTTATTATCGTGGACTTATGCACTATCTCAGCTGTTAGCTGGAAATAATTTACCTTTCCCAGATTTAGCAATTAAAGGAATAGGCTCGATTACAATATACTTGACATAAATTTCCTAACTATCCTACATGTATTAAGAATTACAGCTTTTGCATTTCTATATAGGTATTCTTATGCAATTCTAATTTCTTAAGGCTATCATGCAAAGTTTTGGGTATTAAACCAGTCGAGGATACGATGACAGGAACAATATCTATTTTATCGAGGTGCCACATCTGCTTGATCTCAATAGCAAGGTCTGTATATTTGGAATTTTTCTCCTGGAACTTGTTCAGCACGTTGTTATTATTCGGTATGGCGACATCCACCAGCATTGCTGTTCTGGCTCTCTTATCATACACCACTATGTCCGGCCTATTATTCGTCACCATTCTGTCAGTGATAACAGGCCTATCGTAGTATAATTTGATAGAGTCATTTCCCAATACGGGCGCTGGCTGATACTTGTAGTATGGCTGAAGGTGTTCAGAAGTCCGTACTTGTGTGCAAGTTTCAGGTGGATAATGTTGCACACTTGATTATGCCTGTGAAGATACTCCATATTGGCCAGTTGTTCGCATCCGGACGTAATATGCTGTATAGTCTCCGATCTTATATGGCATTTTCTGCACTTATATGTTTGCAATGTTCCGTCCTTCATTACAAATTTTTTGTAATTGTTTGTAGCGATCACTTGGTCTTGGATGGCCATAAGGAATCTCTCTGTTTCTGCGAATAATTCTCTTTTCATCAACCATTTGTTGGAGGCTTCTTTGTCGATGTGTGGTTGATAAATCTCATGGTGATGTCGTCCATGCAATTCCTTTCTTGACCATTGCTCTTGTTTTTCAGTATCTGATAGTAACGGTAGATTCAGCAGGTCATCTCTGGTAGCAAGGTTTAGTGGTGTATATCCCCTATCAGCCAACGATACCACTCTATGGAGGTCAGAAGTGAAAGCTATTGCAGAGAAGAATTCTCTGAGATTTTTTATCTGTTCGGTGTGTAAATTGACAACATCTATTAATCCGCGTCCTCCTTCTTTCCGCTTCAAAGTTGTTCGTATCACAGACGATTTTGGATGATGATTGTTGTACTTTGTCAGCATCGTTCGGGTCTGCCTTTGAATATCTTCCAGTTCTGTCTTAGTCCATCTGATTATTCCAAATGAGTAAAGCAACACTGGAATGGCGTAGGTGTTAATTGCCTTGACTAGATTCCCCGAGTTTAACATCGATTTCAGAAAAGACTTCAGACGCTGACTGTATTCTGAACGAATCTTCTCCTTTTATTGCTTTTGGTCTAGCAATCTGGCTTGTTGGTATCCCAGATATTTGTATATTTCGCCATCTCTCATGCATTGTATAATATCACCGTCTGGAAGTTGTGTTTCACCATCTATGACTTTCCCTCTTTGAATGTTCAGGGTCTTACATTTTTCAATCCCGAATTTCATATGAACATCTGCCGAGAACTCACTGACAGTTTTCAGCAAATCATCCAATTGCTTCTTGTTCGAAGCATATAATTTGATGTCATCCTTATACAGCAGGTTTTTAAACCATTATTATTATTATTATAATTATTTTTCCGAGATGCGGGGTGTTTAAAATTCGAAGTTTGCATCCCACATAATCGTTAAGAAATTGTACCAGGGCACGAAACCTAGGTAACTTTTGGTGTCTGCATCATAAAATTTGACATGTTTCTTATAGGAATATAGCGGGTATTACTTTTTCAAGGTCTGTGCTTTTAGACCTCGATATTTTTCAGCTCCTACCAAGTAATGATTTGGATGCATTTTTTGAGGATCCAAGGATGAGTTGAAACTCTATATCAATTCTTATAGGTAACTCATTAAAAATTAACTAGAAAAGTATTAAATATTAAATGAATACTAGTTCCCACTTTTATTCCGAGTACACAAGAGAATGAAAATATCAAAAAATTCTCACTCGATTCTTTTGAAGACTCTTACCTCCAAGTTTGTTCGTTATGTGCCTCATTTTGTTGATTGCATGTGATGCCTTGCCTTATAATATAAATAAGTAGCGAAAGAGCTCTGTATAGGAAATGTTTTATTACAAGCTGCTACGATCCTGTTCCGGAAAGTTTCTATATCAAGAACTGGCTCAGCCAAAACTTTCTGTTTAATATGGTTCCATCCGAAAAAAACCAGTGGTGTCAAATCTAGTGAACGAGATGATCAAAACATTCTTACTCAAATCATGTACAGCAGAAAAAACACTTCTTTTGAAGGATGAAAACCTTTTCTGCTTCCTGTGCATCTCCCCAAAAAATCATATTATTATACAGGGATATCCACCGGGACCGGCCGTTAAAAACTTTCTAAGTTCCAATTACAATATCAAGCTGAAATTTTATACGCGGCCAAAACTAACGATTTCCTATTGGAGTGAAATATTTTCAAAGTGATACCAAAAAGTCAAAACTTTTGACAGATTCAATTATTTTTGTTATAAACTCGATTTTTGAGGAACATTTAAAGAAATTGTAGCTCGTAGATCTTTTGCACTACAGACACAATTTTCGCTTGAGTCGATAGAAGAGGGATCAAGGAATTGTTTAAGCAATCTACACAAGTCTAATAATTATTCCGTTATTTAGTAAGATTTTTTCAATTCAGCCTTTTTCATACAGCAATAACTCAATTTTTCCAAATTGCACGTGCCAATTTTTATATCGCTATCAGATGAAGCGTCAAATTTCAGATGGAATTGTATAAGCATGTAATATACCCATCTCTTATAGTTCCGAAATAGTTTGGGAATATATTGAATTTTCATGATTTTGCAAGAAATAACAGAGAATGCTTTGAAATATCTGTATCAAGTAGCTGAACTGGCTACGCTCACCTGACAAGTGCCTAAAATTAATGTAGTTGTCACTTCGTTCATTCAAATTTGATATTTCAACAAGAATTTTCGTTATTTCAGATTGTAAATATCCAAAAATACAACACATTTGAAATAAAACCACTAGTTATTCAAACGAAACTATATTCTATCTTTTTCTAATTCATTTTAGTATGTCAAAAGTAGTGAGTAGAAATTGCAGGCAATTGAATAGCCGATTTCAAATTTACCCTCTATGAGTAGAATTAAATTTCGAAGCATTAAAAGCAATTTTCTACAATTCGGATGAATAAAAATTATAGGAACTAAGCGAAACCAATCATTGAAGATAACTACATTAATACGAATAAATGGTAGCAAACATCATAGGAGAAAACTAATTTATGATCTGAATAAATGTTCGATATAGGCCCTATTTTGCTCGATACAGATGACAGTTCGTATACGAACATGATGAGTTGCCCTCCTAGTTTCCTCAGAATCAATATTACAAAAAGCCTTATGAATGCGCTCTAGTAACTCTTCTCTACTTCTTACAGGAATAAGATACACTTCACTCTTGATTTTGCCCCATAAATAAAAATCAAGGGAGTCAGGTTCGGATAACGGGGAGGCCATAGCTTTGGTCCTTGATTACCCCACCATATATCCACGAAAATTTTCGTTAGCTGCCGATCTACAGCTCGTGTTTCATGTGCTGGTGCACCATCCATTTGGTAATAGCAATTCCTCAGAATGTTAAGGGTAATCCATCTAAAAATTTCCTGATGGTCCTCTCAAAATTTCCAGGTATTTTTGTCCATTAAGATTTTCCTCATAAATGTGATAAGCCAACAAATCATTCATTGAAATTGCAAAAACGTTCACGCTGAATTTATTTTGGAAAACAATAACCTCAATGAATTGTAGATTTTCTGTGGCCCAAAAGTGAAGATTACTCCTGTTGGTTATTTCACTTTCATTGAACTTGGCTTCATCAGACCATATCAGTTCAGGCGCATTTGGATTGGCACGAAAATACGCTAGCGTATTAATTTGATTGTCGTTGTCCTCGAGAACTGGTTTTCTTCTAGTTTCTATCTATTTTGTTCCTCCAAATTGCAGAAAATAGCTTCAAATCCTTCGAAATTTTGTTTTACCCATAGGTGCCAAATTTGGAAATTGTTTATTGAATGGCCTGCAAGTTCAATCCACCACTTTTGACATTCGCCATGAATTAAAAAGAGATTAAACATATCCTCGTTTGAATAATCAGCCATTCTATTATCGATCTGGTGTTTATCAAAAATTTTCACTTCTAATTACGAACAATTCTTGTGGAAATATCAAATTCGAATGAACGAAGTGACAAGTACATTAATTTCAGGCACCTGTCAGGTGAGCGTAGCAAGTTCAGCTACATGATTCAAATATTTCAAAGCATTCTCTGTTAGTTCTTGCAAAATCATCAAAATTCAATATATTCCCAAACTATTTCGGAACAATAAGAGATGGGTATAGTACATGCTGATATAATTCCATCTGAAATTTGACGCTTTATCTGATGGCGATATAGAAATTGGTACGTGCCATTTGAAGAAAATGTGAGTTATTGCTTTTGAAAAAGGTCAAATTGAAAAATCATAGAAAACAACGCAATGAATATTTGACATGTGTAGACTGCTTTTAAAATTTCTTGATCCTTCTTCTATCAACCCAAGCAAAAATTGTGTCTGTAGTGCAAAAGATCTATAAGCTACAATTTTCTTGAATGTTCCTCAATAATCGAGTTTATAACAAAAATAATTAAATCGGTCAAATGTTTTGACAGAGAAGTGCCAACAACTTGCGTATTTTATGCCTTGCTCAAATGTCGGTTCGAGATGTATAATAAAAAGGTAGATTGCCATTTGTAATAACAAAGTGATGACCGACTTCGGTATAACCGGAAATGGAATCACTTAGAACTCAAAAGTTTTTAACGTACGGTCCCTATGGATGTCCCTGTATATAGATTTAGATATTAAGCTCTCCATGTTCATATCATTTAATTTAACCAATCGCTGTTTCAGGGCTTCCTCAAAAATTAAATCACATAAAGGTCGCGAAAGACTTGATAGAACGAGATAATTTCGACCTCATATTTATAGAATGCATTGTAGCTGGTGATGAGATAAGGGTTTATTATTTTGACATGCAAACCAATCAACAAGCTCCGAAATTGCTCATTCCAACTGAACCGAAGCCGGAAAAAAACCACGTAAAAGTAGTACAAAAATCAAGGTAGTGTTGATATCTTTCCTTGATTATAGAGTGTTGTGCACTCGGAATTCTTGGCAGAAGGTCAGACGCTGAATAGAGAATATGACTTGAGCGCCCTGCGACGTGAGAAAAGCAAATTCTTTGAAATTCAGCAACATGATATTGCACAATCTCACAAGACTATCAGTTTGTATGAATCACTGACCAAAAACTCAACAAGTATCATCGAACAACCACTGTGTTTTCCTGATATGGTTCCGACAGACTTTTTCACTTGCCAAACTCAATTCACCATTTTAAGTACCCGTTTTCAATCGAAAGAAGAAAGAAAAGAGATTCCTACTTTGAAGGCCATATAACAAATATGGATGAATTATGAAAATTTTTGTTTCATCGACCGATTTCCGAAACTATATTAATATTAATATTGTTGTTTCCTTGCTACAATATATGATTCAATTCCAAATATAATAGATGTGCATTCGACTGTCTGCGTTTTCTGCTTGCTTGTCGTTTTATCAGGGCCCCACTTCTAAGTTAATTGAGAAGAGATCCCCACGGATGCCTTTATTGAATTAGAGGTTACAGAATACTTCGCAAATGCAGCATTTTGCTTCATTCACTCTTTTTATTCCATGCACTAGGTATGCGGCTGCAGAAAACGCACCTGGCTCTCTCTGGATTTCAATTCCCAATTCACCTTTTCGTGTTAAACATGAA